>JACTAK010000003.1:1800000-2291467 GCA_014858625.1 Venturia carpophila
ATTCTTGCCCAAGAGTGATGAAAACCCAAAGACCTCGCAGGATTTCCAATATCCAGCCAGACAGATGCGTCCGGCTCTATGATACATAGCCCGTGTCATTTCCGGAAGCTCTATCCCAATGAAAAGTTGAGGTGTGGAGTGAAACGGTTACTTGTCTGCCTCTTCAGCCCATTCATCTGCACCCTCCTGTACAGTCTTCTTGCCCAAGCTCTCACGCCTCTCGGGGAAGGCAGTCGGAGGGGCTCCCTCATCATCACTTAGGTCATCTTCGAAAGCGGTAGGATCTGTCAGTGGTCTCGCATCTTCGTCTCCCTCATGGACACCTTCGTCTGCACTGACGCTGATCAATCTAACGCCCCATTTGTTCCCGCCCCCTCCTCCAGGTCTGTCATTGCCACGATCGTTCGTATGAAGCGCCGGCGAGGCCTCTTCATCGTCAAGATCTGAGTGTCTACCGACCAATTTCTGGACCAACCATCCTCTGGACATATCCTCAGAGTCGACGATTCCACCGCCTCGTAGCTTGACACGTTGGCGCGTGAGGTATACCCAAGCAAAGTCGATATAGAGAAGTGTCTGAATGCAGCCGAAGATCACGGAAATTGGATCGAAGTGACGGTCGGACTTGGAGAAGATGCGATAAATCCAGTTGAGAATGTAGAAACCACGGTAGGAACCCAGACAGGCAAGGTAGTACGAGTCGATGACAGTCGGGACGGTGGTCTGGCGGAGGAGCAGCAGTTGCGGGAGGACGGCGACCGATTCGAGGATCTCGGAGAACGTCCAGAGGATCTGTTTACGGTATGTTACCGCTGAAATGATAGATTGAGTATCAACAGTCAGACTAACCTCAAAAAAGCCGAAATTATGCTGGTATAGAAAGTGTTCCTTCTCCTTCCCGTTAACGGTATAATGGACTTTCGGCCCCTTCAGGAACATAGCCGTGACAGGCATGGCTAGAAGAGCGGCCCCAGCAAAGCAGTATATGCCAAACTTCCACGCCTTTTCCTTTTCCCTTGTGCGGGCGAAGACCGACATCATCAAGAAGACAATGTATGCACTTGAGGTGATATAAAACAGCTTGAGGCAGAAGTTCCAGAAATAGATAAAGGCACCGAAGATGGGTGACCAGAAGAGATCTAGGTAGCGAGTACTAAAGACGGCGACGTAGAGGGTTTGGGTTATGAGAGAGACGCCCTGGACTGTTTGTTAGCTACTTTATGAGGCTAAAGCGCAACAGATCAGGACACCCGCCTCTGCGCTGCGATTCCAATGAATAGACCATAGTAGAATTGCCTTGGAGGCGACGTGCGACAAGTCGCCAACGACTCGGAAGACGTTCATCGACATGGTTGTCGTTGTCGAGGTTCGTGTTTGCGGACGGGGTCGGTGGACGTGGTGGAGCTGGCGGACACTCTTGGAGGCACCTGCCAGCGAGCAGTTTTTTGGAAAGCGATGGTTTGAACGAGAATGGCGTCTGATCTCTCAGCCCGGTCTCGGTGCTGGCATGAACTGCTACTCAAATGTTGGAGGGCGAAGGCATCATGATCATGAAAGTTGTTCGGCGTGTGAGACGCGCACTGCCTCACTGATATAGGCACAGGGGTACGTCAATAGAAACGCCAACTGCTGGACCCTCGATCGAACCTCCGGATCTGGAGCTGGAGCTCTTCATTCTGGGAAATCTTCTCTTGAGTTTAGAACGTCTTTGAGCGGCAGGAGATGGGTTCTGGCTGATTTCATATGCCTCTGTTGAAGTTTACAAAGCAACCCGCGAGGTACTCCGGTCCATCTCAAAGTTGGTCCCGAGAGAGACGGATTCTACCAAATGCCACAGATCCGAATGTCTTTCGAAAGATGGCCAAGAATCAACTTCCAGGCACTGCTCTCTGTCCCAGGACGGGGTTTCCAGAACCATGGATCAAAACCTGTCGCGTATATTACTAATAAGCGACAGGTGGTATCATGTACATGTCGCGTTATTCAAAACTCACTGCTGATGTCCTTCAGAACATCTCTCGATGGCTTTCAAGGAATAGAAAGACGCACACAAAACTCCTTACACTATTTCTTTTGTCTTCTAGGGAGTTCATCTACAGATTGACCGAGAAAGACAAACAAGTTCGACTCGGCGATGCCTGCCATGAAGATAAGAAGCAGACTTCTGCTCTCTCAGGTGACCTGCACAACTTCCAAACCGTGTAAGCTCCGTCAAGCTCCTTCGGCTACGCACATGGCGAGCTGATCCACCCTGGTGCAAGATCAAAAGGTCTCATCGACTCAGCCGAGAATGGGCTGCTGGGATTTCTTCCTGTTACACACGCGATAGCGGAATGGGAACTTGACCATACTGTGAATGGAAATGGTTAGAATATGCGCGACAAAGTCTCCACACCTCCATCATGCCAAGATTCCAGGATAGCATAACCGTGCATAAGGATCGGTTGCTATTGAGCTTTTATTCCGATCGAGAGTCCTCCAGGTCGGCTCTAGGATACGACGAGCAGACGACTGATGCACTTGGTGTAGAATCTGCCAATGATACGTTTCGGAGAACGTCGCAGATGTTGTATTAATCCTATTTTTCGTGAAGATTCCGCGTGCAGGTGCAGAATATCGTCAGGGTACGCCCAGGCGAAGAAGGTAGTCTTGACGCAGACTCATCAGTTGGTATTGGATCCATATCAAATGCGACGTAAATGGCTGTACATCTTACCGCTGAAGGTGTTAAGAGTGGGTATCTGGTTGAATTCAATGCCCGGTATTCCTTGATGAAGGGAGAACAGTGCGTATTCTTGTGTTGCAGACGGTGTTGAATGATATTAGGCTGTAGACCACAACTGTATCTCTTTAGTGTCCTGTCAGCTTCAAATGTTGAACTCAGCCGAACTATAGCCGACGGTCAATCCCCTCTTGCCTCCTACTTTGCGAATATCTTCGGCGTCCATCTCTTCTTGCGAGTACCGCACATTTCAAGTCAACCTACAGGGAACGGAAGTCAGACTAAAGGAGCGAACCAGTGATTTAATCAATTGCAAACAAGTGGACGGCGGGAACTACAACGGCATCGGGGAAGCAGTCGTTCGAGATGCCTTCAGAGTTTGTACAACAGGAACGTCACAAGCTGGAGTCCCCAGGATGATGCATCTTTTCGAGTCCGATTTCGCGCTTCAGCCTCGAGTTTGTGAGCAGGAGCGATTGAAAGCCAGGCTATGGTCAGATGTCCAGCATTGAGGTTTGGCCAGCGATGATGAAGATTGTTCGGACAGGACAAGTCAGCCACACAGAAAATGGACGAGCGAAAGTAGCCGTAAGATGGTGGCCATGCCTCGTCACCCAGAATCCGGTGCTGCTGGTATCCGGCGTCTATTGAGAGGTGCCTCGAGCAGCAAGTATCATCATGTATGTTCCTGCAATGGTGGGATGATTGCTGCGCCTCCTGGTGACGGCACGGCATTAGACGACCGTTCAGGAGGAACGATCTTCTAGAAGTTCGATCGCCATGTGTGACAGCCTGGCGGGGCAAATGGAATCGCCTGAGCCAATGGTTTTTTTTTCTGATCTCAGCCATTGCACCCTGGCGACTGGCCGTTGGAGGTGTCCCTGACGGGTGCCCCGGGACCTGGAGTCGACCCAAGCGAACCTTGATACCCGCTGGTAGGAGAGGGCAGGTTCATCGCGGCAGGCAGATGTGAGCAGCAGCAGCCCGGCTATGCTGCTGGTCGCATGTATCTCCGCAAAGGAATGGAGGCGTCTGAGGCGTGAGAGGTCGTCGATGCTGCTTACACGCGAGAAGTCATGGCAGCACTGGCAAACTCTTGGCGGGCTAAAGCAGGTACCTAGTAAAAAAGAGGGCAAATATGGGGCACCACCTTCTGATGATTCTTCCATTTGCCCGATGTGCCCCCACGGACATCGACTCGACATCAACTTTGCATACGGCTGCAGTCGAGTGCCATTCAGCGGCTGCGGCAGCATCTCCTGCGCTTCTCAATGAGGGAGAGACCGGATCCTTTAAGGTTCAAGGTTAGGGCCTTGCTGCAAAGCTATGCAAGGACAGGCCAATTGCCGCCCGCTTCCATACACCACGAAGTACGCGAGAACGCACGGTAAACCTCTGTCTGCTGCACTTGACTTGAAGTGGACCTCGAATTCTGCCTTCGACATGCTTGCAGGTGTCTCCAAGCGCTGCGTGAAAGCGGTGCCAAATCCCAGCTAGGGCGTTTGCACAGCAAAGACACGTCCGTCACTGTCTGGGGGACGAGTAGACCAATTGCTGTTAAATCAACCGCATTGGTCAATTTTGCTACATTGGCATCCATCCTTCGCGCCGCGGTGATGATCGCGAAGCCTACCTTGCATCGAGGGAGAAGGAGTTTCGAAGAGGGCAAGAAGGAATAGAGCCACTCACAATGCATCTTACAAGCCAGGTATGCTTTGCTCATGGCAGAACGCATGTTGATCAAGGTTCCGTCCGCCTGATCGAGGAGCCATAGTCCGCTCGCGAGGAACGAGATCTACTGTGGTAGTACGGTTGATTGACACGCAGCCGATGGCGGCCCACCAAGACCTTGATAGACGGTGATTTTGATGTCACTACTTTGCAACATATTCTTATGACGCATTCCAGGTGCACCTTTCTTTGGATCCTGATAGTGGACATGTTGTGGGAGCCTTGGAGATCGACAGCACAGAGAGCGGTACCAGGCTGAAAAGCCTATCGCGCAGTACATCGGACCGCAACAGTCCATTGTAGGCGCGCCCCTAATCCCCGCTGCCAACAATCGCTGCTTTTGTCAATGTGTTTCAAAGTGCGTTTGCGTCCATCTCATGATGCGTGAAAAGGGACCTAGCGTCTCGTCAACCACTTAACGAGGCGGAGCACTTTCACCTTGCATTTCACGCACACGTGCATGGGATGCTCTTGCGCAGCCTGCCTTACCAGCAAGGTCGACATCTGCACCCCCAGGTACATGCCTCCTGGCCCAAAGTAAGCCCGCAAGTATCGTGTTCGTTATACAAATATTCTCCATCTTCCAACAATCCTTCTTTCTCTTCAGCTATTCCACTACAGTCTTTTACCTATCACCATTTTTCAATACAGTCTCTCCTCTCTCACCTCGCCATCCATTGGGTGCTGGCAGTTAATGCATGTCTAAGCTGAGAGAACCACCAATCGCTACAGATCGACCGTTTGATTTATCTGCTATTATACGACCATCCGTCACACGATAACTGGTTCCACTCTCACCATGTCTTCCAAGAGGTCCAAGGGGTCCAAGGGGTCCAAGGGGTCCAAGGGGTCCAATGGGTCCAACGGTTCCAACGGATTCGACTTCGACATTTCACAGGTCTCTCAATCGAGCAGTCCAATGGATCAAGCTGACAACGCCTTTGTGTTTTCACCCATTGATACACAATATTACAGTCAGCAGAATGTCCATGTAAGACCTACCTAGAACATCTTCTTTGCCCACAATTGACGGTCTTCCAGAATGCCTTCAACATTGACTACGGCAATCAATTCATTCCCCAGACAGTCCCCTGCTACACATCTGCCGCCTCGGACCAGGAATATCCAATCCCTCTCCCAACCACGGAGGCCTCTTTCCCTAGTCTACAGCAATCTCCATATTTGCATGTCGGTTCTCCAGCTACTTATCCTAATTTTCCCTCTCCAATTCTTCTGCCAACAACGGCCAGCGAAACCCTTTCGTCACGTTATCAACCGCGTCAAGAAGTGTATTCACCCGCGCCAGGCTTACTCAAATCAATGAGATCTCCTTCTCATGGCCCCGATTACTCTCCACAATCTACACACTCGGTGCCTCATCTCTATGCTGGCCCTCCGTCCTCAATTCCCGAGCCAGTTTTTGAGCAAGAACGGATACGTCATCTGCACATGACATTTCCAGCAACGCCAGCGCCGACTCCAATACACCGTGGAAAGGAACCCGTCAGCTTGGTAGTCAGGCAGAGACAGGGTGATTTGGCGGCGCGGAAACAACCGATTCCAATTTTGCCCAATCCTGATGGACCATTTCCTACTACAGGACAGAAACGGTCGGCCAGCGACGCCGACATGGCCCACGATAGTCGACCTGCGAAGCTACGGAGGGGCTCTTCCTTTTCTCCGTCGAAAACTGAGTTAAAAGAAGAGGAAATCCTACTTAACCAATTTCGAGAGGACGGGTGCTCGTGGAAGGAGACTGCGAAACGTCTGAACAAGGAGACTGGACATCAATTAAAAGTACCCGCTCTTCAAATGCGTCTGAAACGACTCTACAAAAGACTTTGTGAATGGACGGAAGCGGACGTGCAAGCTCTACGTTTGGCAGTGGAGTGGCACCAAAACAAAATGTTTGATATCATCTGCTCAAAGGTACGTTCGCGACGTCTGGCACGTTTTGGACCTCCACCTAAAATCGCAATAGATGGCTGAATTTGGTGCTACTGAGAAATGGGATGCAAAGCAGTGCAAGAAAAAGTGGCTTGAACTTTCCCAGCATGCACAGTATTCAAACCCCCTTCCAGTGACGCCAAGCTACACACAAAGTCCAATCGAGGGTCCAGAACATGGTTTCTACTTCCCTTCCTCTGGTGGCCCATCCTCACAGCCATAAATACAACACATCAGCTTCCTGCCACGCAAGGTCCGACCGGCACAATCGCAAACAGAAGTCGTCATTTTGGGCGCATCTTTCGCCATAGCTTTTCTAGACATTTCAAGGAGATGCCGTATAATGTTTTAATGCCTTCACGGCGGCCATGCCTTTACATTGATCACGAATTCACGACACCCCTGTTCCGTTATAATACACTCCTTGCAGACCCATCAAGTCACGATGATCTTTGTATTTCGCAGAGCAACTTCACGGTCGCCAGGATTTAATTCGGTAAAAGAGTCGCGCGTCCTCCTTCGTTCCTCTGCCGTTATTTTCAATCATTTTGCACTCATAATAATCGTCGCTTCGCAGTCCGTCAAAAAGTGTGATCTCAACATCATCGTTATCGTCATTGTCAAAACTTCTTACACATTCCTTCATGCACACACGCGTCTCGCGTACTTTCATTGTTTCGAGTCACGGACGCAAATTTCTTTCCCCCCGGGCATCGTGTGGCATAATCAATGGCGTTGTCGTTGGATCTTTCATTTCGTTTCAGGCGAGATATGCCGCGCAGCACGCAAGGAAAAGCATGACTGCACTCTTAATTATCATGTACATGGCTCAACGAACCGGCGGTCACACGTCTTTCTCCATGGAGCAGGTAGGGCAGATGATGGTGCGCAGCCCACTCTGCGTTCACCGCATAATATGTACCTACTACCATAGAAAATAGACTTGATGTGCACCTGACATCAAGCTCTACACCAACTGACGACAACAATCAGTATCTGGAACGTCCGTGGAACAAGCGCAGATACCCAAGTTAGTAGGGTATACTTCACGCACCCCAAGAGTATCCAGTAGGTAGGCAAACAACCTCTCAATAAACTGTAGAATCCTAGAATCCTAGAATCCTCCAATAGCTACCCTCCCCTCCCCACTACTCCACACGCTCTACTGTGCGTACCTCCACGACAGCGATTTTTCCCTATTCTTCCAACACAGCACAGCACACCACACCACCTATATTCAAAGTCCAAAGATACCTTCTCCGAACCATTTCGAACGCAGATCCAAGAGTCGGGATGAAGGAGGAGATTGCGGGGGATCGCATTACAAGGCCACAAATCTGGCCATCGGAAGGCAGAAGAAAGGCCAGTGTATCAATGCCACGCTTTAAATTCGTATTCTTATTTTACAACAGTTTTCATTGCTTATGAGGTAGGTAGGTAGCCTTTCCAGACCGATGCCATCCATCCATACATCAGAATGCAAAAGTTGCAAACTCCTGTTCCATGACCTCACCCATGTGAACAAAATCCTTCCGACAAAGACCGTTCATCGTGACCGTATTGTTCTGCAATATCCATACCACATTGTAATCGTGTTGGTGCTTGAAGTTCTGGATGGAGAAGGTCGCCCATCATAATATCTACAAGTCCGGTCCCACACCATTATCCATGTCTGCAGCTCTGAGCGAGGATTACCCTCCATCATACCGCATGAATTGTACGTTTCCCTCCAAGTCCATCGTTTTTTCCAACGTAAAGACAAGACCTGTCGACGATGTTCGGATGAGCAATAGTGCCAATTGTATTCTGAAGGAAGTAGTGGAAAGTGAGATTCACTTTGTTCCTAGAATTTGGCGCCGAGTTCGGAGATGTTGCCCGGAAGCCCGATTTTCGATATTCGAGAATGGTGGGAACTTCAAAGGAAAGGCTTCTCTCTATTTTCCTACGCCGTGCCTTGGAGAAGAAGTGGTGTGCTGCGCATCCTCGGCTCATGAGTTCGGGTACTGAGCAAACAACTCATCAATGAAGTGACTGTGCTTGATACCAGGCTCTTTCGCCCTTGCAAACTCAGCAATCGCATCTTTGAGTTTCCAACCCAGCCTCTCGACCATGTAGGCCACCAGGAAGAAGCCCGTCCGATTGAAACCATAATGACAATGTACGGCGATATGGCGATGTACTCCTGGCTTGACCATGTGCGAGTCAGAAAGCAGGTCGGAATGCACGGAATCGACGATCTTATTGAAGGTTTTCACCTCCTCTGCCGTTGGTGGGAATTTGGACACGGTGGGCCATTTGGTGTACGAGATACCGCCTGATCGCAGACCTTCAGGATCGTACACGGGCGAATCATGAGTAATGTCGATGACGGCGGCTATAGAGCCAAGGCCATCTTTTCCATTGCCTTGAGTCGGGGACCATTCCTTTGCAAACACTCTCGGCGTGTGGGTTGTATCTACTTCTCGCAACGTCTTGAGGGCGCGGAAGAAATCTGCGATGGGCTTGCTGACGGGCGTCACTGCTTTCCATTTCTCAAGATTCTTGACGTCCCATTTTCCTCCTTGGTTAAGGTGGTGAAGTTGCCAGCCAGGATCGAGCCGCTCGTCGACATTGGAGAAGAACTTTCGGACGTGGGCGGAAAGAACACGTGCAGTGTCTTCAGCATATAGCAGAGCATGTGTGGCAGGCGACGGAAAAATCGTAGTCTCGAGCCTTGCCTTTCTGGATTCGGCGGCCAATTCCGGTTCTTTTTCTGTAGGTTTGGTCAAGGCTGCATCATGAGTCGCATCGTTGTCTTGTAAGACATCGTCCGTGCGTGCTCTTAGGCTATCCTCACCATTATCCCGGATTGGGTCATTCTCCTCGACTTTGCCTCGGACGCTTTTCGGGGCTTTGCATCCCTCAAATACAGCTTCATGCCCAAGCCACGAAGCGATTGTCCGCACGTTCTCAGCAGGAGTGGTATGATCGTCCTGTCCCGCAACCAACAGAATCGGAGTCTTTATGCCCTTCCAGATGTTCTCGCCTGGAACACCTTCGAGTGGAGGGTTGCTCGAATAGTCTGGCAGGAGTCCGCCAGAAGCCATTCGACGCCATACTGGTGTTTGGCTTTGCTTATTGAACACCAATTGCAATTTCTTCGTCTTCTTATCTGCGTTCGGGCCTGTGAGACGGGCAACGCTTGCACTCTCTGTTCCTCCACGGCGATCGCGCTCCCTCAAAGCCTCGAAGACAAACTCCGGTATGAGAAGTAGCAACCTGAGTCCAAGTCTTTGTTCCAGGCTGAGAGGCAATCCGGGACAAATGGAGACGACTGCACACACGTGTTCCGAGATCAAGTCTTGATACGGAGATGTTGTTGACACGAGAAGAGCTCCTAACGAGCAGCCCATGGAATGACAAACAAAGATCACGCCTTGGTTGGCTTTCACGTTACGATGCTCCTCGATGGCAACTGCGAGAAGATGTACTAATGCATGCGCATTGTAGGCTTTCTTCTCTTTCGGCTGAAAGGATGACGAACCACATCCTGGGAGATCGATGGCCAAAGTTGGAGCGACACTGACGAGTGACGATAGGATCGGGTTGAATTGTGCGATACAGCCACCAAGACCATGTATCGCCACTAGCAGAGGGAGAGGGGTTGGATCTGTTGGGAGCTTGTCGATTTGCGGATGCTGCCTGAAGAAAGTCCTTATCGACGGGTACGTAAATCCGGTCTTGGGAACATGGTAGGATTTCAAGGTAGAATGCTTCTTCAGCAGAGGTGGATTTGTGGCCTCGTCCGTGAACTCGGCATCATCGTCACTGTCTTCTCCGACAGTGCTTACCGACCAGAATCGTTTGGCAAAGCAGTAGATGAATGGAAGCAGCGAGGCGAGACACACTACGATTGTCGGTGTTGTGGAAGTCGCGGCAAACATGGTTCGAAAGTGCTGCAGGTTGAAGGTCGGCAACAAAGCGCGTGGTTGGAGCAGCCAGCGTGCAGCCATTGTTGATCCTGGTCCTTGTGTCCCAGCTGTGAGATAGGCTCCCAGGAATCGCGGGGCGACAATACTCCGTAGAAGTATGCCAAAATCCAGGGCATCCGAGAAGACTGCTGATACTAGTAAGCGATGTGCGATCGGACTCAGGTTTCCATGCTCGCGGGACCAGCGTTGATGCAGCACCGGCCCGCGCGGGCGGCGGGAGAAGGCGTCTTTATGGCTTGTCGAGAGCTAGGAGGTACGGAGGTAGTTGGTGAAGGGTGCTTGTACGAAGGTGCGTGGCCAAGGAGCGACAATCACCTCAGGCAGCCAACCAGCCGCAGTTCTGGTGGGCGTGGACACAGCAAGGCAGAGAGGTCGAGCTCCAGGGAACGCAGGCCAACACGCCGGTTGATCCTGCTGCTGAGCTGAGCCTGAGGCCCTGAGGTGCTGTACGACGTTGGGTCCGCCGCGAGTCTCCGGGGTCTGGTTGGGGCTCTTGGGAGCCTTGGAGCTGCTTCCGGGGGCAAGATTGGCCGACAGCGGCGGTGCCGTTATCCGGCGAGCGTACCAGTAACCACGGTATGTACATGGACACGGTACACCTAGTTGGAGGAGACGGATGCTGCCCTTCTGGGTGGATTGTCAGGCTCGGGCCGCTGCCAGTGTCTTTGGAGTTGGTAGCTCGAGCAGATATTATAGTACACGTCCGTGGTATAGACACTAGATAGTCTATACCTAGTCAGAGGAGACGGATACTGCCCTTCTAGATAGATTATCACGCTCGGGCTGTTACCAGTATCTTTAAACTTGGTAGCTCGAGTAGATATTTTAGTATATATTTAAAGTATATATACTAGAGAGTCTATACCCAGTTAGAGGAGACGGATGCTGCCCTTCTAGGTGGATTATCAGGCTCAGGCCGCTGCCGATGTCTTTGGAATTGGTAGCTCGAGTAGATATCACGATACACGTCCGAGGTGTGGACACTGGACAGTCTTCACAGTATGAAAAAGCGCCCCTGTCGTCGCGACTCCTTTGTGTGAGCCCGAGTAATGCATGCCAGGGGTCCGCCCAACCCAGCAGCCATCCTTTGTGCCCACGGAGCCCCTCTGCTGCTTGGATTCGAAGCGCTGCAATTCCGGCAATGCTCACAGTAAGTGCAGCTGCTGTATCAGACATCGATCCTGCATGGAGGGACTCTGCTCCTCGATACTACTAGTACAACTTCGCTCGTCATAGCGCGAGCCTCAGCAGTTTGCCAGACGCCACTTGCCAACCTCAGTGGCCACAAGGCTTCCATGTCGTCTACATCTGACGTGGCAGACAGGCAGACAGGCAGACATCTGAGGCCGGCAGAGTGCAGTCACTGCAGTGGTATCCGTTGCCCATCGTCCACTGCAGTCCACCATATTCCTCATGTCGAAGCCAGATGTCCGTTCCGGGCTGCACGTGAACTGCCAGGGTGCGCAACGGCAAACCCTCGCAGGCCCGGGCCCAGTTTCTCTTCCCTCGGCCCAATGAAGCCGACCGCTTTCAAAGTACTTCCACAATTGGTCGGCACCTTGGGAGAAGCAGCCTAGTCCGCGGACACCAGAGTACATGGCGGGGCGACCCCTTATCCGAAGGAGGGGTTCCTTTCAAAATTGACACGAGACTGGGTCTTCAGCACAAGAGGCATACTACTCAAGCACCAGAGCGTCTGTTGCGAACCCGCTGCCATTTATCCATTCCTCTACTGCCATCTCTGCAGCAGACTGTCCCCAACTACCCGTTGCATATCCTAGCACACTGTCACAGCCTACCCGGCCAATATAGGACAGCATTGGCCCTTATCTCCTTCAAGTACAGCTCACTCGTACCATTTCTTGTATTTTCACTGTTCGGAACACTCCGCCCTCAATCCATCAGAAACCCGAAGTTATGGACCCTTCAAACGAAGCAAAGGCCATGGAGCCTGAAGAGCCCAGGTTTTTGAACTTTCCCCATCTGCCAGAAGATGCCAAATATGCGGACGGCAAGCCGGCTTTAAACAAGTTTTCATCCACCGTGACTCGAGGTCATGAATTTCCTGGCGCTCAAGTCCGTTCTATCGATTCAGCCCGTTAGGCCTGGTCTAATCCTGCGATGTAGGCCATGCTGTACGCCGCTGGCGTGCCTGACCGCCAGACGATGCAAAATGCTCCCCATGTAGGAATCGCCTCGGTTTGGTGGGAAGGGAACCCCTGCAAGTAAAGCATATCTCCTATCTCCATGGGAACTTCAAGAATCTGACAGAATTCGTAGTATGCATTGTGAGTTTTGCGGCCAACATTGCGAATTCGCTTTGCCTCACAGTCGCCATTCACGGTAGTAAATTTTCTGACCATGTGCGGTTGGATTAGTGCTCGATCTCGCCAAGACTGTCAAGGATGCGGTAACGAAACAGGGAATGCTCGGGTGGCAGTACAACACCATTGGTGTTTCGGACGCCATTACCATGGGTGGAGAAGGTAAATCCAGACCTCCTCCCACGCCAAGACATGCAGACTCCCACGCTGGCCATGCTAATCCATACTAAAGGGATGCGGTTCTCCCTCCAAACAAGAGAAATAATTGCGGATAGCATCGAGACCGTCACGTGTGCTCAATTCCATGATGCCTGCATTGCCTTGCCTGGATGTGACAAGAACATGCCTGGCGCTGTCATGGCATTCGCGAGAACGAACCGACCGTCTATTATGATATACGGAGGCTCTATAAAACCAGGGTACAGCCATCTTCTAAGAAAGCCCATCAACATCAGCACATGTTACGAAGCACATGGTGCCTACTCTTACGGCACACTGAACAAGGACCATCCCGAATTGACCCAGGATGAGATCATGCTCGACATTGAACAGAGCGCTTGCCCTGGCGCTGGCGCTTGCGGTGGCATGTACACGGCCAACACCATGTCATCAGCAATCGAAGTCATGGGACTCACGCTGCCCGGTTCCTCAAGCACGCCTGCCGTTGAGCCTGCCAAGTTGAGGGAGTGCGTCAAAGCTGCTGATTGTATCAAGATATGTCTGGAGAGGAATATCAGACCTCGAGATCTTCTAACCAAGGAGAGCTTCCACAACGCACTGGTCATGATGATGGTCCTTGGCGGCTCCACAAATGGTGTTCTACACATGTTGGCAATGGCCGGCTCCGCTGAAGTGCCACTAACCCTCGATGACTTTCAGTTGGTGTCTGACAAAATCCCTTTCATTGCTGACTTGGCTCCGTCTGGAAGGTATTACATGGCAGATCTCTACGACGTAGGAGGAGTTCCCGCCGTCTGCAAGATGCTCATCGCCGCCGGACTTCTCAATGGCGACATTCCCACCGTTACTGGCAAGACTCTTCGAGAAAATGTAGACCCATTTCCATCGCTCTCCGAAGGGCAGACCATTGTAAGGCCACTGTCCAACCCAATCAAGAAGACTGGACACATTGAGATCCTCAAGGGCAATCTGGCGCCAGAGGGCGCAGTCGCCAAGATTACCGGCAAAGAAGGGGTACGATTCACCGGCAAAGCGCTTGTCTTTGACAAGGAACATCAGCTAGACGAAGCTCTCAACAGGGGCCTCATTCCAAGAGATGAACAATTGGTCGTTGTTGTTCGGTACGAAGGACCAAAGGGAGGACCAGGCATGCCGGAACAGTTGAAAGCATCTGCAGCCATCATGGGCGCTGGACTGACGAATCTCGCCCTCATCACCGATGGACGGTACAGCGGCGCCAGTCACGGATTCATCGTTGGACATATCACACCCGAGGCGGCTGTGGGAGGACCAATCGCCCTGGTGAAGAATGGAGATGAGATCACCATCTGTGCGGAGACGAACACTCTGTCCATGGCTGTTTCTGATGAGGAGATTGCGAGGAGGCGTTCTGAATGGAAGAAGCCGAGGATGGTTGTGACCAGAGGTGTGCTGGCTAAATACTCACATCTTGTTGGGGACGCTAGTCATGGTGCCATGACAGATTTGTTTTGAACCAAGGTGGGATGGAGGTTCGTGCGATACTCCTTGCGATTGGGTTTAATAGAACTTTCCATAGAGTATTCTCAACCTACTTGGAGGTAGGTTTGGAGGAATCGTGCGTTGCAGCTCGATCGGGATCATCTGTCCTCTGTGACTATCCACGAATCCCATCTCTTTTGGTGATGCCGAATTTCCCATTTTGAACTTGAAGACTTGGTCTCCGCCGGATATTGTATCGATGTCCTTGACTTGGGCTGCTGCTTTCTGAATGAGAAGATTTGCGACTCTTTCAATATGTGTGTGTGAGAGGTGGTCAACGTGACAGACAGACTGGTTGTCCAGTAGCCCATTTCCAGAACAAGGAAATCCACCACACTCCTAGCACGGGAGGCCGCTTTCGATAGTAGTAAGCATCAGATCCCCTGAATACCACACCTCATCCTCGCCTTGCGAAACCTAATTTCCCCCTTCCCAAAGACCATCTCCGCTACTCTCCAAACACCATCCACGTGCACAAAAAGCCGTGCGCTTCAATTTTTCGCATTGGAAACTGAGATCCCGAAAATCAAGAAAGGATACGGATCATCAGCCTACGTCAGTGTTGTCTGGATTTCAGAAACTCAAAGACCAAACCTCCCCGTCAACACCTCGTGTTTCCAAAAAAAAACCATCGAAATAACAACAAGAGCCATTTCAAACTCACCAATACCTAATTAATCTCACACACACACCACCGCTCCTAGAGAGAGGAAAGGGGAAAAAAATGTCCACCCCCGTACCCAAAAAAGCTTTCCCGACCCTCCCTCGCGAACTGCGCCAAAAAATCCTCACCCACGCCTTCGAAAACGCAATCACCGCCGACATACCGCGCAACACATGGCCAAACGAGCTCATCGAAATCTTCGACTGCATCGTCGAACACCGCGCCGTGCACCCGGCCTACTTCCCAGCCGAGGTCACCGCGCTCGTTACTGTTTTCCGCGGGTACGGTGGGGATCTGGCGGAGGATATTGATTTTGTGGTGGAGACGGGGAAGGTGTGGGCGTATGAGGCGATGAAGGAGAGGTATTTGGAGCAGTTGAGGGTGAGGGGGAATCGGACGCCTGTGCAGGTTGTCAGGTAGGGGGTGGTTGGGGGTTTTCGATGGCTTTGATGGGATTCTGAGGGCGGTGGGTGGGTCTGAGGTGTAGTTGATTCGGCGGCTGTTTCTTTACTTTGTGGTGGGTTGGTATGGGGTTGGATGGCGCTTGGTGTGGGTTCGATATCTAGATATTGATGAAGAATCCTGATGCTTATGGAGGTGGTATCGAAACGAGCCGCACCATCTCCGAATTTGAGCGTGGTGTCGAATTTGTATCGATGATCGAGAACTGGATTCAAGATACTGCATAGAGCCTCCATGTACGCTTCAATCTCAATACTGGCATACTCTGCTCGTACTCCTAAGTCTCTTCCTGCCTGTGAAAGCTGTGCAGCATTGCTGAGCCTTGCAGGCCATCGTTTCTCCTGTGCCTTCAAATTCATCGTGTGCCAGGTGTGATATTATATTGCTCAGCGCGTGCGTCTCATCGTGTCAATAAACAAAGCTACACTGTTCACTTCGTTCCAGCAGCAACCCACCACCGCAACGCAAATTGTGAGTACTCACTGCAGTTACTCAAGTAATCTCTGCTCCACAGTTCTAACGTTTTCTCTCGCAAGTAGCAAGATAAACCTTTGTAAGTTCTCATAGCCGTTTTCGAAGATGCTCGTTGTGTAGTAAGATCTAATGGATTCGTAAGACCGCCACCACAATGAGCAGGAGAGCAGCAGAAGCGTAGGTTTCACCTGGATTTTCTTTCCTACCGCAAGGTCTGACAAGATATCAAGACGCCGCGAAGAAGAAGAGGAGAGGAGAAGGGCAGATGAGCTCTGCCGAACGGATGGGCCAGTGGTGACGACGCCTCGATTCAGACTCCTCGAAATCCCACGCGAGATCCGACAGATGATACTCCTGGAGGTCATGAGAGAAGCGGTGGAGATCGACGTTCGCAATGGACACGTCCTCGTCTTTGCGAACCTCAGAGGAATGCTCAGGGGACGATCTCCTGCCATGAGGACGGGAGAGACGGGCCTGTTCGTCATCAGGATGCGCCACCGTACAATGCATCAGGATATAAGAGATGACACGATATATGTCATTCGAAGGACGTTGGCGATCAATGGGTTCCCGGGATTCTTGAGGTGAGAGAATCAAAGTTTAGACCCTTGGCAAAGTAACCTTAGCTGAAACATCCATTCAGATCCTAGCTCATATCCTCACCCCATAACCACCTACAATGACCACTTTTTTGGACTGGAGAAGCATAGGAGAACATATTTACATCAAAACGACTTTTGGCAGCGATAACTACAGCGTTTGGGCGACAGATTTGTCGCGTCTCTGGCATGAAGAGCTTGAAAGGGACGACATCATATGGCAGGCGAACAAAAGCCGCATCCAAATCGAGGTGGAGGATGCCAACAATTTTGGAATTTTGCTCAAGCACCTCGCATCATCATTGGAAGGCGACGTTGATGTTGCGGGGAAGAAGAGCACCCGTGTACAACTCAAAACGGCGATCAAGCTCCCAGAACCACTGCCCGAAGCAACATGGACATTCAGACTGGAGCTTCAAGAGGATGAGGACTTCCGCAAACATGTCACCATCCCATTATTCGATCAGATTCGAACCCAGCAGGATAACGAGGCCGACTTGATCCAGCGACTCAAGGACAAAGACCATGTCGTTGACAAACTTCTGGATGCCTTGGACAAATACAAGGTGGATCTCGCAGGCATTTTTCCGGCTCTCGCGACACAGGGAACAGCGCCGAGGGCCTCGACTCGGGCAGAAGCAGAGACACGATTACCGGCATTGCGACCTTTTGACCAGCAGTCATGGCACCAAGGTCTTCAGAGTGGGTATACAGCGGCAGCGCATTCGAAGGACACATCACCATTGCCTGCTGCGACTGCGATGCCCAATGAGGAGGCTTCAGCTCTCAGAAACAAGGCAAGTCACTTCGCTGATCATTCTTAGCATTGCCACTGACATTTCCACAGGCTCATGACAGCGACGAAATAACCAGAACGCCATCGAGAGGCGTACGGCGAACCATCGGAAGCAGAAAGCCAAGTTCCACCCCTTCTCCTTCGCCTACAATCGATGATACCACGGCATCAGAATTAGAAGAAGAGACAGCCCCGATTTCTTCGATATCGAAAGGCATAAAACGAAGGATCGGCAGCCGAAAGCGAAGCCCGCCCCCATCTCCGCTGGCCGACAACGAAGCGACGAATTCAGAGTCCGAAAAAGAACCAATCTCTGTTGCTCCACGTTCAACAGGCATCAGACGAACAATCGGAAACCAAAACCGACCTTCTAGACCCTCTCCTCCGCCTGTAGCCAACGAAGTCACAGCCTCTGAAGCAGCAGCGCACCTTACTCCGGCTGCTGCACCCCATCGAGGCATCAAAAGGACAATTGGAAGTCGTAAGCCTGCAGCGCAAGAATCGTCGGCAGTGCCGGAAGGTGCAGCTCCAAACATAGAAGGAGCAAGTAACGAATTCAAGGCAGGATCGCAGGACAAGCCCCAGGAGACAAACCACGCCGTTACCAATCATCAAGAAGAGACTGAACCAGATGCAGAAGAGGTGCTCAGGCGGGCAGATGAGAAGCGAAGAGCGCTCCAGAGGCAGCTTGCAAAGAATCCAGCTCCTAGGGCGAAGAAGAGGAAATTTTGAAGAGCTTGGAATTCTGGGACTGGATGCCGATCTCCACTGGTCCCTCGGTTGTGACGCGGCTGGCGTTCTAGATCCTGCTGCACTTGCGCACGTTGGAAGGGCACATCGAGTCAACCATGACCACAGCAATTTGGAGGCAAATACATCATTTGCTCCGGGAACAATCTTCTTTCAGTCCGGACCAGATATTCGAAAGCCCCTGCCACCTCGAAAGGAAGCAGTCAAGAACTTGCGTAATCGATATCGAACCGCATATCGTCAATTCAGACTGATTGTGTCAGACACTCTGCTGCACATCAAAGAGGCTCTTTCAAGGTCGCAGAAACTCAACTTCAGCGAGATATAACTTGATCGAGGTACAATTTCTCCAAACAGGATCAGGCCCACAAAGTCCGGTGATTCGAAAAGGCGAACTCCAGGAATTGTATGCTATCGATCTCGGATTTCGAAATGAGCATATCATCCAAATTGACGAAAAATCCAGTTCGAGCAGAGGCACTTCCAAACATCTCCCTCTCTTTCTCAAGGCAGGCTTTCAGATCCGAACCTCATCAATATCCACCGCTTGCGTATAGCAAGTCTTGGCAACGCTGATTTGGACCTCGGTACCCCTTTTCACGAATGGACGTCCCAACAAAACTCAAGCAGTGCCGCAAGCAAGTGCAACCTCAATGCCGGATCTCATAGATATGGGCGACCTTCTGCTGGAACCGTCATGTTGAGACCGCCTCACAGATTTTATGTGCTGTTTTTTTCACCTTTAAGCAGGGGGTTGCAATTGCCATGCAAACTCCGAAAGAACACTGACTCCGCCTTGCCAAATCGTACCGCTGGACAACTGGACTTGGTCTTACGGAGAACCTCCTGCTCCCTGTTGGGTTTAGTACCCGGATGTTTTAGACCCGGCACTTTTCACGCCATCATTTGTGTACAATTTCAAACTTTGTCCTGCCTGATTCGGAGTCTTCGTGCTGTTTATTGACAGAGCGACAACTCTATTGGACACCCATTCCATTGACATTTGCAATCCATGCGCTCATGGCTCTGGAGGATGCATCCCCTCGTCTCTAGCGACAAGATCGGTGGGAGAAGCACCAAGCTGAGTTGGCATACTTGAGTATTTTTAAAGTGGCTCTTGCAACAACGAGGGGGTTCGATATACTCCAAATCCCCGGTTTTCGTACCCGACGAAATTGGCCATTCTATTGTTTTATCGATAGGAACATCGTTCTTGATCGACAGGAGTTTGCACGAGCTATCCCCAAATTGGCATGTCGGTCACTCTGTTGCAAATACCAAAATCATGGACGCTGGATATTTCCGCAAGTTCTTTGATCCTTGGATGATGTGTTTCAAAAGGTGCAGGTGTAAGTATCGGCCTCCAGCTCTCGCCTCACTTCGTAGGTCTGTTGGCTGTCCATTAATGCAAGGAGCCGCCATATGTCTGATTCCAGTGAGCCTCGATGTGGGTTCGCGAATTGCTGTTCTCCGTGGTTTCCAGCGATTGTGACGATCGCATACCGAGTTGCTCCCGAAATTGGAGTCTGCCAATGTCCAGACCTTCCCTGTGCCCACAGTGTCCAGCTCTTTCCAACGCGTTGACAAGTTGTTAAACTGGACTGCCCGTCGCTCGCGTCTTGTATACCCGGCGAATTTTATACGCTAAGCTCGCGATCCCTTCCCAGCGCCATGCCGCGTCTTTTGTTGGTAGGTAGGAGGAAGGACGGGTGAGACTCTGAGGCAATGCGAATTTTTGCCAGTGCCAGAAGGTAAGCTGAAGACGCTCTGCGTCTGAGTTTGTGGTAACTTGGTGCCCGCCCTCCTCATTCTGGACTGCAAGCCTGCTATGGGAGTTGTCAATGGTCCTGTCAAGTCTCCCTCGGGATTCCATGCTATAAAAGCTATCTGGTCTTGCTAAACAATGCGAGCGGCGCGTCTCTCTTCTGGTCTCGGGTCGTCAGAAGACGTTCATGCACTGCTTCAGCCATCCATCAGAGAGGCCTGGCTGGAAAGACTTGAATGATAGCTCTCGCTGTGGTAGGTGACTTTGCCCCAGGTGCTTGAAAGCAGTGGTGTCGCTGGTGATGCTGTTGCGCACTCAATTGAAGACCTGCTTCCTGCCGCGTCGGCTCTCTGTTGGGAGTCTCATCTCAGCTGGAAGTTGAGCATGACTGGAAATGTAGTTGCCGGGAAGATGACGATTCGGTCTCGGGTTGAGTATCATTAACTGCTTTTAGCTTTCTGATTGAGGGTTGGTCTTGTTGGGGGCCGTGAGGATTCGGAAGGTGACTTCGCTCGAGGGCCGGAGGAAAGAATGGGTGCCGTCTACGGTACAAAGAAGAGGTGGTTTCTGACCGGTGGTCCCCGAGAGGGTTCCATTGCAATTAGAGGATATCCAGCCTCACAGTCCGTTCTCTAGGACCCAAGGACCTGGCCTACAAAATTTGGAACTGTTCCCTGGCGTTGACGTTGAGTTTCAAGTGGTGATGGGCTGCTTGGTGTGACTTGGTGAGGTCGATTTGATACAACAAAAGTCGCTCGAAATCACAACTCATGGCCACAACAACAGCAGTGTCAGTTGATATAGCATACTGCACATCCGAGGGGTTTCTTCAACACTATTCTAGGTCTACAATCTGCCTTCAGCTTCCTCCGGCGCGTTGCGGTGCATATAACCCACAGTGAAGCTCTCCATCGTAACCCGTCCAAAAGCTCAGTCCCCCCTGTCAGCAATGCACACATCATATCTAATTCTTCGCTCTCTTTCTCACCACCTCCATCACTCCTACAACCTCATCCACCACCGCCCGAGCAGCACCACAACTTCTTCATCATCGCTGCACGGCAGGCGCGACTTAGTGAGTAACATCCTGCAACTTCCCTCCATCTTCACTACCACCCACATCGTCCAGAGATGGCCATTGAAAGGCAGTCGCAGACCACGCTGTGACTGCAAAGTCTCGAGGTCCCGCCATCATCCATCACCAACAACATGACCAGCTATAGCTTTCTTCATCACTGCTAGCACTTGTTATCTTGTTACCACACATTGCCCATACTGTACCCGCCGCGGCCATGGCCTATTTCGTGAATCCCAAAGCGCCCATTGCGACCTCACCGTATGGTGAGGCATTCATAGACAAGCATGGCTGGCACGCTCGAATTCACAACTTTGTGAAAACATTCATGCTAACATGTTGACCAGCGTGCGATATCATTCGCGACCAGGAGTACCGCCGACATTATCTCCCACTACGAACTCGACAGTATCTAATCGCTCTCCGCCAGCCGCGCCGCCTGTATCTGCATCCCGGATCGTTCATCAATCAGACGTTGGAGCACACAAGGAAAATATCACTCCGTCTTCGACTCCACGGACTTCGCCCATCAGTCGTACTGGCTTGAAAGTGCATAACTTTAGTGGTACTTCAATACCAATTCCAACAGGTCAAGATCATCAAGTGCATCGCGTTGAGTCTGATCACCCGCATCGCCTCGGAAAGAATTGGTCGGCAACGTTTCCAAGAAGGTCTTATATTCCAATTCTAAAGACTCCGGAGAAGGTGAAATCTCATCATCCAATACCTGTCACACCAGGCCCAACAAAGTCTATACGCTTTGATTTTCCTCAAGATAATTCAAAGTCCAGCTTGCCAACATTGTTCGATCGGGTTCACGAAGTAACAACTCATCCGTATTCGCCAAATACGTCGAGTCCAAGTTCCACGAAAGTCAAAGCACCGCTGCTTCAAACACAACTTCGTGCCGAAGAACGACTGCGTCTAAGGCTCAAGGTCGCAGAGATGGGACGCAAAAATCGAGGCAAAGGAGCCAAGAAGGCACGTCCAAGCAACGTCGCCAATAGTGCTGAGATAAGTTCATCGGCTCCAACAACGACCACATCAGTTGTCGAGGAGTCTGTGGGGTCTGGTGGTGCTGTACAAGCACCGTCAGTGCTAGTCGAGAGCGTGGAGCCCCAAGCTCCGTCGATCTCTGCCGTCGCTGCTACGATTACTCCACCGGAGACTTTTGCAATGCCAAGCATCGCCAGCAGTGTGTCGTCGCCAGCGACATTCTATTCGGCCTTCGGGAGTCCTGTCTCTGATTCAACTACGAGTGGAATCTTCGACTATGCGATGACTGGCAACGAGCTTGTCTCGACAGATAAGATCGAGGAGTCAATGCTTGACTCGGTCCAGAATGATGAGCCCAATCCAGAAGCAGTTGGTGCTGCCTCTCCGAGCAATGTGGCGTCAGCATCTTCCGTATCGTCTGTGCCACAGCCAAAGCCACTGCCTGAAGTTCTGGAGGAGGAACCTTCTGGTAAGTCAACTTCGTGACATGACCCTCCATCTCTCATCGGTGGTGACAACCTTTTGGCAATTTTGATAAAACAAATTGGCATAAATTTTTCCGATGTCTTCCTGAAGTTTGGATTGTCAAACACGCCCTTCGTCACTTTGTTCTCCCACAATCGCCACGAGGTCACGTGTGTCGTCACTAACAAATACTCTCTATTAGTAGCCAAATTACCTCCATCCATCATTGTCACCACCACCTCTGACCACGACACTTCTGCCGAAGATAGCGACGATTCCGAGATGTCGACCATCGTTCCAGAGGACTTCACGGTCGAGGAACCCGCTGCCACTGGTGCCCAGGCTAAAAAGAAGAAGAAGAAGAAGAAGACTAAGAACACCAAGAAGAAGGAGGTCGCGACCGACGCGAATTTCCGATACTCCCTTGCCGACATTCCAAAGCTGCACTTCACGGTCGTAGGTGACAAGACCTTCCTCAGAAGAGGACCTGCACCTGCTCAAGACGAGCAAGACACCACAAGTGAAGAAACCGTCAAAAAGGACGTGGCCCTCACCACGATCACTGGCGAGGTGGTTGGAAGAGACCTCACCATGAATCAATGGGTCTACTTCGAAAAAATCCGTCCTGACCTGCGCTTCGGTCCGGAAGATCGCCCGAAGCCCAGTATACGATCTGGAGCTATCTCGAAGCTTGGAACCGCAAAGCCATTTAAGGACGAATACCAGACCATCAGCACCATCAATATCTGTACCAAGGCTTTTTGGCGCCCTGGAAACACCCTCCGTGATGCGTCGCCCACTGAGGGTCTCTATGTTGACGGGGCAATTGTTGAGATGGTCACAAACATCAAGCCCGAGCAGGATGTCGCGCCCGCTTCGTTGCAGGGCACTGCAGCAATGCCGAGCAAGAGCAATCCCGCCACTCCAACCACTGCCTCGCCTGGAGTGTCCGCTACGCCTAAATTGAGCGAGAAGGCTCAAGGAAAGAAGAAGGTCTGTCAGTGTCACCAAATTGTATACAAACGCTAAGCCATTTGTAGGCCCTCTCAGACCCAGTGTCACCTGCACCAGAGCCGAGCGAGAAGGCTCGAGGCAAGCAGAAGGTACGCAAATATTGTTAAATTACTGATGTACGCTAATTTCAACTGCAGATTATCGCGGATCCTATCACCTTCACATCATTTCTCAATCCTGAGGCGTCCGTCTTCACACCAGGTTCAGTGAAAGCTGAATCGCAACCTCTCGATCATGCCAATTACATCCAACGACCGAGTGAAGGAGCTTTTGCTTCCTTCCTCCAAGAGCACCCGAAGGCCAAGCTTGTCAGCAACGCCGCTGTAGCTTACTCGCTTATATCACACGAAGCACTAGGAGCGCCTATTATTCGACCAGTTCCCGTTGAAGCCAATGAAGGTGTATCCTTCCTTCAGGGTAGACGAATTCCTCCTGCTAAGAGTCCCAAATCGAATTCTACGGAAAAATGTAACGACCCCGAGAACCTGTACCCAGCCCAGCTCGATCGCTACAACACCAGCCACTTGTTCGCTCTCGAAGACGACCGCTACGACCGTAAGACCTTCATGACCGATGGCAAGCAGTTCCAGGTTCACAACTTTCCACATGGTAGCTTTGTCACAAACGAGGACGGCATTCTGGTTGCACCGCCAGGAGACTCGCCACTGTTCAAGAAGAAGCTTTCACCGATGCTATCAGAAGTACCGCTTTCACATGGCATAGGAGAAACTAGACACAACGGCGTGCCACTGGGAACCACGGTGATCAACCCGCAGCCTCCTTGCTACGTGCTCGACAGCCAAAATAACCCGTACTTTCAAGGTCACGGCGCCAAGCTTGAAGTCATGCCACGTCCTGATTCCAGCATCAATGAGCAATTCTTGACTGCTCTGCAGAAGGCCACCGTGCCTTATTTCCTTCGCCAAAAACTCTCTGCTGATGTGAAGTGGATGGAGCCTGCCATTCCTACTGGCTTCTCGGAGCGCGCAAAGCACTACCAAGGTATTGGTCGTGGGCAACCTGCTACAGAGACTCCTGTCAGAGTCGCTCATCCTTCCACTGGTAAATCTACAGAGGGGATCCTGATCAAACCTGGTCTACGAGGTGGAGGCGATGCCATGATGCCTTCCAATGTCATGATCACAGTGGATGCTGTACGCAGCTCGCCACGCACAACACAGGAAGAATTGGACAATGCTAGCCGAAACTACTCATGGCTCAAAGGTATCTTGCTCAATTACGAGCAGAATAGCTCTGAGCAACTTCCCTATGTCATCCTGCCTGATGGAACCATGGAACCCATCTTCATTGAGCAGAACTTGCAACGTATCGCCAACAATCCTGTCAAATCTAAGAAAGCAACGAAGATTTGTGGAGGTTACTTGGCACCCATTGGCACTGGAAATAAACTCTGGTCTACTACAGATCGCTACACTTGCGCTTATTGTGCCAGCGTTTATCATGGTCTGAAGCACTGTCCATCCCACTACACCAACAATGGCAAGACGAGCTGCATGTCGTGTGGTCAGTCTGATCATCTTCTCGCAGCATGCCCACATCCCATTCAGAATATCCACAATCGTACCATTGTCGAGTCACTCCGCCTGTATCTAGGCACGCTCCACTGCCGTATTTCGATTCTCACCTGGGAGTTTGAGATGAAGGTCATTGATGAGGACAAGTTCCTCAAGCGTCGCACTGAGATGGTCAAGAATCCTCTGATGGGAGAGGCCTTGCATGCACTTGCCAATTTACCAGGTTGTCCAAGCTGCGACTCATCTAGCCATCAACTCTCTATCGCATCTCTGATTGAGGAATGCGCAGCCCGATGCCGTGAGAGAGGTGATATTCCTGAGGAATGGCTTTCTCCCGGTAATTGGATGTACGATTTGCGCCGCTGCCCCCTCTACGTCAAACTCTACAACAAGCATATTAAGACTCATGAATTCTTTGCTTACAACCATCTCGACAGTGTAGCGATGGACGCCATCTACCGTGGCTTCATTCGCTCCCAGAATGTAAGTTCGACATTTCCTCTCGGGTTTCCCGACCTCTTGCTAACATGTTAACTAGTGGCACATCAAGACGCCTCTTCCACAGATGGATTTCCATCACTACTCTAAAGACTCGCCCAAGTACAAAGAATACAAGTCCAAATTGCCTCCATACGAGCTTGCTCGTGACGTGCTGTCTGGAGACGAGGAGTATCCAATGGATTGGGTTGCTAATTCTCATGAGAACGACTTCTTCGTATGGAGTTGAATGCCGGCGCGGAAGTGATGGGAGTTGAACTGGACCGAGGAGTGGGTTACTGGCGTTAAGGATTGCTTTCCATTGATTGTAAGAATACCCCCATATTGCGGATTACGGATTGCTATGATGAGGCTTTGAGAGAATGCTCTTGAGCCCGTTCGACCGGATCAGTCGGACATTGATTTCATTTCCATGGGAGTTTCCTCTCTCATGAACATAGTATAACTTATTGAATGATCATCACTCGTAGAACCTGCGCGTCTTTTTTTGAGGTGAACACGGTGATTTCATTATAGTCTATTCTAGTGTTAGTGAGGATAGAAGATTTAAACTGATTCGTGATTCTTCGACTGCGGATCGAGGTGGATAAGTTTCCGGAACTCTAATTTTTAAAATCGGCACAAAATGATGAATTAATATGGGATATATGGAGTGCTATCGAAGGGCAAGTCACAATTAATTGGGAACAAAGAGGAGGAATGGACCAGAAAATTCTACGTCTTTGCTTCCAACTGGGTAAGATTGTCAAGTTGATTTGCTTCTCCACAGGATCAATTCGCTAGTGCCAGCCAACGCTTTTTTTATTGCACTGTCTCTTCTATATTTTAAAGTTCAAGCTGGATTGACGACTAGGAGCTGAAGCAGAAGATGAGATGTACAATGCAGCGAGATGGATGGAACTGTTCAGTCTCTGATGATCTTGGAGATGGAGTGGGAAAGAGCAGTATACGAGTGTTAGAGCGTATGCTTTGTGCACTTTGCTGCTGGTCGCTGGGTTGTATCTGGATGCGGCTGTATCGTGACTTGAGTGATGCCGTGCTGAAACGCTGGGGACACATGCCTACCTAACTCAGTCTTCGGTCATGCATACCTCTGCAGACGAATTTCGTTCTACATGATTCTTCGATATTTCAGCTACTGCCGTTGCCCACAATACCTATGCCAGGATGATCAGGCTTGGTTGATAGCACGCGGTCGTCCTTCTCGGGCAAATTTCCCCTGTTGCCAGATGTTCCCAAGCTTCTTCTCCATCCGGCCTTGGATAATGTGTCCATTGCCTCCTCCTATTGATCAACTTTCAACTCTCCTCTACATCCTGCTCAGACTCCCATTGTTTCCTGCCTCTTTGCCGCCTCTCGTTGAGTATCACGGCACTTCCCAACACGCCTACCACAATCGGTACGCCGAGGACCCAATAGCCGACTTTCCGCAGTTTTGTCCTTTCGTCGTCAGGCATCTTAGATCCTTCAATCGTGTTGTTGTTATTCAGTTCTGATATGAGAAGACCGAATGACATGGATCCGATGCGCGGTTTGTGCTTCGCTGAGCCCATTGAAGTCTCTGGTTCGTTCCTGGACGTCTGGAGACGGCAGAGTGGAGGGGTGGCTGTATAGGTGCGGGCATGGTGTAGACATGATGGGATGGATAATCGAGGACGAAGAGGCATCTGGAACGACTGCTGATAATCCCGGGATCAATTGTGCGCGTAGAGTAGCGGAATTCTGCAATTTTCCTGATCCAGCCAAGGCACGCCTCCAACACGAATTCAGCTGACATTTGCAACTCCACTGGTAGCTTTCCGATATCGCCGTTGACACAGTGGAGCTCTCCCAATATCCAACGCGGGCGGGCAGAACAACGCCGTCTATTTCTCCATGATAAGGACTGTCTCCTTCAAACTCACCCCGATTCAAGTCCGTAGACTCACTCTAGGACAAGTGAAGCGTATCCCACCCATAACCGACAATTCCCCCACCTCGACTTCACAGTCTGACTCAAAAGAGTTTCCAGCAGTCAACCAGCCTACCAAAATCTCTAGGATTGACCCGACCAGAACTAAAAAGTCGAGGACCAGAGAAGAAGCATTCAAGGCATATCGAACGAACCAAATTGTGACCGAGATGCAGAAGATCCACACTGATAAGGCGTTTCCTGGTATGTCGTCTTCCTTCGACATGCCCTCGATTCGCGATCGTAGAACCAGAAGCTAATCCAACGTGTTATTAGTCGCCGCACCCTACGTACGTTCCCAGCTTTCCCTCTCACGCTGAGCACACCTCATACAAGAATGCATTGGACTGATGGAATGCACAGAGCCAAGCCATTGTCGCAGGAGGCACAATCTACGTCTCTGGCCAGATCCCTGGCGGCGCAGATGGCAAGCTCGTAGAGGGCAACATTGGTGATAAGACAGCTGCATGCTGCAAGAACATCATTGCCATTCTCGAGGCCGCTGGGAGCAGCATCGACAGGGTCGTCAAGGTATATCCCACTCCAACACAATCGCCAGAAGAAGAGGAGACTAATGGGAATGGTGATAGGTCAACATCTTCCTCGATGACATGGCCAATTTCAAGGAGATGAACGAGACGTATGGTGTTTACTTTGCCCATAAGCCTGCTAGGAGTTGTGTTGCTGTCAAGGCATTGCCTCTTGGTGTCCCGGTGGAGATTGAATGCATTGCTTTGACTGGGAAGAGCAACCTATGAATGTGGTTGAGAGTGGAACACAAGATACAGATCCATCTCCGTTGAACCATCGGAATCATTCCAATCGAACACTGAAAATTCGATACCAGCAATACCACGTCTAGACCTTGCAGGAAATGCATGAAATACAGCTTCCCTAAACCTCGATGTCTTTCCCTCTTTGCAGCAGAGTAATGAACAAACCATATACATACGGCAGCTGACAAACTTGATGGGTAATTAGACCAAATCTGACCGGAAGTAATAGCGTTTGCTGACCGTCAAGTTGGAAGACCTGGTGGATGGTGATCAAGTGCGTGTTTAAAAAGAAGAGCATGAATTCACAAACAATTACGCAGACTAAGGAATCAATGTCCTCTCAGTTTTGATCGATGACCTCGAAGCCATATTAATCCGGACCTAGTCATAACAGTTCAGATCTTGGACCTTAAAACAAAGTCTTGAGCTCTTGCAACCGCAGCGCCTGCAATGACCCACGAACACACCCCTGAGCGCATTACGGCAAACCCATCCTCAGCCGAGTTCCCAGCTGATTTTGACGAAAGCAATGAGGGCGATCCAAGGTTACCCCAAGAAATGGACACGTTCAACAAGCTCCTCTCAACGTGGCTCCTCCGAGACCTACAGGCCGGAGTCCATTGGCGAGGAATCTCATGACGGTCAGTTGTGCGTGTCACAAACACTTGCTTCGACTCGAATCGTCAGTTCATGATAAGAATGGTCATCCAACCCCTCTACCAACAAGCCCTCCACACACCATTACTTCCGCATCCGCCAAAGTTAACGGAGAACGAAGAGAAGTCTCGTCTAAGAAGTTGTTGTATAAATCCTAGGATTTCCACGCGTGATCGTCAGGCAAGATCAGTCTTACGTCCTTATCGACCTCGACAAACCAAGCATCTGGATGAGATGGCTGTCATGGTCTAGAGCTTTGTTTCTGACCTTCGGAGCTGGCAACCGCCTGGTAGTGTTTCCCGGGTAACAAATCCCGAACATTGGTGATATCGTTGGCTGAAAGATGGCGGATCATTTATCTGAAGGGTCGAAGATCAGAAGTTGGCTTGGTAATCAAACCCATGATGAGGGTCGTGATGTCGTTTTAAGAAAGTTCGATACTTGACCCAAAGAGGTGTAGGATAGAATTTGTCTTTCGCACGATGCCAACCCGAATGTGAGAGCCAAGTGAGCATTGGGGTAGACGATGCGCAGAAGATGAGACAATCAGCAGTTTGAGTTCAGTCAAAGACGCACGATAAGGCAGACTCAAGACTGCGCTCCATCGATCACGGCGACAAGACCGCGCCTAGGAACCTTTCATCCAACAACGTGCACAGCGCCGTCCATCAAAATCGGCTCTGCCCAGTGCCCACAACCACTCTTACCACCTCCTCCAACCTCGCAACACCAATTGGGCGGCTTGACGGCACTACTGTATAGAGTATGGGAATGTCCACAAACCACAGGGCTGTGACCGGGGTCTGAGGAAGCGAGGCTGCGCAGTCCTAGCGTCAGAATGCCGCAGGGTCAAGCATTCATTCCTTGCTGACAAGCACGGAACTGCGGCCAGTGGCGAAGCTTGATTGCCAGCCTATCCGGCCCTTTTCAGCCTAGCACTCGGGTGGGAAACGCCTCCCCGGCCTTGAAACATTTCAGCCGTCACCCTCGCACACGCAAGCAGATCGAGGGCCGTAGAGATGAATGGAGGATCGTCCTTCCTCAGTTGTGGTGACGGCGATAAGGAGCATCCATCAATGGAGAAGCACTCGACTGCTGGAATCAACTTGCGCTCTCGCAAGTCACAGCATCTTGAAGCGAGAACAACCCGCTATTGAGATTCACCACGACCGGGTACATCTCCTAGCCAGCATCCAGTAACATACCCTGTCGCGATCAACACCGAAAACGTGCTCTCCTTCACAGATTTCTATGGCCCTCGAAAAACGCTTCCACCCCCTCGAATGTATAATGCCTCCATTCAGCCTGAACAATTACCAAAGAGCTGGACCGCTGCCCTGGCGTAAGAGACAGGCTTGTCGCGTCTCCCGAGAGAACTCTGTGGTGATATATATTGCGCATTCCATGTTCCGTCCGTACTTTTGACAAGCACCCCTCTCACAGCTCACCGCGCGCCAAGACCAAGCAGTATTTCCATTTCCAGAATGACAACCAAGGCGAATCTCACCTCTGGCGGCAACAACGCCTATCACAACTTCAACAATGACTTCGCTCACATCGAAGATCCAAATGAGCGTCGCCGTCTTGCTCTTGCCGAAATCGACAAGGCACCCTTTGGATGGTACCATGTTCGAGCATGCATCGTTGCAGGTGTAGGATTCTTCACTGATTCCTACGACATCTTTGCCGTCTCTCTTTTGACTATCATGTTGGGCATTGTATACTCGCAAGCCCACAAAGGTGTTCTGTCCACGCCTCAGGATACCGCTATCAAAGTGTCTACATCAGCTGGAACTGTTATTGGACAACTCGGATTTGGTGCTCTAGCTGACATCTTGGGCCGAAAAAAGATGTACGGTCTTGAGTTGATTCTCATCATTATCGCTACCTTGGCTCAGGCTCTTACTGGCCCGGGTCCTGGTACATCGATTGTTGGTCTTATGATCTTCTGGAGAGTCCTTATGGGTATTGGTAAGCCGAACATTAGCAAGATGAAAACAATACTTCCCTAATGACAACAAGGAATTGGTGGCGACTATCCTCTCTCTTCAATCATCACTTCCGAGTAAGCTGCACAGATTTCCTAGGTCCGACTTCTGTACTTATGTTCAAATTAGGTTCGCAACTACGAAGTGGAGAGGTGCCATGATGGGATCCGTCTTCGCCATGCAAGGTTTCGGACAACTCGCTGGGGCTCTGGTCATGCTATTCGTTACCATGGGCTTCAAGGAGTCATTGATTAACGTTAAGACCTATGCCCAATGCACTGGCGTATGTGGTCTAGCTGTCGATAAGATGTGGAGGACCCTCATCGGTAAGACGCGGATCTAGTCCATTACAACGTGATTTGACTAATATTGAATTCAAGGATTCGGTGCCGTCCCTGCCTGCTGCGCTCTCTACTACCGTCTCACTATTCCTGAGACACCTCGTTACACGTTCGACGTCGCTCGGGACATTGAGAAGGGTAAGACCGACGCCGATGCTTATTTGGCTGGCAAGTCAGGTGGAGAACCTAGTGATATTACCGTCGCGCAAACCAAGGCCGAGTCGGAAGCTATGGAGATCCCTAAGGCCAGCTGGAAGGACTTCTTCAGCTTCTACGGCAAGTGGAAGAATGGCAAAATTTTGCTCGGAACTGCCGGTTCTTGGTTCTTGCTTGATGTCGCTGTGAGTAGCATCATAGAACTCCTTCGATCGAACTGTTCGCTGATACCAACCTCCAGTTCTACGGTCTCGGTCTCAACTCGTCCACTGTACTCACCGCCATCGGGTACGGAACTGGACCAAACGTCTACCGGATTCTCTACAACCTCGCTGCCGGTAATTGCCTTCTCGTTTGTGCTGGTGCAATCCCAGGCTACTGGATGACCGTTGCCACCGTCGACACCTTCGGACGTAAGCCAATTCAGCTCATGGGATTCGTGTGCCTGACCGTGCTTTTCATCGTTTGGGGATTTGCCTACAAGCACCTTTCTGGCCACGCTATGCTTGCCCTTTACGTTCTCGTGCAGTTCTTCTTCAACTTTGGTAAGTTTTACACGATTTTGCTGCACTTCAACTTCAAATACTGACCCAATTTTCAGGACCAAATGCGACCACCTTCATCGTTCCTGGAGAATGCTTCCCAACCCGTTATCGCTCAACCTCTCACGGTATCTCCGCTGCCTCGGGAAAATTGGGTTCTATCATCGCTCAAGCCGCCATCGCCCCTCTCCGTACCCGCGGCGCGACAGCCAAATCTGCTTCCCCTTGGACAAACCACGTCATGCAAATTTACTCGCTCTTTATGTTCTTGGGTATATTCACCACTCTGCTGATCCCAGAGACTGCGCGCAAGACACTCGAAGACTTGGCTGGCGAGTATGATGGGCTAGATAGGGAGACTATGGTTGGTGCTGCTCCGCATGCGGGATCAGATCTTTCGGACGTTGTTGTTGCTGGAAAAGGGTCTCAACAGAAATGCTTCTGAGGTTTCGCCTGTTGTGCATTAGAGTGTTCGGAATGGGAGCCATTTTTTGCGAGATCTATCTATGATATCGACGGTAGTATTCGCTTCGTTGTACATCTTTGTAGAAGGTTTCGTCCGCGTAATGTTTATTTGGTGTGCCAGGTCATGACCGTGAACGCGTCTGGATTTCTTTAACGACCAGAAGATGGTGCTCGGCCTTCCACAAATTGTATGAGCACTTGAAGATGATTGATGATGAGATGAAGATATCATACGAAAGACGGACATGATCAGGACCCTGTACTGTACTCTTTCATTTAACAGGCTCATGGGTCATCTTTGGGCGAAGAATGCAACTGAGCTTATTCTTTCGAGCAGCTTTGTCTCTGTATTCCTTTCTTTAGGCAGTGATTTTTTCTCAAGGAACAAAAGTCTATAGTATCTTGCAAAGGTGTCGTGAACTTTTAGTCAATTCTACGCGCTTGATATTGTCAGCAGCTTGGGCCGAGGCCAAACCATAGGAGGTACCTACGAACCGAATCTCCTTTCAAACATGCTCGACGCCTACGACCTACCAGGTCCACACCATAATACGCAAATGCTCCCTCGATAATGCCCTCTGCCGACTTTGCCGCCGCCCAGGCTCGCTTACTGCAACGACGACGAGAGCGCGAAGCCGCCGAACGATCATACCAAGCTGAACAACAGGCCGCCCGTGTCGCCATAACCGGTCGCCTTCCATTTCCCTTGCGAAATCTTGGAGATGCCAGTTTACATGTGTGGGACCGGATAAGAGGAAGAGAAGGGACAGGCCCGGCATTCCGAGTTGGACAGGTCGATGCTGAGCTACTGGATGAGGAGTTGTTGGAATTGCTGAAGGGGCAGGTTGGAGAGGCCTTGAAGTATTATGGGGTGGGTTGCTTGACCTTTGGACATGTTGTACGCGCTAACTGCGTAATGTTTTTAAGACGCATCTCCATACAGACTATGGCCCTGAGATACTCCTCGCCCTGCGCGCAATACTATTCAAACTCACGATATGGGACCACAATTCCTCTTACGGCGCCTCGTTGCAAGGGTTACGGTATACCGATGCCAGAGACAAGTCTCTGTCTAGACCTCCCCCGAAAGCGTGGCAGAAAGGTGTGTACGGACTGGTGACTGTGTTTGGCAGATACGGATGGGCGAAATGGGAATCATATCTTTCAGAGCTGGAGGGTGGCTACGATGAGCCATCTCCTCTCATGAAACAACTCTCAGAAATCACCTCAAGGCTATCAACAATACACAGCGTTACGGCATTGGCATCCTTCCTCCGGTTTCTATACAACGGCCAATATAGGACGCTTTTGGACCGCGCTCTGAGATTACGACTCGTGCCAGCATCTGCGCACACATCTCGAGAGGTCTCGTTCGAATATCTCAATCGTCAGCTGGTGTGGCATGCTTTCACCGAGTTCTTGCTTTTCCTTCTTCCACTTGTGGGAATATCCAGGTGGAGGCGCATAATAGGACGATCGTGGCGGCGAGTCGTGCTCTTCCTTAAACGCTCCATCGGACGTGGAAGTCCAGATGATGATGAAGAGGAGATACCAAAAGGCGAGCTTGGATTCTTACCGGAACGCACCTGTGCCATTTGCTATTCTTCGCAAAACCCAGTTGCTGGAGGCAGTGAAGCGGAAATCTTGGCCGCGACAGCAGGAGGGGGAGTGGTCGGATCTGCACAAACTGATGTCACGAATCCTTACGAGGCGATGCCTTGTGGGGATCTCTACTGCTTTGTGTGCATTGCTCAGAAGATTGAAGCAGAGGAGGGAGAGGGTTGGACATGTCTAAGGTGTGGTGAGGTAGTCAAGGAGTGCAAACCCTGGAACGGAGATGTTCTCGAAGAACAGCCACGACCTGGGACCGGAAGTGGCAAGAGTGTTGGCTTTGGATTCTCTGGCGATGGTGAACAAGGAGCGACAACGGAGAGCGGCACTGAGGAGTTGCAAGAGGTGGAGCCTATGCCCACAGAGGACGAGGAGGATGATGAAGAGCACGTGAGTTCTGGCGTGAACGGTCATTCGACACCTAGGCTTGTCGACCTCAATGGGATCGGAGAGAGCGCTGAGTGGGCTCGTGCCAGCGAATATATCAATGGCGACGGCGACGCGGAGACGGAGACGGAGACGGAGACGAATGCTAGCGTGACTGGTAGCGAGTACGAGCATACAGAAGAATCCGAAGAAGAAGGCCTGGATGAGAATGGACTCCACTGAAGCAGAAGATGAAGGCTGCCCAGTCCACGCAAACATGGCGCCAACGGCCCACCGCACTCAGATGCCGACGGATGGATGTCACAGCATTGCTCAAACATTGACGGCTACTGCGGCCGATTTCACAACATGCCTTGACAAGCTAGTCGCGACAGACACGGAAGTTCCCCCCAAGGCTACGAAGTGTCGAAATGAGAAGTGCCATCCTGCTTCTACTTATGCCCAGGCACTGGATGTGACCCATCCCCTTCTGACGGGCGTGTCTGATCACCTCAGGCCGCCAAATCGGGCCCCGACTACAAAAAGGTTGCCGCGACGACTGAAACAACACCGCGCACTGTTAGATCTTGTATTTCTTCAATTGACCCTTGGTGCAAGAAGGGCGCTGTCGATAGCACCACTGCGATGATTACATGGTCAACGAAGAGAAATTCGATGATCAGTGCTGGCCATGGTTGATGTTATATTTTGATAATTAGAACGACGCACAAGTCTATGGAAGTGAGCGATCATACCCTGTCTATACCTGTGGAAAATACAATGCCCAACCAAACGAACAATTTACCCCGGCCCGCTCAGAACGTAGACCAATGAAGCGTTCCTCGATTACATAAGCCCGAACGATTTCCATAAGTAACACCGATCAAGCTAAGCTAAGCGCGAGGTGAGGAACGAAATACGTCCTGTTTTGTATCTTCGCGTCACTGTCTCTTCTTTGAAAAGCCAAGCAATGGCAATACCACATCATGACGCTAGACACTTTTCCAAACCAAAAGTAAGCCTCGATTTCGGAGGAGAAAATGAAATTTATAAGCGACCATATTCAGGCCGGCGAAAGCAGTCGTTGTGATTGTGGAGAGGATGAATACTAGTAGTGGAAGTTGGGTACTGGGATTCGACTTGTCCTGTTGTCCATTTTTACATTCTAAAGAGAATTTATCGCGGAGTGTCCTTGGATTTGGACACAGGTATATCAGGTGAAGACAATGTGCAGGGATGACTTGTTGACAAACGACTATTGACGAGTCCGATGGTGCTCCTACCGCAATCCGGGTCTGGAATCCACCCGAGGCGACCAGTGGATGTTGAGATGTTGATGCTAGAAAAGTGGGAGACGTCGCTCAGCTCGATTGACAGGTTTTCGAAGGATGTTGTGAAGTTTATCTTGAGGCTTAGTTAGGAAGTGGAAAGATGGAGGAGGAGTACCCGTCGTTGACGAGCAACGGGGAAATACTCACTCAGGCTTGTGAAAGCAGGATCAGCAGGCTCTCCTCGATAGCGAGGATTGGAACAACATAAAGTCTCGTGGTGCGTACACAGGGGAAAAGCCTAATTCTATTCTTGTTTGAACACCGGAACTAGATCGACTAAACTCTATGCTCCCTTTCCCGCCAACCAACGCGCGCCGTTAAACTCCGCTCACGAACCCCTGCGCTTGACTCTCCTTCTTGGTCGCTGGTCTTTACACAACTACGGTCAAGGTCAGACAAGATCGCAAAAGCAAGTGGAGCTTGGTTCAAGGTTCACCAATCCCAGTCCCGAGTTATCAAAGCGGAGGTATCTTCTTTCACCATGGAAGAAGAGATGCGGCGTAAACCCTTCCCGTTGGACGAGAACGTTGTATTTCGCGAGTCATCATTCTTCAAGAGACCGATGGTCGATACATTGCGCAGTGTTAAGCAGGACTCTCCAATCATTGCTAAGTTCAACTCCGTCCGGTTAATTTGAAAGCCCTGTCTACCGTGAGAGTTCTGTACAGCGTTTGTCTAATTCTCCGACCAGCTCATGTTGACAAGCAACCGCTGTTAGATAGACCGACCTTGCATAGGCTCCCTGAACCGTTACCTTAGCTCTTAGCGGCTATAATTTGTAATTGCGACCAGGAGTAACTGTGATCTGACGCACTGCCACATTTACCCTATGTCCTCTACTTGGAGCAAGATGAGGTCACAACACGAGCAGACATCTCAGACATCACTTCAAGACGAAGAACCAATCCATTGTATGGACCTACAACACGAGTAAACACGTAAGATTCAACAAGCTTAACCAAATAGATCCGGTACTTAATAACACTCTCTTCTTTCGTTGCTCTGCTCTTCTCTTCGCTCTAGGCTAGCCCTGTTCAAGAAAACTACCCGTAGGTAGACAGACACCTCAAAAACAGAGGAATCCGCGGCCAAATGCCGCAAAAACAGAGCAAAAACGTACAGCAGCGAGGATTCGCTGGTGGTCACCCACCCAACTACTAATTCGCCGATAACAAGCTTAACTATGAATGAGCGGACGGGAATTCGTGGTCTCTTGTTTCTATGGCCGTACGTGAAAGATACAGTCGCAAAGTGCGTATATGACGTCTGGTCGAGCTTGGGGAGCACATGCTTTCGCAACAACCTTATAGAAGACCAGCGCTTAGGCGAAAGAAACGGACAGACAACGTACCATCACTGGTTATCACAGGCATAAAGCTTTGAATTCCACACCAATCAACGCTCTTCAATGGCCAGAGCTCAGTACAAAAAAACCCAGCCAGCCCCTAAGCCGCCGCCTTTGTCAGCTCCTCGATAAACCTCTTGTGACTCTCCTCGGCACTCTTCTCCGTCGGTCCCTTCGACATTTTCCTTATGACAAAGTTGGCCTCAATCTCGATCTCCTCCTTCAACTCCCCCTCCGCCACACGCCACTTGGTCTTGATGTTCAAGGACCCCGCGACCGATTTGACGACGGCCTTGGTATCCAGACCTTCAGGGTGGTTAATTAGCTCGTAGTCGGATGTGTGGGCTTTGCTGGTGACGGTGTAGACGCATACGTCGCCGTCTTTGGAGGGGTCGCCGGATTTGAGAGTGCTTCCGGTGGTGTCTGGGTCTGAGAGTTTGAAGTAGAGTTCGTGGTCGTGGAGTGCTTTTATGAAGGCCTCTGGAGAGACTTCCTTTGGGAGGGGGGTTGTTATTGTGGATGTGGTTGACATTTTTGCTGTCGATGATGTTGTGAATTTGGTTGCGATCTGAGGGATTGATGTGTTCAACGCGCTGGAGATTCTGTTCCTTATGTCAACAGTGAGCTCGGCACGGAACGCTGGGTTCCAAATTACGAGAACCTATCCTAAGTATTCTATTCGATTCAGCCTCAAGTGATATCTTGCGGTGTTCGCAGGGTAATTTGCGGGCAGTTTGTGGGGGGAGATGAGCTTCCATTTGAGGGCTTCTTGATTGGCAACAATCACCATGGGTTTCGTGATCTCCATCATTTATATTCATGACCACATCATGAAGAGCCATTGCTCCAAGGCTCCAAGCTTTCATCCAAGGTTCGTCCGCCCTGAGAGAAGCACGATAAACCAAAGAGGTTGTTTCAGGCAGTTCGCAATAACAGATTCCGAAGGAGCCGTGGAAACTCGATCTGCAAAAGGTTCGACATCTATCCGCAATGCGATCCATCAATTTAGTTTGAACACTTTAGACTTCTCCACAAAAACCCCCCTCTTCCTCTTCCTCTTCCTCACAGACCAAGCAACGGCGGGTTGGAGTCGTTTCGGCTTCAATCACCAATATCGCGCCCTCTGTACCTGCATCATCAACATGCTCTCCAACAGCTCACGACCCACCGTTCCTTTTCTTGCACCAGAAGAGGAGTGTGGAGGCACAAGCGCCAACACAGGACTTTGTGCAAGCAATTCAGTCATGACATGCCCATCAATGGAACCTCTAGTTGGCGTATTGTTAGTATTCGTCCCATCGACGACGCGATGAGCAACGCGACTGGAAGCATTGCCTCACCTTCAGCTCCGAAAACTGTCGCGCATCAATCATAAGATGCAGAAGCCTTTCTCTCTCTGCCGTAACCTCTCAAAGTACTATCTCTCACATGTCGCCACGCGCGAAATAGCTCGCAACCGCAAGGAAAGCGGTACATTCTGACTCAAAACAACATCCCGTCTCTCATCATCCTCAGCAACCTCAATACTAAGCGACGCCCTCGCACGTCCCACATACTCAGCGACTTTCCCCGAATTCCGCATTATGCGGCTACGAGCTTCGCAATCACCATCGGTAAACGCGAAAGCGCACGACCAATGTACCTTACAATGCGTGCCTTGAGTGATGAATCTGGTCCCAGCCAGTGGTTCCAGCCAGTGGTCCCAGCCAGAGTTTCTCAGCAAAACTAACAGGATCGCTTACTGTAGCCAATGTAGCTGTGAATGTCCTCGTCGTCCAGGAATCTATCCATGAGTTGGAGCTCGCAGCGGAAGTTTATCGGTAATATACCGCAACTTTTCCAAATTAGTATTGCCAACTTTCTGTTTGCCTCGAATTGGTGTGTGTGCTGACTGACGTTGCCTTCACAAGAATTCCAAGACTGGGAAGGTGCAATGCTCAACGTAGGCGTCCACTTCCTCATGACTTCTTGGAGGACCCCAACATCAGCAATAATCTTTCCAGGATCACTTGGTCCGTCTATTTTGACCTTAGTTGTACCTTTTTTCCAGGTTGTATCTTGCGAAGAGCAAGGCAATGGCGTCTAGCAGAATCTTGATGCGCTCATGGGAGGTTTCATCATTTTTCTCGCCCGGGTTCTTCGAACACCATGGTAGACAGATACAAAAGCTGCATTTGCAAGGAAGTCGTCATTTGTATCGATACCGCGGCGCTCCCCAAATTGACTCCGTGGTGTCTGGAACGTCAATGGACTGCTCAATGCCATGAAAAAGACGACTGTCGCGTGGGTGCTAGCCGTTGCTCTGCTGGTTCCCCTTCTTCTCGTCTTGGACTTCTTGGGCCACACCATGACTTCTCGGAAAAGTGTAAAATTGGATTCCGAGATGTAGCAGAGGGCTTCTGTCAGCCTATCAACAGCAACTTTATAAATGTACGAGAAACAGTCAAGACGGCTAACTCAAACCATTGATACAGGATTAGGTGTACTGATGGGTGGTGCTTCAAGCATTTATGAAGAGGGAAAAGCCGAGGACGAAGTGCCAATGTCAAGCTGGGCCGCCTGACGACGCCTCGCAGCACTTGGCCCCATCGTGTAAGCATATAATATTGATTCCGGAAGTTATGCAGAACGGTGGGCGCACATTTCGCCCTGTTGATACCGAAATTGATCATGCAAGTTGGGTGATGTAGGGCAACTAATCAAGTAAGCAAGTTTCAGAGTCGTTGCGTGCAAGGGTGCATTAGTTGCTAGCCTCTCTCGTGTATGCAACTGATTTACCATCCTATCAAAGCACTCTTGGCTGCATTCTCACTATGCCTCATCTCCCACTTTCAGCCTGATTGACAGCATCAACCATGAACGAGCCACCAAGCAGAATGGCCGGCTCCTCGATACTATGATGCTCATAGCTATCACCTTATTAGCGAGTCCTGGACTCACATACTCGTAGCGCAACTCACCTTAACGTGCCCACGCCACCAGCCTCCAAGATCAGTGACGGGTTATTGGCAATATTTTTTCCAATCCACCTCCCGGCAAAAGCCCTCAGTATATGCCCATGCGCTACAATCAGCACATCACCAGGACAATCGGTCTTGCCCTCCATCGCCTTCGAGTGAAATTTCTCCCGAATCTCTGCGATTAAGGCATCCAGCCGCTTGGATATTTGTTCGGGGGATTCGCCGCCTGGACAGCCATCCCGCCAGATATCCCAGTCGCCCTGACCATTCTTTGCGCGTTGCTCCCGGATCGTCTTGGAGGTTAGACCTTCATAATCACCATAGTCCCATTCGCGGACAGCGTCTGCAGAGACAATCAGTATGCCGCATTCTCTATACCTCGAGATTTACTCGAATAACACTTGACGCACCAGTGATCTGAACCTTCGCCTCTGTCCTCACCTCAGCCTCAGAGTGTGTCCGTTCATCTTGCCACGGGAACTTGCTTCGACAGTTAAGGGAGAGGAGTTCGAGGGTACGTTGGGCGCGGTGGCGTGGAGAGACGTAACTGTCGAGTGTCAGCGAGCAATTCGGCGGGTTTCAAAGCAAATGGTGACGCCAAGTTACATGTGTGCCAGATTTCTGGGAACAATCAATCGATCATCACCCACCAGCGCTTTGCCGGTCGCTATGATACGCTTCTCGCCATTCTCCGTCAAGGGAAGTTCGCTCGTTCCAGTGTGTCTATTCGAAGTTTTGCGTCAGCCATTTGAGCGCCTTCAAGTTGAATTTCACAAGTAGAGTCAAAGACAAAGAAAAGGGTGAAAAGCGAAGCGTGAAGAAATTGTCCAGCAGCCAGCAGAGGGGCATAGTTCACAAACATACCGTCCGTTCAAGCTCCACTCAGTCTCGCCGTGGCGGATAATGAAGACTCTAGGTGTGCTCATGCTGTTCCAGTTCGATTGAGCTTGAGATCACGAAGCTCGTGCGTGGGTCTGGTATGTCAAACATTGTTAGCGTTTTTGATCGTGGTGACTTCGGAGGTTGCGGAGAGCTCTCGCCAATAACTCGCGTCATGATGTGAACATGCTGACTGATCCCCGCGCGGCAGGATCTTATCCCAAATTTCTGATGGCTGCTTCAATTGCTATCTGGCCTTGCCGAAGATGGATATCATGGCAATAAGTTGTTGGCTAGGTGAAGATCGCCCTTCACATGAAAATGAAAGAAACAAATCGAAAAAGTCTGTAGTCATGGTGGTTAAGGATGTCTACTGCGCCAAAAAAGTCCCAATGAATGCGGGTAGGTATCTTGTAAGGAACGAATCACCCAACGCCTTTCCAAAACCCCAACGTCTCATCCAAAATTCAATTTTCATTCTAATGAATCGAATAACGCCGCCCATCGTAAATCGTAAAAATGTAGAAGTATGCCTCCCATAAGTGATAGTGGTCAGCGCCGACATGGAGCTGGAAAATGTGCTAGTCATGAAGCTGATGCGTTGGACAACTGCCCACGCCTTTGGTGTCCCACCATTGCCGAATGCAAGTCTAACCAATTTGTTAGCCCCAAATCTGTCACGAGAAGAAGTGCAATAACTTACCCTATGGAACTTGCACAGGCACTCCAGCCGACCCATCTCATCACCTTCATCGAACTCTTCAAAACAGATCACGCACTCTGTGGGCTCCTGATCTTCGCCCACGCAATCCTTCTCGGTAGCGTGATATACCAGCATCCGCCCGCCTGTCATTCGCCGTTGTCTCAAGGGACCACTCCCCGATGCCGAACCGAAAGAATTCGCTGGCAGCGATGAAGAGGATGCACTTGGAGCAGACGAGGATACATTTGGAGCATTATCCAGAGGGTTCGAAGTCACATGAGAAGGAGGCGAGGGCATATATTCGTGCGACTTAACACAATCCGATATATGTCCCTCTCTTGCTGTTTCGTCCCCATTTGGCCCCTTGGGAGGAAGTTCGCTTCCGCATATTGGGCACTCGTCTTCTTCAGCGATCTGACGCCGTGGAGGTTGGGCAACTGAATTAATGTCCAGCATAGATTGATAGGGAGATGGAGATGGTGCCAGTCCCCTTTCTGACCCATTCGCGCTGGATATCCTGGGTGGAAATATTCCAGCCTGCCCAGGAGGTGCGGTGAGAGGCCATAGATCGCGGACAGATGTAGGGTTTGTAAATTGGTGCCCGTGGCGGAACGGGTCATGCGGCAGAGATCGACGCGGGTCGGCTGTCATGATCGCAGCTTCGCTTAGTGTAGATCTATGGCCATGATCAGGCCGAGATGGAGGATAAGCTGCTGAAGAATTGCGATGCCTACTAGGAGGTGTAGGTCTGTCCGTGTAACGATAGCGTCCAGGCGATGCTGCTGGGCTGGGGGCGTTCTGTGGTGGAGGGTTCAAGTTCGGATCCGGTACACATGGATTGCAGACCCGAACTTCTTCGCCGCCCCAATAATTGCGAGGAGAGAACGGCGAGGTATCGCCATCGTTACCGGTGAGGTCGATAATAGCGCTAGGTGGATCGGGAGGTCGGACGATGTACTGTCGAGGTATAGTAATTCGATGTGGAGAACAGCTGGCGCAGACGACTCGTCCACATTTCCTGCAGTGATGCTTGCGATAGAAAAATGAGAACTGGTTTTCACAGACGGGACAATGTGTGACTTCTGCATCGGGCTGCCATTTGGGAACAACGAATTCGCTTGTCCGTCGAGCTGTAGGTGATGGAACAGGAGGGAGCTGTCTCGTAGAGGGTCTTGGGGGTGAATTTGTAAGGTCTATGGCACTCGAAATTGTGGTTCCAGACGTGTTTGAAGCTGCTGGTGCAGCATTTGAAGGCCCTGCACGATCGCTATCCATTCCCTCGATTTGTGCTGGTCGAATACTTCGACCTGGACTGTCCGCAGTTGTAAGCCTCCTCTTTCTGTCTGCCGTGGCCCGTCTATGCTCTTGCGCTACGTTTCGAGACTGTGCTGGCACAAAAGGAGGATCGAGATAGCCGGGCAAGTCTTGAGATCCCAGCGGTGGTTGTAGAGTAGTAGCACTCGCGTCGTTATTCACAGCTGGATTATGCTCTCCGGCACGTAAAAAACGGTGCCATATCTCTTGCTGGCGACTATCACTTCGAGGCAAAATTGTGCTATCGTGGTGTAGGCTTCCCCTCGCGGCCGGCGGTGCTGAAATAGGTGGTCGAGGGGCAGCCTCGCTGGGAAGTGAGGATATTCTGGGTAAAGCTGCTGGAGCAAAGTACAAGGGCTGGTCCAATGGCGAGGAGGGCGAATTATCCATTCACCTTGCTCTGTATGATTGGTAAGATTCCTTGGTACAGGTGGAGAATTATGCGCTCGATTTCGCAGTTGGCTGTGTTGACCGGGTTCTCATGGGGTCTCGTGTGAGGTCAATCCTGGACAATGCAAAGATAAAGATAGGGACGCTGAATGGTGAGCGCGACTCTGGCAAGTGGAATTGTACAGACTATGGCAAATGTTGTTCGTGTGAGACCTGCGATGTATGCTGCGACCAAAAGTGTCACCAAAGTCCTGTCATGTTGAGCATAAAGTAAGGTACCGACCAAGACTCGAAACACCTCCCAACATGGCGCGCGGGTATGCACTGGAGCGGCAACATCCGCAGCCTTACTATCTCATGGTATATCATCTCTTGCCCTACCACTTTCTCGTCCAGCCATCTTCTTAACAATTCATCATTTTCGCTCATAGTCAAGATGAAAAGACCAGCCAATAACATTGCAGTCTCTGAAACCGCCTACCAAGAGCCCATTCAAGACCGCATAATCAGGATCACGCACGACCTTAAAGACCTGACTGACTTTTACAACATCGAGATATCTCCGAAGCGAACCAAGAAACTACAATCATTTTACCGAGATGAGTTGGAGTCGTTGAAAAGTGCTCCATTCGATTCGTACGATCAGGAAGCCAAGATCGACTACCTTCTCCTCCAGAACTTCCTCGAAACCAACTCACGGCAACTTGAAGTCAAATCAAAGGAATATGAAGAACTTGGAGTGGTCCTTCCATTCGCACCCTCGATCGTCGAGCTGTGTGAGAGCAGACAGGAGATGAAGCCGATTGAAGGACCAAAAGCCGCCTCCGCACTCCATTCCTTATCTCAAAGCTTGGCCAGCGTTCAATCGAAGATAGAACAACATGCACTAGAAACAGATAAGCTGACTGCCTTTCGAGCTGCCAAGACCCTGAAGCAGCTTTCGCTTTACCTGGACGAGTGGTTCAAGTATTCCTATGGCTATGATCCCCTGTTCTCCTGGTGGGCGAAAGCTCCGTATGAGAAATTGGAAAAGCAGTTTGTAGTCCTGGAATTGAAGATTCGGGAGAAGCTTGTTGGTATTGCTCCTGGTGACCAAGATACCATAGTTGGTGAGCCCATTGGTCGTGATGGACTGCTTGCAGACCTTTCCGCCGAGAAAATCGCATATACACCTGAGGAAATAATTCGCATCGGCGAAACGGAATACGAATGGTGTCTGAAGGAAATGGAGGCAGCTTCGGAAGATCTCGGTTATTCAGATTGGAAAGATGCGCTGGAATATGTGAAAAACAGCTACGTGGAACCAGGAAAACAACCGAAACTCATTCGAGATCTCGCCCTTGAGGCGGAGGCCTATGTCGAAAAGCACGAGATGGTCACGATTCCTCCACTCGCCAAACTATGGCGGATGTTCATGATTCCACCCGAGGAGCAGAAAGTTTCTCCCTTCTTCCTGGGGGGACCTTACATCCAGGTCTCATATCCCACAGCTGACATGGAGCACGAAGACAAATTGATGTCGATGAGAGGAAACAACCCTCATTTTTCGCGCTCTACTGTTTTTCACGAATTGCTTCCTGGACACCATCTGCAATATTATCAAACATTACGCCATCGTCCCTACCGCAAGCTTTTCCGGACAAGTTTTTGGACAGAGGGCTGGGCATTCTACTGGGAGCTTATACTATGGGATCGAGGGTTTGCTTCTAAGCCTGAAGATAAGATTGGAATGCTCTTCTGGCACATGCATCGTTGCGTCCGAATTGTGTTTTCCCTGAAGGTGAGATGTCTTCCTTCATTAAATTTCCGCAGACACCGCTCAGGTTTACATAGTTCCATCTCGGCCTCTTAAGTCCACAAGAGTGTGTCGACCTGCTTGTTGACAAAGTTGGCCATGAGCGCGCGAATGCTGAAGGCGAAGTGCGTCGATCATTCAATGGCGACTACTCTCCTCTTTACCAAGTTGGATACATGCTTGGTGCTTTACAGTTCTACCAGCTTCGAAAGGAGTTGGTCGACACTGGGAGAGTCCCACAGAAACAATTCCATGATCGGATCATGAAGTCGGGAAACATGCCCATTGAGGTGTTGCGCGCTTTGTTGACGGACAAGAAGCTGGAGCGCAAAGGTTTCAAGCCAGAGTGGAGATTCTATGAGAAGATTGATGAGAAAAGACAAGATTCGAAGTCGACAAGCTACTGAGTATGTAGCACGTTTCGACCACACACCTACTTTGTGTTTAGTGTGACTGGCGTGGAAGCATTCTCACAGGCACGCAATTCATCGAGGCTAACAATCATCTTTGCCTCTCTGCGAGAAAATGGCCATGGCCGCTACTTCTCTTCAATCACGTATCGGTTATGAGGCTAGAGCAACTTGGCAGGATTGACCAGATTTTCTTTTACACGATTCTGAACAAGTATGTCAATCTCGATCATGGAACCGAGACCTCGTCGTCACCTTCTGGCAAGACCCTTCGTCTGCCCTCCTTCGCTTCAAAATTCGACAGCCGCTCGATTCTAGCGCGAAGACTATCCTGCTACTCCAGATTGGTTGAAGTTGGAGACGTCAAATGTGTTATGGGGCTCACGCGCACACGCACATCCTAGTACGTTCCGAGACCATCGAGGTCCATTGATTCATTGTTCCACTAGTAAAAAAAATACTGAAAGCACTTTGTAGCGCCGAGGCCATGATCAATAATGGTGATTTCTCGTAGAATTATTTTCCAGAACGCCAGGAAGTCATCAATACCGAACAAGAGATGGAGACCTTCGCAAAAACCTTCACAAAAGTAAAGTCTCGACCGTCAGGTGGTGGGATGGCAGATGCGTTGTTTCCCTGTCCGTCTTTCCATAGTTGTTCATCCAGATTTCCGCGTTCGCACCACCCTCTCGTTCTTTCCACGCCTATGGGTTCGTCGTCAGGTTTGTTTCTTCCCGGCTCCAGCTTTCTCTTCCTAACAACAATTACTACTACCGCGACATAATTATCAGTTTCAACATGGCGCCATCTTTGCTCAGTCTTCCTATCGAATTACGATGGAAGATACTCAGAAGCTGTATGGTCATCGGCATTGCCCAAATTCCCAGCCCGGAAACTGGAGAGCCCTTCAGAATCGCCGAGCCAGAGGCTTCATCCCAGCTGCTACGGGTTTGCAAACAACTCTACACCGAAGCCTTCCCCATTCTATATCAGGAGAACATCATGTACTGCCGAAATATAACGTACTTGGAAAGCTTCGTCACCCAAGTAGCTCCATCCACCAGAACGGTGATGCGACACATATGCATCGCCGGGCGTAACCACCATCGCCTCCAGGCTCAGTTCGATACGTATCTGCCCTTCTTTCGATCTCTGCCGGAGCTACGCAGTCTCAACACCTTTCTCTCAAGGGTGTCGGATATAACTTCGGGTGACAAATGCCTCATCTTGGCCACTGCTAGAACAACGCGGTTTTCTGCGCCATCTCAAAGCTTCATTCAAGCTTTGGCTCAGGGGACCAGGCCAATCGATCTTGGTGTTATCAAGTGCGAGATCCACCCCCTCTCTAAAAACTCGATTCTGGTAGGCTTCTTTCTACCATATTTCGGGTTAATGGCTACTTACCTTCGAATAGGAGACCGACCTGGATGGCGAGGCTCTCATCAGATACCGAATTGTGCTTCCTACTTGCGAAATGAAAATACCCCTGGGAAGCACCATTGGTCTTCAAGTGGTGTTTGCGTCACAGGGGCGAAATTGGACCTCTTTTCTGCCAAAAACACGTGGAGCTGAGCTTGGTAAGGATAATCCAGTGGTGTGGTTCGGAAGAGATTGGCAGCACTTGGGCACAACAGACGAACTGGCATTTCAGAACAAGAGCGCGTGGCTTGTGAGAAATTCAGTCGGGGCTATGAGAGCTATCATTGCCTGAGGCTATAGGCAGTTGTGGCCCTGGGTACACGGCAGCTTGGGTTTTTGGGCACATTGCAGACAGTGATGAGTGTGGGTAGTAGTAACCAATGAACTCATTCTTCTGTCATCATGTTGGACCTATTGACTAAATGCCCAATTTGTGTCTGTAAGTATCATCCAACACCCCTTATGATTGTTTGCATAGAGATTAATGGGTATTGATCGCACATAGCCCGATTGAACATCGGTTCCGACGGTTCCAGAATTACAGATTTTCAGGGATATCGCCATAGCGATCTAAATTTCTTTCTAGGAAATTGGAAGCGGCGTTGAGAAATGATCATACATCCAATGTCATTCCGCGTCTGGCGGCCAATGACTGGAGACCGTCGCTGATACATGTTCTTCTCACCATCTACGAGTCTCACTTGCTCTTTCAACCACTCAGTTCCATATCATCTATGAAGGTAGACAAGCCCCTACATTTTCTTCGCAGGCTCTCGCTGCCGCTTCTGGACTCAAGGCGGGTTAAGACGCAGCGGACGGCGAATATCGTGGAACCCTCGCTTCTCGGTATCCCGGTGGAGACACGAACCAAGATCTTGAGCAACTGCATGGTCATCGGTATGGGAAAAGTACTTGACAACCAGCCCCGTCGTCGGAAGCGCTGCGCCGTCTTCCCCAAAACTTCTTCGCAGCAGCTCCAGGTTTGTGCCCAGCTCTACACTGAGGGTCTGCCCATCGTTTAGTGCGAGAACGTGCTACCCTACCACACTCAGAAGTTCAGGCACATCACCTTTCCGGAGTTGGGACTGGTGCGAGAGCGCTGATCAAGCATATCTGCATCCGTATCGTTGGGTCAGAGACAATGAGAACCTCCACAGACTTACCAATCCATAAATTTGGTAATTCCTGGCGACCACAGAAACCACTACCGCCAGAAATGTGTTATTTTTGTTCTTGGTTTCGTGACGAGAATAGTGTGGACTTCCACCTGCCTACATCCCAAGTAAATCCATGACTACCCTCCCGACCTCGTCTCGGACTTTCGCACCTTCCACCCCATCCAAATTCACAAAGGCTGCAAAAGCAACATCGCAAGCCAACCACACCCCAGTAGCAAATCCAGAAACATGTCCTTTACACTGCAACACACTATCCTCTCCATCCACCGCGAGCACATCAAAGCCCGCCTTCACAAACTTACCTCCTAGTGCTAACTCATACATATTTCCATTACCCCTCCGCTCCCCAAGACAAACCCGCAAGTAAGCGACAACATCATCTAGATCAGCGTAGCCACCCAGTGCAGGAAACGTCCCCTTACAATCAAGCCACGGCGTCTTTTCTCCTTCCCCCAATGCCTGTCCAGGTGATGAATGCGGATAAGGACAACCCTCAAACTTAGCTCCGCCGGGTCTCCCAAGCCCTGCACTCGGCATCGGAACCGCCTCAAAAACATACATCTTCAACAGTTCTTCCCACGGTTTTTGGGTGGCGGTTTCGGCGATCAGGGCGAGGACGAGGAGGTTGATTGCGTTACGGTAGGGGAGATTTCCTGGGGTCTCGTCGGGCGGGTTTAGGAGGACTTGGGTTGCGAGGGTGGAGCGGGCGTCGTGGCCTGGTTCATCCATGAGGGCTTCTGCGAGACTGCCGTCACCGATTTCGGGGAATTTGGTTGTTATGCCTGAGGTGTGGCGGGCGAGCATTCCTAGTGTTGTTGCTCTTTGGAGCGGGTGGATTGGGATGTCTGGGAGGAGGGAGACGAGTGTGCTTTCCCAGCTGAATAATCTACGAGAAATGAGGCGGGAGATGATGAGGGGGATGAATGTTGAGGTTAGAGGTCCGAGCATGTAGAGGTCGGTTGGTGTGATTGGTGTTGTCGAGCCATGTTTACGGGTTCCCTTGACTATGGTATGGGACTCGGTGGGAGAAGCGATGGCAACTGCTATTGATTGTGCCTCATGGGAAGAGAGGACGGCGTCGAGGTTTGCATGGAGAGAAGCTTCCAGGTTGGGTCGGGAGTGTGACATTGTTGGTGTAAGTAAGAGGAACGCTTCCTAAGTAGAAAAGAGCGGGAGAGTAGCTCTTATCGGTGCGACTCTGCAACTGTTTCATGTATACATACGTCTTTGCTTACAACAGATTCTTGATCCTGGATCATTGTCCCAATTGACCGGAGACGAAATCTTGTACGCCACGGCGTTCATCCTCCTACATCCTTCAGTAGAACAACAAAGCTCTTGCCTCAATGCTCTCCCTCGGCGCTTTATCCTCCTCGTCGGCATCCGAAAATGCAGTATGCGGCACCCTGGTTTCCTTACAAGCAGTCTCCGTATCGTAGGCCTTGAACAGCAAGACTTCATGCGGTTCTTGCTTGTACTTGTAGTACCACTGGTGGTAAGGACGGTGCTTGACACCAAACTTGGTACCGGATTCCTCCGGTGTCTCGTAGGGCATCCGGACGAGATCGCTTTCCGGGACAGCAGACGCGATGCCGAATGGATCTTTGAGGATGGTTTTGATGGGTCGCCAGATCTGGATGCTTTTAGTGATTCAATCAATGGTTGGGAGATGGTGCCTCACATTCAAGACCTGGTATCGTCCCTTGAGGAGTGACTCGGCATCTGAGCCTGTGTGGTTGATGACGAGTTCTTTGGCGGCGTCCTCGGCAGAGAAGCGATCGAGGTGGACCCATTTCACGGTAGGTCGTGCAAGCAGTTGCGAGTCCGGAGCTTTCTTGTGGTCGAGCTCTTGGCTCAAGCGGGTGATGTGGTTGAATACGACGGCCCTTTTGCAACCAGTGCTAGATTTGATACCTCGATCAGCAGTTTGTATGGGCACATTCCACTGTTGCTCTACTGACACTTCTTTCAACAGCTTTTCGACCTCGGGATAATACTCCCTTTTCACGGTTTCTGGGTCGAGCCAATCTGTAACGCTTGAATTTTGGTTAACAAGTTGGAAGCCATGATCGTCAAGAGTATATTTGGCTTCGTCGCCCGTGATATCGTTTATGACAGCAGGGAATGGCTTTGGGACGTGAGAATAAGGAGAGGTAGCGCTTTCCTCGTTGTAGTAGAACAAGGTGGTGGGTAGATTGTGCTTCATCTTTCCGAGGTGGTGATGAAAGTCGTGCAGATTTTACCCACCATCATCGGATCCCGGACCGTTCTTGTATTCTTTACTTAGCTCCGGCTGTGTCAATTCGGTCAGCGGTAACGGTAGGTGAGAAACCGCAAGGACACTCCGACGGGTGACGTTGACTATCCTAGGGGAACGCGAGCGAGTGCGAGATCATGTGCATGGGGTTTATTGAGAATCGATGCGGGCCGGTCCGAGGATTGATTGGTTGCTCACGTGGATGACCCAGCAGTGAGGGCCTGAGAACTCTTGCGGGTACTCTAAAAGGATCAGGTCTTCGTTCAATGCCAGGAGGAGGTCAGCTGGCTGTGTACCAGAAGCACTTTGGAAGCACCCTCGAAAACAGAGTGATCAACAGGACTGAAGTAAGATTGAAGGGTGTACCACTGGATGATTATGGTCCTGAGGCAGAATTTTGCCCAGATGGCAGACTCATGGCTCTTCTGACTTCCAACCATGACAGATCCATATCGCCTGGGCTACAGTATAAGGCGGGAAGGGCGACATTCGGCAGTGCTAACAATATTAGAAGTCGTCCCGTGCACACCGAGACATAGGAGGGTGGAGGTACAAGTGTCTTCATCCTAGATCCAGATGGGTCCTTGACAGGAACACAGTAGAGAGAGCGAGAACTGAGAGTAATGATGCTGGAAAGAGGAGAGAGAATTGCGGTATAAGTACTAGTGCTACTACTACTTTTTGTGATCACGTGAAAGGGTCCTCTCCACGCTACTCTTGGCGTCCGGCCCGCTTCCTATCGCGGACCGAACCATCCCACCGTTCATCTCTCTGTCCCAACTCAACAGCAAACTCCATCGCATCTACTTGGATATTCGCTGTCCTTGATCCTCTAAACTCAGGTCCACAACATCGCCCCGGAAACGCGAAGCAGCATGCGCTGGCGAGGAATGATAGGCAGAAAATCTCTCTCACCGACTATACGGCATGCACACTTTATCCCTGTTAGCGCTTCCATTGGACCAAAGTTCATGCATCCATCAACAAGCAGTCGAGGTTGAATCGCGCTGAAACCGCGAGGGATGCTGGACACCTCACGGACTCGGTGGGGAAGAGATATAAGCGTGATGCGAGTATTTTTGGTGACCGCTACGCGGCCCCTTGCGTTAACCTCTCCCCTGAACTCTCCTTTCACACTTCTACGAAGACAAGCACATCTCCAGCTTTCTACATCTCACTAGTACTGTACGCATCTTGCCATCAGAAACATTGTTCTAAATCCTCTCTTGCAACCCATTATGATGACCCAATCACAAGCCTTCTCGATGAACGAGCTTACGATTCCTATATTCTGTGAAATCGATAACGAGCTCAATCATGAGCTACAAATGATGGTAAGTGTAGCCTTGTGTTTGAAATTTTCAAAGGCCTAACTTCTTCATCAGTACAATCACCATACCGTAGAGGCATGGGACTGCGACGATCACCGGATACCGCCCCACTGCACTTTCATTGAAAATGAGGCATATCAGAATGAAGCGAGACTTTTCCCTTTGGACTACCTAACAGGGGAAATAGCCGGCCTACGCATGAACGCAAAAGGACCCCGCATCATCGCACTAACCTACGAAGTCTCATCACTGGCCTCTTTCGCAAGATTACAAGCCGCGATCGCGAATTTACCAAGGACAGCAGAAGTACAGCGGTCCGAGACTCACAGGCTCAAAAATATCGCACACCGACTCCTCTCCCATTCGAGATCCGGCTCCAAATTCAGACCAGCGTTACCAGCACCCGGTGTGAAGGAACCCGCTGGCAAATTCTCATGGTTGATGATTGGTATCCTTGATAAGTCGGCACCACGCGAGGTCAACGCCTCCGATATCGAGCGGTTCCTCTCGACTCAGACTGGTTGTATCCGTGCCGTGGAATGCCATACCGAGAGTTTGGAAGAAGTCACTGCTGCTTTTCGACCCGCGATTGAAGAGGCTCACCGGCAGAGCAAAGCTAAGCGGGAGAGGGAAGCTAGGGCGGGCGAGGAGAGAAGGTGGATGATGGAGGAGGAGCGAAAGTTGTCGGAAGAGGAGAGACGGCGGGAAGCGCAGAGTGCGATAAATCGGATGAGACAGTTTGAGCAATGGTTCGGGTGCTTGGACAGCACGGAGAAAAAGCGAACTCGTCTATAAGTTATTGGAATTTTGATGGGCGGAACTTTACAGACAGTAGATGTGTGCATTGAATTGAATTGGAGGAGCCGGCTTAGGACGAGAATGGAGAAAGTCCAGTGATGGGGGAGATATCCCGATTGCAATGGATGGGGAAAGCAGTCTGAACAGCGGTCAAAGAGGCTGGCGAAAGCTTGGATTCAGAAATGGTTGTGAATTTGAGGTTAGGCGCTTCAAAGGAGAATCAAGGATGGCGAAGTCCTTTTCTAGATTTCCACTTGATTTCGGCCGAAAGCATGAGTAGGAATGATTCTTGATCCGAAGTAGCTCAGGAATGCTAGCATTCCGTTCGTACAAGCGGCTCTCCTCTTGCTTAGGCGATGTATATCGTGAATCTGTTTTCTAGTACAGCGTCATGAGGCATATACACAGCCGCCAGCGCGTAGGAGATGTCCAAGCACCGACTCTGGCTTCTAATTATACCTCAATTCGGACTAGAGACATTATATAGGAGGTACATTGCTGCTGAGGGAGGGCTAGGTATTTTGAAAGACGGCGCAGTAGAACTCAAAGCTGTATTAAGGTTACTATATAAGGATGTTATACTCCTTATACTCCTTATATTCCTTATATTCCTTATATTCCTTAACTCCGCATCCCTATTCATGATACAGTCTCGTGTTCTTCGTGCGTGCATTATGCTGCAACGTCGACGCTGCCGGGCTGCTGGATCTACGCCATTTCAGTGCTAGGGGTGAATTTGTAAAGATTTTACTTCGAAAGATCTGAGCAAGTAAGTACATGCAGCTGGATACTGCGCCCTCGTACTGGGTTATACTGCGCCATACTACGGCTATAGATTTCCAGTCTCCTTACCCCACCCCTCTCAGATCTTTCTATTCTATCATATTCTCAGCATGTTCCCACTTAAAAGTATCGAACATGCGCTTCTTTCGGATGATGGGGCAATTTGCATTTTCGCACAAATCCTTTCCTTGACAAGCTTGACAAGCGGACCAGGACCACAGTATATCGCAGGGATGGTCGATCTCTTTCTCTCGTCGATGCTTTCAAGTGGAAATATGCTGAGAATATAATAGAATAGAAAAATCTAAGAGGAGTAGGGTAAAGAGACTAGAAATCTATATTTTATCTAGCCGCAGTATGGCGCAGTGTGACCCAGTACGAGGGCGCAGTATCCAGCTCTCAAGCTTGAACTAATGAGAATCAGAGCCTGTGAAAGACACCTTTCCAGAAGCTGTCAGGTTACATTTATAGATCGAGGATGCGAGATACTCTTGGGTAGCGGCGAGCTTCTCAGAGTCGTTCAATGATCTGGAGCGTATTCTGGGGTAAGGCTCCGCTTTCTTTGGTTGTAATCTTCGTGTCTCTGAAGCATCGAAGTTGATGGTTGCTTTTGCTTTCAAAGGGAATATTGAAGCACGCCGGGAGTTGATCGCGTTAATGACATTTGTGTTTTTCAGTTTCTCACGAGTTCGGATCCGTGTAAGCGATCGACACGACAATATAATAAGCACTAATTAGAACACATGTTGAGACAATCACGTGCTCTCGTTCAATAGTCCAAATCGACGACAGCAAACACATTCGTGAGTAGTACAACCACCGCAAATACCTGTCAACCACTTCGCCAGCATGACCTCCACCGAAATGGATATCGATCCGCCCACGGGCTCCGGCTCTGGCTCGGCCAATGAACCTCGAACAGCTTCGAGCGCAGCAGCCGTTCGCAGTATCGAAGGTTGGATCATCATTGCGACAAACATACACGAAGAAGCGAGCGAAGAAGACATCCAGGAGCTCTTTGGCGAATGGGGCGAGATCAAGAATTTGCACCTGAACTTGGATCGAAGGACGGGTTATGTCAAGGTATGCAGAAACTATGCGGACAGCTTGGGTTTGGACAATTGCTAACATATGATGCGCTGCACAGGGATACGTCCTTATCGAATATCCTACAGCCAACGAAGCAAAAGCCGCGATTGAAGGCGCCAATGGTACGAAACTCTTGGACCAGACAATTTCCGTCGACTATGCATTTGTTAGACCGCCGCCCGCCAAAGGCGCGCCTCCCACACGAGGCGGACGTTCGCAAGGCAAAGGACGCGCACGGAGCAGAAGTCCAGGCGATGAGAGACGCAGCGGGCGCGACGATGATAGGAGAGGTGGTCGCGACAATGAGGATGAAGCTATTGACTAGGCATGAGATACTGGTCAACGCGTTCTTGGGAGACAGAAGGCAACAGCTCGCAAAAACCGGGATACACGATAGCACTGCGCTTGCCATAGGAATAAGAGTATATCAGCCTGTTTCGCGTGGAACAGGCTGATGCCATTGCATTGTACTTGTAAGTTCACAGCATTGGAACATGCCTGGTCTTAACTAATTGCATTTCTAGCAAGTCTGAGTCGTGATTTTCTCTGGTCTCCCAAACCCTCCACCGAGATGCGGGATACCTTCTCTCAACTAATCTGCAGCTTCTGCAGCTCAACTTTTTCAATTGACAAGATTGACCTGATACGGTTCGCTGCTGCTGCTTTGCTCACAGCAGCGTCCGGAGCAATACCCTCAGAAGCATGAGGGCAGCCAGGGTACAAGTGGAACTGGGTCTCAATTCCCACCTTCCCGAATTGGGCAGCATAATCGATCATTTCATCTCGAAAGATATCAAGCCCTCCGACGCCCAGAGACAATGGTGGAATCCCTTCGGTACCCTTCATTCTCGAAGGTGCTGCTGACGTTGGAAGATCAGGGGCGCCCGCTTTGTCGCCGAGAATGCTTCCTCACCCAGTCTTGTTTTCAGAACGAATTGTCCAATGTGAGGGTGCGCTTCCATGTTCCGACCATCCAGCATTGGGTAGATCAAGATTTGCTTCGCAATTGCTGAGCCATTCTTTTCCAGGTTGTAGTGCGTATGCACCTCCTGATGCTTTGAACATGCTCGCAACCATCTCGCGACGCGTCTTCCAGTCTCACGCTTCTGCTCTCGGTGGGCCATTGGGCACCATCACCTTTAACATCTTCATCAGGCCGGTGCCAACTTCTGGGTCCAATTTGGAAGGCATCTTGAAACAGAGCTAGTGATGAGAGAGGAGAGGATTACGTTCCGGTCTGCGCAGTTCTGGTCGAAAGCTAGATATTTATACCCAGCAGTGAGACCTTGGCCAGAACGGCGACCCTGCGTCACGTTTCATGATGGCCGCCGTTACCCCAGAAAGGTATCAGCGCTAATCGGAATCGCGCTTACAAGGTTCCAACCCGGAAACAACATAGATCCCGGCATCCGCGACTAATTACGCTAGGTACTCGCGTCTGTGTGCTGCGGTTGCCGGCCATAGATCAGTTGTTCGTGCGTACTATGGTACGGTGCTAACTAGAAGCCGAAAGCTATTCATTCGGTCGGCTACCACAGTGACCTCTAATTTCGTATCCTTTCGTCCAAAGATATTCCAATGTCGCTCTGAACTTGGTGACTACCAGTTTTAGCATGAAATGGATAGACTTCTGGAGAGACCATCCTTTGGATCCGCAAAGGACCGTCGATATCGATTACAAGATACAGATTAGACATCTGGAAAGTCGGTTTAGTCATACCCCGAGGGATACAGAATCGTTGAACCCGCTTTGAAAGTGAGATGAGGCGTGACTGGCATTAGTGCTGAGTGGAGGTCCCAACATTAACTTTGACTATACGAGAGATAACCCCATCTCATCTTCGCCTCGCCAGTCATCCCTACGTCGCTCATTTCCTTACAGGTGGCAGTTTTAGCCTTGTGCTTTACCCTGCCCAGTCCACTTCTGTGGTAAGTGTCTGGAGATTGCACCCGTGTGTTGACCATCTCGTCTGCAGCAATCAGCAGAGGATGAAGCCGGGTGCAGTCAAAGATTGCAGCGCAGCTGTTGGCAGCGTCAAAGCAGATCTGGCATAGAAGCGTCTCTTCGCGATGCAGTCCCTTGATCAACTCGCGTCTGTCAACATTTAGCCAAATTCATTACAACGTTGATCAATTGAAGCACAGCACTGGTGGAACCTGGCTGAACATTTTCCAGCCTTGTCAGTGATTGATCAAGTGGTTAATCGATCTTCTGCGCCGAAGAACGACGGCCATACGAACGTCAAAAGTTTTGGATTTTCGAAACTAAAATCGATATGCAACTGTGGTAGGCCTTCATTTGACCGCTGTCCCAAAATGCGCAGCGCGATAGCGATAGGCCAATATCTTTGAAGGAACGGGTCAGTCTATTGCAGTCGAAGCAGCCGGGGAAGGCTGACGAAAGTAAGTGGACTGCATTCCACCATGCCGAGAACGCGCCACGTTGTTATCGATCACGCCTCGTTCTGGAATGTCACAAACCATGGTCTTTGTTTAAAGTTTTTTTTCATAACTTTTCCCACCACCTTTTCGACCTCTTCGTTTTCTGTTCTGTGCCACATCATGCCTGCCCTCACCTATGTATGTCTTCTCTTACATCAAGTACTCAGCGCGCTGTCCATGCATCCTTTCGATGACCATGGTCTATTCGTCCTGACCAACCGCGATGTCAACGGTATTTTGGCGCTCTCTTTCAGTTCAGCAGCGTCATCCAAGCCAATCATGCGCGATGTCTCGCGCGGCGTCCAGAAGAGTGAAGAATGGTATCTAAACAATGGTATCATTGCCAATGAAGACAACAACACGGTGCTACAATTCTCGGAGTTGGGAGAGGAGAATCACGGTGATGATGAATGGCATTACGACCTACAAGAGGATTACAGCTGGCAGATTTATAAACGTGGACTGTTCCTGGGCCTTGAAGATGGAAACGCAATCCATCCAATGTTACATCCGCTTGGCGAATTCGGGAAGCGCGGACATGGGTTGTGGAATATGATTCCTCTGCCGACCATCTCTGTTACGAAGACGATTTGGATGACAGATTCGACTTTGGTTGCTACTAGGACAAGCTTCCTTGGTGGGAGAGTTACGAGCATTTCCACACTCAATGTGACGGAGACACAGGTATGGACGAGCATGCTTCCGACGAGTCTACCTCAATGGGGCCAACTCTGATCCTCCTATCTAGTATTATGTACGGTGGTGGAGTATCGGGATGCGGGCGACACTCACAAAGGACACAAAACCCTCCCGGTCCATGGCAAGCACGCAGGTTACAGCACAAAAGAAACCGGCTGTAAGAGTCTCGTTCAGCCTTCCTACCATTACCTCGACAATCACGGTTTCTTCATTCCGCACAGCCCCTATCAGCGTAGCAGTAATTACTGTATCGGACGCGACGACTATTGGATCGACGACTACGACAGCTGTGGACACTGTCTCCTTTTCTGACTTGCCGACAGACACAGGAACCAATGGTGGAGGTGGGGTGCAGCATAGTCTTCTTCTCCTGCTTCTCAACTTTCTTGGTGTTGGGCTAGCTGTGGGAAGTGGTCTAGGCTCAGTAATGGAGATGATTGCTCACATTATTTGGTGGAATGCGATAAGGACGCTATGAAAGTGGAGCTGCCAATGCACTCACTACTCTTCTTTAGTGAGAACCAAAGCCATCTTTCGTGTAATTTGTTTCCAAATTGACATTGATGTCTTTCCGGGATGAGTAGCTGGCGAAATGTAATGATTTCTACGTCGACTTAGAGGCTAACCACACAGTTGTTAATCTCCACGCAAGGTATTGAAGACCTCTTCCGCTCGAACTGGCCATTCTTTAAGGACTTATGACCCCGGCTATCACAGGCAAGTCAAATCCATTCCTTCAAGTTTCATCCACGTAACCCGGAATCTTAGTATTGGGTATCGATAAGTACACCTCCCACACGCTACTACCTCGTCCTGCTATCGTCTCCGAGCATCACAAACAACCATGGCTTTTTTCCTCATCTCCCTCTGGATCCTCACCACCATCTTACACCACCACCCCGTCCTGAGTGCCTTACCACCAGACAACACCACCTTCATGCTCCTGAATCGAGACGCAGACGCCAACCAAGCCCTCTCCTTCAACGCGGACGCAGACCCTTTCGAAAAAGGCGTGTACATGCGCAATGTCCTCCCCGGCCTGCTGAGTACTGATTTTTGGTTCCTCGATCAAACGCTGTTGGGTAATAACTTTGACGATCCTACTGACCGTGTCGACGATGCCGAGCGTTTCGTTTGGATCTACGGTGCCGACCGGATCGTCGTTGGTGCCGCGGCTGATAAGACGTTGGGGTCGCCGGCGACGTGGTCTTTCGAGCAGCAAGGCGATGGGACCTTTTTGGTTAAAACTTTTGATGAGAGGGTTTTGGGGCTTGATGGGGAGGATGATTCCGTGCCGCTGTTGTATCCGATTAGTCTTGGTGATGGGGGTGGGAAGGCAAGGTATGCCTTTTGGTCGGTTGTTACTGTTCCGACGGTGGAGGGCGATGTTGTGGATTGGGTTACTGTTACGAGGACGGCTGATGCGCCAACAAGGTTTTTGGTTGGTGAGGCGCAGGTCACGGAGACGGAAACGGAGATGGTGATGGTGACGGTGACGGAGGTATCTGGGCTGGTAAATTTTTTCGTCCTTGGCTCGGCTTCTGGAGGAGCGTCATGCGGCTGACTTGGTTCATTCATTCATAGTCGCCAAACCCACCCAACCCACCACATACCGAGACATGGACAAGGAACTGGTCCTTCCCCACCGTCACTGTCCCCGCATCCACAGCCTCCACCATCCTATCCACTCAAACCATCGAGATAACACCATCAACTACAATCACAGTCTCAGACACAGCGTCCCCCGCCACCATCACCAAAACCCTCAAAATCACCGATCGCCTCGCCATAGACGCAAACGGTAAGTTGTCCACGCTGTCTTCGGTGAATACTGCTACGGAGGAGGGGAAAGGCGTAGTCGTAGAAATGGAAACGGTTTACTCTGGTGCTGTAGTTGTGGAAATGACGGAGACGGCTTGGGTTGATGGGAGCACTGTGGCTAAGGTTGTTGCTACTGTGATTGTGCCCGAAACTACGGTTGTTCTTACGGGGGAGGAGACGCCGACGGTGAGTGCTTCGGCAACTGGTCGGAAGGTTTCGAGGGGTGGGAGGTTAGAGGGGGTCGCAGGTGTGATTGTTTGTTCGTCTTTGTTTTTATGCTTTCTGGGTGGGGCTGTTTGAGGCCGAAGTGGGGATGTGGAAGAATGGATAGGATTGGGGGTGCAAGAAGATGGATGAGTTCATGGGGCTTGGGAGGAGCGCTTGCTGGAACGTGGCATTAGACGGAGGCTCAGCCATTTCCCGCATTGTCAGTCATGGGTTGGAACGGTTTTATCGGTGTAGAAGTCATTTCGACTTCTATTGTGTGAGATCCATTCGCCTCCTCTTAATCTGCCAAAACATTCGCATATCCCCCTCCTCAAGCACCTCGGGGAAGCAAACGCTCTCCCAACATGAATCCCACACTCTGGGTCATGCTTTTTCTTCTCAACAAACCTCTCAACGTCATGGCCCCGGACCTTCTTCCCCGTAACGCCCGGTGACATGTAATTCGGATAATGGGGTATTAGTCTCCTTCCTCCTGCTGCCGGTCATAGGATATCCGATTCAAATCATCTTTCGTCTCAAACATGAACCCATCATCCTCCGCTTCCGACCAAGCGGATGAGAATAACGTCTGATGTCCACATATAGTGTGAGGCCGACCCGTGGCATCGTCGCTTTTTGGCAGATTTCCGTTCGAACCGGGAAACGTGTATTGAGTCACGTGGCCAACAGCCGCTAGCACTTCGCCGCGAGCCACGATTTCGGCATTCTAGTTGCTCATTGTGGAGCTGATGTTTGCGGTGTAAGCGACCTTGATGCTCAATACTTGTGGCTCGTAAAAGCCTCGTCGGAAACCGTGGGGGAAGAAAGGGTCCGCGATGTGGATGATGTTGGCGTAGGGGAGGTTACAGGTTTACGCCCGAGAACAGTCTGGCGAAAATTTTGTTGTAGGAAGGTTGTGATGGGGTGAGGGTATTGTTCAAGTGGAGGGCAGCGAGTTGTGCTCATGTGCCGAATGTGCTTGGATCCGTCTCAGTGACTGATGGAGGTACGAAGCCGATGAAGCAGTACACGAGCGAGAAAGGATGGGTACTGGTGTTGAAGAAATTCACGGTATTCTTCCGGGCTGTCTCGACATTGTCTTCGTTGATGTAGTCATGCCCGATCGTGGAGTAGGGAGGCGTTGGAGCAGTCTGTTGCCAGAACGTAGTGACGATACCGAATTGTACTCGGATAGAATGGACGGCAAGACTGAGAAAGGTCGATGTTGATGAGTAGGGAGAGTTGAGGACGAGGAGGGGTTCAAGAAGAGACGTTATCCGGTTGGGTCCCAAGCAATTGTCGAGACAATGCTTGATACACTTTCCATTACTCGATCAAGTAACCAATCATCTGACCAGCTAATCGCCCTCTCCATTCCCCCCAGTGCCCCCGTCCCACAGATGCAGGTGCTCTATGAGGCGCCATCATGTCCGCCCCCCCTTCTGCCAATGCGTTAAGGTGAGCCAAGTCTAGTAGCCGAGTCCGCGTGCTCCAATAAGGTCTTCTTGTGAGCACACTGTGTGTCTGGCTTACAACACCACTCGTGCTTCCACTGGCTGGTCATAGACAGGACTGGCTATCATGACTGAGCTCTGAATGTCCTGCCCGCCTCTTCTGGCAATTCTTCTTGTTCATCATCCGTTATACCATTGTTCGCTTCTTTTCGGTCGGGCTCTCACGTCTACGAGAGACGAGAGTCCCTCCCTCCACCATGAAGGCCTCCCATGACATTCTCCGCGCCGCTCGGTGGTGCTTGATCGCATTGCTAGGCCTGGCAACGCTCAATTTTCTTGTCCTCTGGCAGCTCCATGGACTCGAATCGGCGCAATGCTTGTCCCTGCGCGCTTTCGGCTCCTGCAGCGACCCATCCACGTCTTCGTTCTCGAGACGGGATACGACATCTAACCGTTCTACCATAGCACTGCAGTCTGCCTCCACCGATTCGCGACCTCCCGCGACAATACCTTCATACCGCAATCCCTCATCCTACAATCCTCCCTTCAATGCGCTTGAAGAACTCCACCATGCGCTCCAAACAATGCAAGATTACTACTTTGCCATTTGGGTGGGAAAGTACCCTTCCAGCATCGATTGGACAGGCGCCGTCATTGGCACATTCCTCTCAGCCTCCCTATCCTCCCTTACACGTTCGCTCGAATACGTCCTCCCGCCCGCCTCTACCCAACCGAGCACGACCACTCTCGAAGGGGAAAAGGTGGAGAATGAGGTGAACAGGTATTTTTCGCAATCTGTGGCATACTACTTCGGAGAGAATGCATTCGAAATTCGCTTGCAGGCATTTGACGACATGCTATGGGTCGTCCTTGGGTGGTTGGAGAGTGTGAGGTTTGTCGACAAGCACTCGAACGCGCATCACAACAATCCAGACTTGCAAAACGGATGGGGAGGGGGGTCTTGGTATGGCAACCAATTCGTTCCATCATTTGCACATCGTGCAAATATCTTCTACCAGCTTGCAAGTCAGGGATGGGACACAAAGTTATGTGGCGGTGGAATGAACTGGAATCCACGTCTCATACCTTACAAGAACGCCATCACCAACCAACTCTACATCTCAGCCAGCGTAGCAATGTATCTCTACTTCCCAGGCGACCGCAATCCCTCTCCATACATTACCACCGCTGGCGATGACGACGGTGTCGCCGCAGAGCCAGGCGAGACCAAAAGGGCAGACATCGCGAAACCGCATGACCCAATGTACCTCTCCAATGCTGTCCGCGCTTATGACTGGCTCAAGAACTCGAACATGACGAACGAGAAAGGTCTGTATGTTGATGGCTTCCATATCACTGGTTGGCTTCCAAATGGCACCATCGGCACTGGAAAATGCGATGAAAGGAATGAGATGGTATATACATACAATCAAGGGGTTCTTCTTTCTGGCTTGAGAGGGCTGTGGGAGGGGACTGGCAATCTTGACTATCTTGCCGATGGGCATAAACTCGTCCGCAATGTAATCAAAGCGACAGGATGGAAATCATCCACCTCTCCTCATAACCCCGAGTGGTCTGGGTTGGGACGAAACGGCATCCTGGAAGAAGTCTGCGACTCGAGAGGCACGTGTAGCCAAAACGGACAAACCTTCAAGGGCATATATTTCCATCACCTCACACTCTTTTGCGAGCCCCTCCCCATAACACCTGCTCTGCCAGGCAAAACTTTCGCAGCAGGTCCTGCCGAGAGGAGTCTGCATGAACAGAGCTGCAAAGAGTATGCTAACTGGGTGGTATGGAATGCGAGGGGAGCGATGAGTACAAGAGACGACGAAGGGCGCTACGGCGCTTGGTGGGGCGCAAGTATCTGGAATGGCACGAGCACACCACCACCAGTGAGAGTCACGGACGGCGCAGAGGATTATCGTAATGAAGGATTGGGCGACGAGCAGACATGGGGACGAGGATGGAATGAAGGATTGGGTGTCACGCCGCCACTCGTGGGTAGCATTCCTGGATTAGGACAGACGCCTATGAACGATAATGTCTTTTCGCAACCTGCTGCTGCTCCTCCTCCGTCTACGGCGAATGGAAAGGGGACAACCCCAGAGGACCCGGCGTTCCCGAGAGCGGCGCCGGGCAGTCGTGATCTCAATGGTCGCGGACGTGGCAGGACTGTCGAAACGCAGGGTGGCGGTGTCGCTGTCCTCCGATCCATGTGGGAGCTTGTTCACCTCTATACCAAAGATGAAGAAACCAAATCCATCGCAGATGAGCGGGCGGATGAGATTATGATTTCCAGGTGGGATGATATCAAGAGTAAGGCCAATGGTATCCAGGAACCCACGCCGCCTACGCCGGGTATCGTCTGGCCGATGGATCTTTGATGGGTTCGGGCGTGGGCTCTTCAAACGGCGGGGTCAATTGTCTGGATGATTACCCATGTTTTTGCACGGGACTCAAGTATTGGACGGGCGTCACGTATTGGACGGGCGGACCTCGAATTTTTTTTTCAATTTTTTTTCCTTTTTGCATGAGTCGGAAGCATGTCGCTGTTCTCTGCAATCCAACGTGGATGTCACCGTCATACCTTGTATATCCTCGTACAGCGACACGCGGTGGAAAACGTCGTCTATTTCGCTTTCACGAGATACCGGCCGCATGAACCGTTCCATTTACATGATCGTCTGGCAAAGTACATTCCCCCTCCCCTCCCAAATATACGAGTCGACCACGCGCTCATCGTCCAGTCATCTCCATCCAATTTCTTTTTTTTTTCAGTGAAGGAAAAAGAGAGCGTTCGTGTACATGTAAACGACGATTTCCACCCCTCCCAGTCAAACGGGGATCATCTCGTTCAGGAGGGGGAAGATGGACGATGGAAATGTGATTCTTCACGCACATAATACAGGTAGGGTAGTCTGGACCTTGCCTGTACAGTACGTATATTTGAGTACGTTTATGTAATGCAATGGTACTACCTACCTACAGTGTACACCTCTCGCTTAGCACCAAGAAAGTTCCGTCATATGCTTTTTTCTTCATTTACATCATATACATGTACATGTACATATGTATCTATTGACAAGGAACGAAGTTGCTTTGATAATTTATTTCTCAGCCTGAGAAGAATGAGAGAATGAAAGGCCCATGGGTCACGGCTTTTTTCGTGGAACAACACTTCGACGACCTCTTATCGAGCAGTTTGTAAAGTTGGGAAAGCTCACTTTTGTTTTATGTATGGATGCATGGAGCTTTGATGGCTGACATCTGCGCCGTGATTCGCATGTTATTCAAGTGCGGACAGATGATCTTTGTTGGTGAGATTTCATTTGCACGAGTCTGCGTCTGGCGCCATGCTTTTGATGGGTTCTACAGATTCGGGTACGGTGGAGACTGTCTGTACATTTACTACTCTTGCGACTAGATTAAACAGATTCTAGAAGAGTGTGAGGGCGCAACTCTAAGTGAATAGTACGTGCCAGGTTTCGGACGATTTGGTGTTGGTTAATGAGCGGGTTTAGCGGAATTCATGTTGCGAGGCCAATCGCATGGTTCTTCACTCTTGTGCACGATGAGAAACTGACTCTTACCTTTGAACGTCAGGCGCAGGTATCCCATGAGTGAGAGGCTCGTCACTCTTTTTGATCAGGAATGGCGGGTGAAGCAGTCAATGTCAAGCGATGGATTCTCGCGGAGTTTGCTTTGGCCTTACCGTTTTGACCCCGAAACATGGCAACCAGCCTCGCCCTCTCCTTGGTTATGCTCCTTGCATTTAAGGCAGAAAAGGCTTGCTTGTACGGATGACGAGGATCAGACACTCTTCCCGCTGAAGAGTGACTTTGAAACCGGCATCTTTGCTTTCAAATCTTCATTGCCTAAAATGCAAGGAGCGGCACCAAGGAGGGAAGATTAGCAGCCGTGCTGTCTGATCGACCAGCCTTGCTTCATGTGATGGAACGCAGTCGGCAGGAATCATGAGCCATGTGCGAAGGGATCGACTCGCATAATCTGAAGCCGGTTAGAAATCTGCGAAGGAAATCTTTTGGTCATTTGAACAATCTAACCTCATATCGTCGTCCATTCCATATTTGCGACATCGTGGCCGTGTCTTGTGGCCAATAGAACCGTCCCCAAAACTATTCTCTTTTAATTGGGCTGCTGACCAGACATTTTTGACTGTCTTTGACATCCCTTATATCATCGTCGCCCACTCCCTTATTTGCCATGTGATGTCGAGTCTCAGTGCTCGTTCGTCTTCTTTGCAGATTGGTAATTCTTCGGGAATTGCCGTGGATGTATAGCGAGCATGGAGATCATTGATTCCTCGTCACGCAGAAAGGGCCTCGGAACCCTCGGTAGATGACAGGTTTTCTCTAATCGCTGGATGAACATCCTCTACAGCCACAGCTCACGCATTCGACTGTCTGATCGGCTTTGAGGTTCTCGCTCGGTACGCGGCAGATGCAGGTGGCGCCGAAGTTGGTCTCGGCAGTTTGGATGCATCGAAGGCAGCACAGCTGAGTTTCGATAGTCAGTTTCCTTAATCACTCAAGTGCTATGACAGCACATACCTTCTCATAACCCTGCTTCTTCCACTTTGCGATCAAGTTTGCATCTGCGTATTTATTCTTGAGGAGCCAGTCGTAAAGTTGTTTCGAGATGGCCTCCTTCTCGTAGTAAAGGTCGTAAATGTACCGCGATCTCTGATGGGTGATTTGGAAGACCGGCCAAACTGTCTCGTATCGCTTCTTTCCATCGTGAGGCGCATTCTCCGCGTCCTTCAATTTGTTCTGGAATTCTAGGAGGGTGTCTTCGATGTCGTCGAATCCATCTGGGGGAGGCTTCTTGTTTCTGGCGCTGCGCACGGGAGGCATGATTCCCTGTGGTGCTATGTGGTATCGGACTGGGGTTGAGTGATTGATGAGGGAGTGCGAGGTTGTAGGAGGTCCTGCAAAGGTCAAGTTTGTCATCAGCTGAAATACAGTCATCAGTCACGTGCTATCGAAACCCCTGGAACTTGGACGGGATCAGCCCAGCCCAGCCCAGAATCGAGACATTGTGTACCAAATCCTGGATCCCATCTTTATTTCTAAAAGTGGTGGATACATCGCAGATTTGTCTTAATATATTAACTTAACGTATTTTTGAATGTTCTACGGTTGGTTTTTCCGTTACTGAGTAGAAGAATTGTTATATATATCAACCTGAGCTGCCAGGCGGTTGAACAGCTTAAACTCCATTCTTTCGGCAGGCTTTGGACCATTAAGATTATCACCAACAATATTAGAGCCAGGCGGATAACCATGCTCGAGCCGGAGCTCCCCAGCACCTCTCACGTTTGCCAGGACCGCCTGCCTGAAGTGCCATCGCAGAAGCTGATCCACTGGTCGTTGGGGGTTGTTTAAGAACTCGAGATCAAGATACTTTACAGCAAGGTTTCTCGCATCGAATGTAAAGAATACAATTTTATAATTATCCTTCAAAACATATGAGCCATTGGATCTCTACGTATTTCATATTCATACATCGGGTTGGTTGAGAAGCTGTAGCTATTAAAGAGATGGTGTACAGCAGTTTCAAGTAATAAGCCATTCTGTACTGAATTAATGCTCCCTCCACTGGCCGGTGGAACTGTAATCCAGCGATCGTAGCCGCTATCCCTCCAATGATCTTCGTACGCCAACGGAAAGATGTGAGCCGCTTCAAAGTCTGTCCAATCCTCGGAAGGTGCTCCAGGTACTCTAATGCCAGAGACGGCGCATCGGCGATCTCGTTCCCGGACATTATGGCAAAAGGATTGCACGCGAGCTCCAGTCGATTGAGGTATCGTACGAACCAACCACGGCTCGTCGTTAATCGCGAAGGTGGCTATCCAAAACCCTCACGTTAGCCCAAGATGATGAGACGACTACATGTAGAAACTTGCCGACAGCATGGATATAGTATTTACCAAGCTGAAGCGGCTCATCGCTTCTTTGAACTTTCGCCTCGTTCTCATCGTACAACTCAAAGGTAGACGTAAACGACACAAGGATCTCCACCATTGAATAAAGGCTCGTATTCGTTACGCCATCTGTAAGAATCAAACCTCCAATCACAGTAGCAGGGGGTTTAGCATCGTAAATGTGGACTGTTCATCCTTCTCAACGATCTCTCGGTGCCATTGTGATTGTTTTGGGCGATTCCGTAAGGTTAGGTGAATGTGGTGCGATTGGAGACGCCAACAACGGTGACGAGGACGACATGATGCTCTCTTGGAATGTATTAGCATCATCAGGACGTTAAAATGCAGGCGCAGGCTGCAATGAGCAAGGCGGTTGAGGATGTAAAGTTGGGAAGTGGAGACAGGAAAGATGTACATGCGCTGACATGGGCAGGTTGAAGTTACATGATCACGATACTTCGAATTGTCTGTCCGCTAGCCGCTAGCTCGACCACGGCTCAACCTCGGCTCAACCTCGTGCGCCCAGCCCTTATCTCGGCCCCTCATTGGCCCAAGATTCGATCTGAGAACTAATGCTACTGAGGATGTGGGTAAATACTACTAAATAATGCGAACTTTGCATGGAAAAGCTGTATGGGTTATGCGGCGTCCGGCTGCATATGCCGCCCTGTTCGTGGGGCGTTGTCGTCGGTGGTAAGTCTGCATAGTGCTACCACCATGATCCCTTTTCTATCATGGCATTTCAAAAATGGATCTGAACAATCTCCAGTCCCACTCTGATGTGACGATGCCATTGAGCAATGGATTCCATGCCCATTCGAGGCCATCGGAGCCGACCAATAGATCCATTGACCCACTTTAAGGCTCTTAGCTATCTGTAATCCCCCGGCCGTGCAGTACTAGTCTAGCCGAACTACTCGACCCCACTGCATGATGTGCTTCAGGGCTGAGGTATATATATCACATACGCCCTCTCTGATCTTACTCCAAGGACCAACAGTTCAGTTGACACCATGGATCCCTCTGCTGGCCCTCGCCGCTTCTCGATCGCGTCTTCCATTCGTCCGCCGTTCGAGGACAGTGGCAAAAAGAGCGACTATGCTGTGCTAGTTCCAGAACCAAATGAGAACGATGCGCTGTTGGGCTTCAGCGAGGTGCATACGACTTTTGGTAAAGAGTCGCGGTTGCTGTTTGGCTATTCTCTGCCATTGACGATTACATATCTTCTCCAAGTATGCATCTTACGACTGACGTCGAGACAGCTCCGTCAACTGCTAACGCCGAGCAGTATAGCTTTAACCTTGTCACGATATTTGTGGTCGGTCACATATCTACCGATGCACTAGGCGCTGTGTCGCTGGCTTCAATGACAGCGAACATTACCGGGATGGCTGTCTACGAGGGTCTCGCCACGAGTAAGTCATGCATTCAAGTCATGATTTCGAGTCTTCTAATCTGTAGTGTCCAGGTCTTGACACATTGTGTGCTCAAGCCTATGGCTCTGGCCGCAAGGAGCTGGTCGGATTACATCTCCAGCGAATGGCTCTCTTTCTCTTCGCTGTCACCATTCCAATCGGTATCTTGTGGATCTTCTCGGGCCCGGTGCTAGCTTCCCTTGTACCAGAGAGGGCGCTTGCCTACCTAGCCGGAGACTATCTTCGAATTTACCTTCTAGGAGCGCCAGGGTTCGCACTCTTTGAGGCTGGAAAACGCTTCACCCAATCTCAAGGTCTATTCAACGCCAGCTTGATCGTCCTCCTCCTCTGTACGCCAATAAACATAGGCCTGAATTACCTCTTTGTATTCGTATGGGGCCTCGGAATCTCCGGCGCCGCTATGGCAGTAGTTATCAGCAATAATCTCCTCCCTTTTTTCCTCTGGATCTATGTTCGCTTCATCAACCCTTCTTCCCTCGTTTGCTGGGGCGGCTTCTCAAAACAAGCTTTCAAGAACTGGGGTCCCATGATCAAGCTCTCTCTCCCAGGTAAGCTACCTCAGGAACATTACATATCATATGACTAAGGGAACAAGGTATTATCATGGTGGAAGCCGAATGGTTGGCCTTCGACATCCTGACCTTCTCAGCGAGCTACCTCTCCACCGCCCATCTCGCAGCACAATCCATCGTCATGACAGTATGCATGGTCATGTTCCACATCCCCTTCTCCGTCAGCGTTGCCGTCTCGACAAGACTCGGAAATCTCATCGGCTCTGGGAGTCTGCAAGCCGCCAAAGTAGCGAGTAGAGCTTACGTCGTCATATTCATCATTATGGGTCTCGTCAACGGTACCTTCTTAACACTGACCCGCCACGTCCTACCAAAAGCATTCTCCCACGACCCAGAAGTCATCAAAATCGCCTCGCAAATCATGCCCATCCTCGCTGCCTTCCAACTCTTCGACGCAACGACTGCGCTCGTCAACGGTATGCTCCGCAGTCTTGGCCGACAGAAGATTGGTGGCCTCGCGAACTTGATTGTCTACTACGCCGTCGCCGTGCCTTTGTCTCTGTTTCTATGTTTCGGCAAACCGCATCTGCAGCTGGCTGGACTGTGGACTGGCTGTGTCGTTGGTTCCGCGCTCATCACACTATCTGAAGGATCGTACCTTGGCCTCTTCAGTTGGAAGCTGGCGATCGATGAGGCGAAGAACAGGGATGGGGAATCGCCGCACATGCATTGACGGCATCTTCTTGTTGCATAGCAAACACGATTTCTTGTATTCTGGGCAGTGTATCAATCTTGTTGGGCGTCCGGGGAGGTCGGCTGATCATTCTGGCTGTTGGGAAAAGGAGTTTTGTTTGCTCATCATTGTGCATTCTTCTCGGCTTTATAGGATCTCTCAGACATACCTAGTTTTGGGCTTGTGAAGAATATGTCGACGCATCCAGGCGAGCCATCGGCAAAAGTGAAACAGTCAAGGCGATTGCAATTCCATCTCAGTAACATACCCTTGATATTCATACTCCGCCCCGAGTTTTCTCCACACAAAAGCCTCTTCCACCAAACGAGGCAGAACAACCTAAGAGGATGTGCTGCAAAATGCCTCAATATGCTACATCTATGAACGCCTCCCACAAATCGCTTTTCAATGCTCATTCAAGTTCTCGCATAGAACAGAGTGGAGAGTAACGCAATTCCCAAAGCACAATCCCATTCCAACCGGAATCCATAACCCCATACGTAATAAGCACACATCTCAGAAAAGAGACAGATCAAGATCGTTTTGTACATAAATGTCAGGAGACAACAGGGGTATATATACCTTTCTAGAAACCTCCCATGCCTCCCATTCCGCCCATGCCACCCATGCCACCACCTGGCATACCGCCAGCAGGTGCTGTCTTGTCTTCCGCTTCGACAATGGAGACTTCGGTTGTTCCAAGTAACGATGCAACACCGGAAGCATCCGTGAGAGCAGTCCGCACGACCTTGAAGGGGTCCAAGATACCGGCTGCGATCATGTCGACGTATTCTCCCTTGGCACTGTCGTAACCCTTGTTGAAATCTTTTCCAAACTCATCGGTGAGCTTTCCAACGACAACGGCGCTCTCGTCACCAGCGTTCTCAACGATCATGCGTGCTGGCTTGGTGATGGCCCTGCGAATGAGGTCAATACCGAGCTGCTGGTCGAAGTTGGCTGGCTTGATGTCATTGAGAGCATTGACAGCAGCCTTGAGGAGACCGGTTCCACCGCCGGGAAGAATGCCCTCCTCAACAGCGGCGCGAGTGGCATTGAGAGCATCGACGATACGGTCCTTCTTCTCACCAACCTCGACCTCAGAGGTGCCACCAACCTTGATGACGGCAACACCACCAGAGAGCTTGGCCAGACGTTCCTGGAGCTTCTCCTTTTCGTATTCGGAGGTAGTTGGGTCGCTAATAACACCGCGGATCTGCTCGGCGCGTTGGTTGATGGCATCCTTGCTGCCCTCGCCGTTGAGAATCACAGTGTCTTCCTTGGTGACGGTGATGGAGCCGGTGGAGCCGAGCATGTCGGGGGTGAGCTTTTCAAGCTTGACGTCGGCCTCATCGGTAAAGACCATACCGTTCGTGAGGACTGCGAGATCTCCTAAAATGGACTTGCGGTTGTCGCCAAAACCTGGAGCCTTGATAGCAGCAACCTGGAGCTGGCCACGGAGCTTGTTAAGAATGCAGACGGCAAGAGCCTCACCATCGATGTCTTCAGCAATTATGACCAGAGGACGGCGGAGTTGCTGGGAGGCCTCGAGGGCTGGAATGATATCCTGGACAGCGGAGATCTTCTTCTCAGAGAGCAAGATGAGGGGCTTCTCAAATTCAACCTTCTGGGTCTTGGTGTCGGTGATGAAGTATGGTGAGATGAAACCACGGTCGAACTTCATGCCCTCAGTGACTTCGAGCTCGTCTTCGGTAGTTTTTCCCTCCTTGACGGTAATGACGCCCTCTTTGCCAACTTTCTCCATTGCCCTAGAGAGGAGCTCACCAATGTGCTTATCACCATTCGCAGAAATAGTGGCAACCTGCGATATCTCGGCGCTGGTTGTGATGTTGCGCTTGTTGGCTCTCAAATATGCTACGACGGCCTCGACAGCAGCTTGTGACCCTCTTCTCAAGTCCATTGGATTGCTCCCTGAACCGACGAGCTTGACGGTCTCGGAGAAAATGGCGTTGGCAAGGACGGTAGCGGTAGTGGTTCCATCGCCGGCGACCTCGTTGGTCTTGGAGGCGACATCTTGGAGCAGGCGGGCTCCAAGGTTCTCGAATTTGTCTTGTAAAGTAATGGCTCTGGCAACGGTCACACCATCTAGAAGAGTGTCAGCTTCCATTGTGCTCTCCAAGCGCTAGTATGAATTTACCCTTCGTTATTTTGGGTGCTCCATAGCTAGACTCGATCAAAACGTTCCGGCCTTTTGGTCCCAAGGTGGTAGCTACGGCTTTCGCAAGAGTCTCGACACCCTTCAACAGGGCTTGCCTTCCACCGTCACCAAATTTGAGCTCCTAGTACCAGCTATCAGCCTAATGTCTTGGATATCGAGCCCAACTCGTGAGGTGTCAGCATACCTTGTGTGCAAATCGGAGCTGCTGGTGGTTGAAGTTTGATGAGCGAGCCCTCGATGCAGAGGACAGCGCCGAAGCTCGTACTCTTGAAGATAATGCGCGCTGCATCGTGATGTGAGGAGAATTAGGATGATGTGGGAGACAAAACGTCAGTAACTCGCAGGGAAGAGGTATAGAGAAGAGGAATTGGTGGTGATGAAATTGTTCGCTAAAGAAAAATGTCCATCCGCATCTCGAGTTTAGAACATTCACGAATCATCGACAGGCACAGAAGGGTCACATGATATGGAACCATCATGAGCCATCGACGCAATTGAAGCCTCAAACAAAAACCACCGACTCAACTACTGTGTGAGGAAATTGGAGCAAAGTATACATAGTATACTAAAGCAGATGATGGTTGGTGATGATAAACGTGACTTCGAATCTCAACCTCATCTCATCCCTGATGCCTTTTCAATCCTACAGCGCACCCACCACAACTTCATGCTCTTTTCTGTAACTCTTAATCTTTGCAAATTCAACCTTAAATTTTTGCCAAAACTTCTTGCTCCTCTGATCTGACCCCCAAAGCCACATTCTGCCACATTCGATAAACCTGGAGGAACAATTCACAACTTATACACTCCGCCCTAATTCGTCTGTACCCGGTCAACAATCCACTTAGATCAATACACTACTCCAGATCCTTCCGTAATCTCGAGACGTTAACTTTGGAATGTCTTTTGTCAAAACAGAGCCTATACACGGGCGACCAGTCTGGGTTTTTGCGGCCGTGACCCAATTCTCATCACACCCACCTGATATATCTTTACAACGCTGTCATCCTGGTTCTATCACACTCGCCATCGGTACGGTTGTAAGGATCATTCTTTGCCTTGAGGGAGGCGTGATAATCGAAAGCACGTGGCCCAGTTTCAGCCAGTTTTCTCACCTTGCGTTCACGAACCAACCATACTCTGAAACAATTACCTCTGAACATCTGGGTTCGGGCTCAAGTCCAAGAGCTACTCAATTCATGCTTCAAGATGATGCATCGATGACCACTGGACGTCTAGCAAGAATCGTCATTATTCACTAATAAGAATACCAAGGCTCCCACCGAGAAGGCAGTGATATCACATCGCCAGATATGAAGCAGCAGTCAAACTTCTCGAACCGTTGATCACAGTTGGAGCAACACTTGAATTGAAGAAGAGCTTGGATACCTTGACTATATCGTATAAGATTCAGCAGCTGATCCATATGGTGGGAGAAGTTGTGTCCGCCCAAGAATCAGAGTGTATTCACCCGAAAAGGCGATGGTCTTTATCCATCCGAACAGTATGAATGTGTCTGTTTCGAAAATGTGGGTGTCTCCATCCGATCCGAAGAATGACATCCGTAAAAAAATCCCACCATTCCAAGAAACCCCTAGGCTGACAAAGAGGAACGCCATGGATCTGAGAAAAAAGATTCTGGAGATAAAAAATGTCCAGCGTGTGGGGAGAAAAAATCCGTTGAGTGTTGGTCGCGTCTTCCATTCCTAAATCATGGTAAGCTTCGCGCATCTGGGTTGTTAGACAGCAGCTAACGTACCGAAAATGATCAAATTTTGGTTGTGCACCGCACGAAAATACCATGACCGGGATCGAGCCTGTCATTATAAAATGACCTGTGCGGCCCCCAGCCGAGAGGAAGAGTGTTGCACTGGAATCTTTGCGTGGCATTGATGCCGATGTTCAGGACCCGATAAAACTGTGCCCGTTGTCAAAGAGACCGTAATGGTCATTGTCACCAATGTTTTCGCTACTCTCATCAAAGAAAATGCTTTGATCTCGTCCTGACAAAAAATCTGCAAAGGTTGGTGCTTCTTCGCTAGCGTTGGTCGAGAAGCTGGTGTGGCACGTTTGCTGAATTGAGGCTGGGTTGTAGTTGTTGTTGCCCTGGACGAAATTCCCAGGCATGTGCATTCTGTGAGGGTCATGAGATAGCGGGACGTAGGAGACAATGTTCGGCCTGTTCAGCATTCTAATCAAGGTCAGTAAATACACGGAAACAGCTTCGGAAAACACTTACGGCTGGAAGTCGCCGTATTGGCCCATGTGGGAGTGTCCCGCTGAGGACAGAATAACTCTATCTGGTCGGTTGCTCGGCATGCCTGAGTTCGGGGTGCCGAAATGATTCTGGCGAGAGGCTGTGAGGTTTCCTCCATGCAGAAGATCACCGAAGGTGTCACTGTTATCCAAATACTGACCATAGGACAAGGCTTCAGGGAAGGCCAAGTCGATCAAGGAATTGTCCACATATTCAGGGGCCCATGGTAGACTTTTATTCAAAAGTTTATGGTAAGACGAAACCTCGTATGAAGCGATGGCGCGCAGAGGAGAGCGCATAGTGGGTGCAGGACTCTTGGGCGCCTTGACAACGACAGACTTCTTTTCTTCATCGTCTTTGTCAGACTCTGGCTGTTCGAAACTCTCCACCGAATTGACCGCCGCATCGATTGCTGGCAGGGAATTGCGAGCAGATCCCGGCTGGATGGTGGCTATGGTTGCACTGCCGTTTTGGACAGAGCTTGGGCGGATTACCTTCTTCGCCAACTTCTTGCTCGGAGTATAGATCATCTCGCCATCCATTTCCGACTCAGAGTCAGACAAATGCAGTCTGGCCTTCTTGCTGGTAGCCTTCTGGACTGCCTTAGTATTGGCACGACTTATGCGCTTTTTTCTCGACTTCTCAGGGCTCTCTGTATATTCCGAGCCACTCTCGTCATCGATTGCAGCTGGAGTGACAGGAATGAACGATTTTGAATTGGGGTTTAAATCCGTTGAGGTGCTCCCAGCACCTTCGCTGTCCTGAATCCCTGCCAACTTAGCACGAGCTGTGGTCTTCTTTGGCGTTGCTGCTGGGGTCGCCAGTGCGACCTTGGTGGTCTTTGTTGCAACAGACTTCGCCTTGCTGCCAGCAGCCTTCGACGGCTTCGGTTTTGCAAGTATCTGCTTCTTGTTGGAGCCCGACATCGAGGTTGCGCTGCCACTTGCTGTAGCGGCTGCCCTTTCGTTGTCGAACTTCGTTGCCCGCTTGACGAGCTGCTGGACAAGAGCATCGACCGTGCACTCCTCGCTGACGTGCGCTTTGATCGCAGCTTCGAGTGCGGGTTTCCAGCCGGTTCCCTCGTCCGAAAGATTCTTACGGAAGGCAGCGAACACACGAATGAGTTGTGCTTCTGCAATAGTACGTTAGCCCATCTGTCTTCAAGGTGATAAATCATCTTGAGTGTGCGCAGAGATTCTGGGAAAGGCGCAAGTGCGGGCAGCGATTTACCTTCCCAGCGCTGGATGTGGCGTTTTTTTGGGCGATTGGCGACTGCCCGCGCACGCGCGTTCATGGCTGATGTTTGCGGCTCCATATCTTCCTCTGTCTCTGGATCTGTGTCTGTCTGAAAGTCTTGGTCGGTCTGTGGTTCCACAACTGTTGTATTCATTGTGCAGGCGAGCCTGGTGAACGCTTAGCGATAATCAATTGGAAATGGTCATGGCAGAAGTTGGACTTACGGATTGGGATTGGGTTGCTTTTTTCTAGGCTTTTGGATCTGGGAAAGATAGACTTGAAGGAGGTGGGCAGAGTGGAAGCGAACCAGCGCTTGATACCGGACGGGGCGCCACTATCGAAAGATCTGCTTTTTTTGGTTTTTGGTTGTTGCTGGGGGGATGAGACTTTTGTGGAAGCGGAAGAAGATAGAGATTAAGAAGAATGTACAAGTTTAAGAGATGGGAGGCAAAGGCAAAACCATTGTGGAGGAGGATGATGATGATGATGTCGGACGTCGTAAAGCTGATGATAAGGTGGTGGAGGAAGTCGTGGTTTAAGTAAGGAAGAGGAGACGAGTTGCATGAACGACACGGCTTTCGTTGGGCTCGGAGTGGAAGAAGATGTCCCCGAAAAGGCATCATGTGGACATCAATGTGGGTCTTATCGTGGCTTTCTGAGAAGATCTCGTCCAATTATAACACGGCGATCGGTAATCAGTACTGCACTCGCTGCGGTCTCAACCATTATGGCGCTGGGTCATCCTAAAATGCACCCTTAACGCTAAATTTCATCGTCAATAACGGAAAGAACGGAGTTCAAGGTCTGAGTCGTACAAGACGTAATGCACAATGGAACAATTGCAAAGAATGGGAAAATAGGGGCCAGCTTTTATGGATTGCCAGGAACTTCCAACACTGGAACTCGAGGTTGACGATCGAAGCTTGAGCATCTCTTTCACCGCAGTCAGCGAGAAGGACTCAGCAGAAAGAGCGAAATGCACACATCGTCAATTTGAGCTTGCACTGCTAGCAGTGTTTTGCCTTCTTGAAGCGGGATGGCACCATCAGGAATTCTAGACGCTCGATATCAAGGTCGATACCCTAAATCCTGTGCAGACATCAACATTTCCAGCAGAAAAGCAATAGGGAAAGAAGGACAACATGAATCATGGAATGGAAATTGCATTGCTAAGTATGGTCGATCATCATAAAAGCCTCCATCCTGCCAGAGGCTGTCTAGTCCCTTGGTCCAACGCCATCTTCTGTCACATTCCCAAGGTTCCGAGTGTCCATGATCATTACCGCCCATATTCAAATTCGCCATATATCTGCCATGACGCCGTAGCACTGCGAGACGCGGATGCAAACGTCTGCCAGTCAATGAGTAGAAGAGACCTAGGTCTCAACCTCAGCATTGGCATTGGCACCATCCTCGGGACGACCACCAAAGATGGATGGGCTCTCTTCTTCTTCGGCGCCTTCGGCAGCATCCTCTTCCTCCTTCTTGACCTCGGCGAGCTTGCGCTTCTTAGCCGATGCTGCAGTCTCCTTCTTCTCTGTAGGAGCGGCCTTGGTCTTTGGCGTCTTTGGCGTCTTTGGGGTTCTGGATGCGGCTGCCTTCTTCTTGGGCGTCTCCTCTGGTGGCTCCTCTCCGTTCGCGATGGCCTCCTTGGCAGCTTTCTGCTTGTCCTCGTCGTCCTTGGCTTTCTTAATAATGCGCTCGTAGCGTTTGGCACTGGGGTGATGTTAGCTGCATCTTGAATCAAAGGCTCTCATTTTGGAATGGACATCGAGAAGTCTCTGGCAACAATGCAAAAGAGTCTTTCCTCAGGATTTTATTGAGGTCGATCCCAGATTGGACGCGATGAACTGGTTTGGGCGATCGATAGGAGGGACGAAGAGAGTCACTCACGCCGCAGCTTTCGTGACGATCTCGCATTCTGTGGCAACTTTCTCGAAATCAATCTGCTCGATGTTAAGCAGGTTACCCGAAGTTAGATGACCAGCCTCACCTTATCGCCGTCCTTGGAGGTGATGCAAGAGATGAGGAACTTGACAGTATCGTCAGCGTTGATTGGTGGCGCCATTTCGATTATCGTAAAGTGTCCGATTCGAAGTGATCTGCGATTTGGCTGCGTGGTAGGGAACGGTGGAGTGAAAAGTTGTTCGTTGGTGTAAAGGCTTTTCGTTCAGGAAGGACGGAGTGGTGCAGGGCTTTTATGGACGATAATCAGGCCAGATCTAGGACCTTCGATCTTACCCTTGGCCGATCTAAAGGCTAGGCAGCAGGCAGGTCTCACGAGACAGGAAATGAGCAGATAACACCGGGTGAGGGGCGTTCGTGGTAGGACGGTGTTGTCACGCTACTGTCTTGACTATGGACTGCTAACACATCGTGCAGCTTTGTCATTCGAAGCATTTCAACGAGAGAGCGGCAATTATACTGCCAAGGCGGACACGTCCGTCTTTCCATTCATGCCCACCGCCAGCTGAACAGAGGACCTCACTCAAAGGCTCCACTGGCCTATGCTTTCAATGCAATGGAGCCAAGCCACGACTGCGATGTGCTTCCCTGTCGGATATGGTCACGAATCATCAGTCTCCAACACGTAATCCTGAGGTATGCTGGTGGACCTGTTGGGACGCCGAATATGCCTCTCCTCTCAAACACAGTCAAATTGAGACAAATTTCGATGATATCGCGGTGAACTTCACTTGCCAGTGCCAGTGCTAGTGATCTTTTGGATTGGTTTGTGATTAGTCACAGCACATGCAAAAGAATGGTTCATCAGGATGGGAGGAGATATGATATCAAAAGCTGCTTATGTCTCAGAATGAGCTCCCTTCAACAAAATGAAATCCCAACGCCTTTGCAACCCGACGAAATTCGACTGGTACGCCTGAGGCTGTTCACCCACTAATGTGTTGCTGGAATTGAAAGCTGGGTATGAGATATCCCAGATGTCATTGTCCGAATTCGCCACATCTTAAATGCCATCATCTTGGTCGGCCTCCTCCTTAAACTCCGCCTTGACCTCAGGTTCGGCAGCCTTGCGTGGGCCCTTCTTAACCTTGCTGGATGTCCTCTTGTCAATACCACCTGCTGGTGCTGTCTTCTTTGGGGTCTTCTTCGGCGTAGCGGGTACTGGTGTAGATCCAGATGAACCATCACGACCTGCAGCCTCCAGAATCTGATCGGCCTTCTTCTTTGCGACGCGAAGACGTTCGCGAGCAGAGGCGGCGGTCTTGGCACCAACAAGAGCCATCATCCTATCGAAGTCGACCTGATCTGTTAGCGAGGTCGTGGAAAGGCGTGCACGATTCTTACACCAGGTGTTGGGCAGCTGAGGAATGCTGCGACTATGGCGACTGATTCGGACTGGCTGAGACCTGCTAGGACAGAATCGATGGATTTGGTGGTTGACATGTTTGTGATGCTGGGAAGGTCTTAGCGTACTGCTGTCGACAAAATTCAGGCACTTACTTCTGAGGTGATCGATTAGATGGGGAGGAATTGCTTAGGGTGAAGCTGCAGATTTTTGAGAGTGAAAAGTTGATTGTTACTGGGAGAAGGTAAGTTATGGACGGAAATTTGAAGAGCTGTCGAGTCGCGCTGATTTGTGTTGAGAGTGACACAAGAAAGCAAAGTGACCCAACTCTGGCCCAGGCTATAGTCAGAAGCACGTTCACTTCAGATTGATTGAAGGGAACAGCGGGCAGTACCTCTGAAGGCAAGGTATTGTAGCCAATCAAGAGGCTCGATTATAATGTACTAAGAGTCTCTAAAAGTCTTTATGAAGAGATATGATGGATACTCAACCGTAGATACTGGGTAAGGCATATTCTTCTTCTCAATGATCTCTTGTGGTAACTGCTAATTAATTGTATCAAAACGCACGTTTCCAAAACCGAGATTCCTCATAGCCTTTGAGACGACACCTGAATTTTGGGACCTTTATGAGAGTCAAAGAGGCTTAATCCAAAAATTTGAGATTTTGCTGCTACTACTACAAGCCACGACAACGCTCCAAGACTTCACCCGCACTGTAATTTCGCCAACTAAGTCGTCCCAGCACCGCGCCAGCTCCAATGCAAGTATTCAAGGCTGAGAGACTTACCTAGCAAACACATTACCATCTGCTCCGCCATATCCTCATCGACTTTGCTACTGGTCTTGTCCACTAGCTCGCCACCAGCTTTCTGCTTCCGTGCTCCGGCGGTTACTTTTGACGGTTGTTCATCATTCTTCCTGTCAGGAATTCTCTGGACGTTTCTTGCTCTTCGATTTGGCTGGTAAATCTCCTTGGCTCTCTCTGTAACGCAAGAAACGCATGCGAGCTGTGTGTGCACGAGTCTTCCCTTTGAGGCCCAGTGCGTTTGCGACAGAAAGCCAGTCGATCTGATATAAAGTGAGTAAAATGCTTTGAGATGCTGATGGCTATGTCCTCACAGATCTTTATGGCATCTGTTTCGTGATTGCATACAGCAGATCTGCGTCTTTTCCATCGACAAGTACCATTCTGTTTGTTGTTGACTTTTGAGAAGCGTAGGCTGCAAGCTCAGTACAAACGAAGGCAAATTGTTTGAAGATAGCTGAACGGGGCAGATACATAAGTCTTATATGCGACCAGGCGAGAGAACGCTCAGTGTTCCAGCCCTGGCAGCAAACTTGCACCTGAGACATGGATGATGGCTGACTGAGAGAAATCTTCGAAGAGTAGACAGGGGTAGGAAGTTCAATATTATATCCGGAAAAAAGGTCTAAAGGATGTGGTCATGAATACGTTATACACCAGAAGACGCTATACTTCCACAAAGGCTTCAAAATCATCCTCTTTGACCCTCACATCATCGAATGGTGCCGGCGCGCGATCGATCACGATAGCATCATCTTCCAGTACAAGCTCATTCTTAACAGCAATTGCTTCCCTCGACTCTGGAATAGAGACAGGATCCTCCATCTCCTCCACTTTTAACGGCGTCGCCTCTATCCGGCTTGGGGGGGAGGTTGGGCGTTCTATCTTCTCGACCTTCACCGTCTTCGGCGAGACGCTGCCTTCATCCTGGTCTCTCTCCATTGCCTGCTCCCGCTCAATCTGTCTCTGTAAAGCTCTCTTTTCCTCCGTCTCTGAATCCACGTACTCGTCTCCAGAATCCTCAAGTTCTTCCTTCATACGCAGTCGCGCCTTGACATGGGCAAGTGGTTCCTCCTCATCATCAGAGATGTCAGCAAACTTACGCTTTAGAGCAGGATCCTTGGCTTTCCGCGATTTTGGCGTCTTAGTGTTGGTTTCTTCTTTGTCTCTGCCCTTGGACTTCCCGGTACTGTCTTCCGTGGGCTTTGCGGTACGATGTTTGGTAGCGATACCTTCCATGGCCTGGCGAAGACGGTGGAAGCGCATGCGAGCTGCGTGGCCGTTGCTGATGCTGTTGGCGGAGGCGACGATGTTCCAGTCGATCCGTTCGAACACATCAGCCGGTAAGTTGGTGGAAGAATAGATGAGAGCGAGCTTACATGTTTGATTTCTAGCTGTTTTACAATGGCCCACATGAACTCAACATTTTGCTTATCGGTAGGCATATTATTCGATCAGCTAGACTGACAGCGGAAGACAGAATATGATGGGGGTAGGATGTAACAGGTCACAAGTGCTCGTCAATGATGGAAGAAGAACTGTGTGTGTGCTGAAGAATATTGAATGGTCGGTAAAAATATCATGGTCTTGTTATACCTTGGTGCAGAAGTGTATCCAGGCTGTCTCGTTACCATGTTTGAGATTGCTTCCGTTGTACGTGGACGTTGAAAGAGTGGCTTTGAGAGTAAATGTTTCACATCGGCTGCATGCAGAATCAGCAAGCTACCATGGGCAACGTGGTTCTGGATCCCGTGCACGAGAATTCTTGTGAGGCTTTGAACATCTTTCTGATGTAAGTCACCATCTGTCTCTAATACACGTACCGCTATGCTTACGACTGTTGACTAAGAATGCGAAACAGGCAAGTCATGTCGACAAGATCCCCGTAGGTGGCTGGCTATAATAGCTAACGGGCTTCCCGATAGTCAAAGCGAGGTGGATATTCCGGGAATGCAGATACGTGGCAAAGTGGCATCTTCTGTTCATTGCCCCTCTAGGTTGTGGAACTTACGCTTCAGCTTCCTACTTGAACTATACTAAATTCCGATCAATGTCGATCGATTCCTGGCGACTCCGGGAAGTAGGTATAGCGTAAGTTTTCGATATTGATACTAAATTGTATGTGACCATCTTGTTTGAGATGGTCTTCAAGGCGCGGTGGATGGGCGAAACTGCTGTGATAGTACGTCGCAGAATCAGCGTCCCAGCCTCGGTTCCGAAGCTAAAACCAAGCCTCCTCTGATCTTATCGAAATGGTTCTCGTGCTGGACAAATCTTCAAGGGCGTGATAACGACGGACAGTGTTGAGAATGAGCCACCAGTGTTGCGAGGTCGATCGTGACACGAGGCTTCTATTGTGATACCGAAAGGTATGTGAAAAGTGGCAGAATGTAATAGAAGGCGACTGACTAGTAATCAGGGTGGTTGTATGCCTGATTCTTTTACCTGCTCCCTCCTCCCAACCATCAACTTCACTTCGAGAACGACGACCTTCCTCGACCACATTTACTCCATCCTATAGCAACTCACCGCAATCATGCCCTCAGGACAGCCAAGAGGAGACCGCATCATTTGGGACGAAGGAACGGAGCGCCATCTCCTCATGTGCATGATCGCCGATCTCAATCCGACCAACATCAATTGGGCCTCCATTTGCAACCGCTTCGGTGGTTCTCTTACTGCCTCAGCTGCCAGGTAAGTCTACGAGTGTTGGGATATCATATTTAAACCCAAGACCTCCATCCTCCTACCACTCTACTCCTACACAACAACATCTTCGTCCAACAACCATTCAAACCTTCCACAGTCTACCATGGCAACCCGAACTCTGGTCAATTGGGACGATGCGACCGAGAAGCGGCTTCTTGAGGCCATTCTGGCCAACAGCATCGTCTCTAGCACAGATTGGACAGCCGTCGCGGTCCACATTGGCGACCAGGTCACGGGACACGCCTGCAAGTTAGTCCTCTAGATGCATATCTATCCTTCTACCTTCCCCTCTCCCAAGCACTTAATAGCCTACGCTCCTTCATACACATAACACCAATTCCACCAATCCATCTTCCGATCATGCCTACAGGCCAGCCCAACGGTGTTCGCTTCAACTGGGACGAGAGCTACGAAGTTCGCCTTCTGCTAGAGATCATCACCGTTCAGAGCAATGCCTCTGGAGTTGCCGTCGATTGGGGCGCTGTCGCAGGCGGAGTGAAGGACGGGCTTACTCCCAAGGCGTGCATGTTAGTCTTCTGTTTTCCTCAGCCCACTGCCCATCTCCAACTTCACCAAAACACCTTTTCAACACCATTCCACTCTCTCCACTACAAACATGCCTCGACCAGCATACGGTTCCCATTTCAAATGGGATGACTTGACTGAGAAGCGACTTCTCTTAGCCGTGCTTGCTCAGTGCAACACGTCTAATCTGAACTGGGTTGCTATAGCAAGTGATGTTGACGGCCAGGTCACCGCGTCGTCCGCCAGGTTGGCTTTCCCTCGTTTCACTTCTGTTCGCTTCTTTTGCCTTCCTCCCTCAAGCCGTGTTGGTTGCTCACATTCTTTCCCACACCTACACCTACACCTACACACACATCGGACCATCTCCCTCACCAAAGATGCCCTTCACTTGGGATGATGCTGGCGAGAAGCGCCTCGCATTCACCATGCTTGCGCACCTCAACAGTTCCAGCCACGACTGGGTCGCCATCGCAAATCACATGGGTGACGGCGTCACAGCAGAAGCTGCCCGGTTAGCATTTCCCAGTCACAACACAACATAACACAATCGCCTGACAGCAGACGCGTAATTCCAAACCCATATCCATGAAATTCTGGAATTCTTCACGAACCATATCACCAGAGATCCATCATTGTCAATCTCAATCCACAGGATTCGCGTCTAATCAGATGACTAACATCTCCCTCTACACAGTCAAAAGTTCGCGAAGATCAAAAAGCGCGACGCTGATATCTTCACTGCCGCCGCCTCCGCCGATGCCTCTGCTAGCACTCCTGTCAAGCCGAAAGGCACTCCCAAGCGCGGCCGTGCCAAAGCCAACGACGATATCGACGATGACGACGAAGAGCAGGGATCTCCGACCAAAAAGACCAAGAAGGGCGTGAAGAAGGAGCGGAAGGACTCAAGCGCAGAGGAAATGTGAGTTTTTTTGTGATGGCGGTTTGTCTAGTTGGGTGATGCTAATTTGTTTCGTAGGGGTGAGCAGGTCAAGGAGGAGCCAGATGGTGTTTGAATGACCGGGTTCTTGACTATGCTACTCCCGATAATGACTTGATTAAAATGGCGTTCCTTACTGGACAATTTGCTTCCGGATTGGAGTGGTAAACTCACAAAGACTTCGGGTTAATTAGGGGTTAGTTAGGAACATTCGAACACGGGTAGCAATCAAAAACATTCATGACAATTTTCCATTTTCATGCTCTTGAGGAAGCCAGTGGAATCATCTCTATGAAGTCGAACCGTTGATATCATAATCCCGTATTTTGAAAATCCCTCCCCACCGCAAGCTTCTGTGTTCGCAACAAACAAGCCTTCAAAAAGCATGGAAGACCCATCATCGACTACCCAAGCCCCCACACCCTCACAAGCTTCTAGACACCATCCTCCTCACCAACCTCCTCACCCTCTTCACCCTTACCCTTACCACCCTCCTCACCCTTCACCCTACCAACCCTCCCCTTCTTCGCCACACGTCCACTCAAAACACCTACCTCCAGTCAGTCCAAACCCCCCATAAAAAATCAAATCAAAGCAAAGTATACAAACCTCCAGCAGCACCAGCAGCACCCTCCTTCTTCAACTTCTTCCCCCGCCTCGAAGCAGCAACAGGCGCACCCCCATCCCCAGCCTGCCCCCTAACACCCTCAATACTCTGTTTGAACTTGCGGAAGTTACCTTGGACGGCATCGTAGGTAGCGCCATTACCGAAGAAGTGGGCGATGCGGTGGTGGTTAATCTAATCCCCAGTATCAGAGCAACGTAACGTGCGTTTCCACGATGAGTTTTGAGTTTAAAAATTCGAAGTTGGGGGGGGGAGTGGAACGTACGGTGATGCCGGTTTCTTGGAGCCAGGCGTAGACGCAGGTGAGCAGGCGCTCGGTGTTTTCGGCGCTCTTCCAGTCGATTGGCATGGTGGATGGCAGTGGTGGTGGTGGTAGATGAGGTAGATCTAGTGTATGGGAGGTTGGTTGGGTAAAGTGGTGAAGGAGAGAAGTAAAGGTTTAGTAGATGGATGGGAGGGTGAAGAGGGGGCTGGGGGAGGGTAGGAGAGAAAGAAGAAGGCCTGGGAGGATGGTAGTCGAGGTGGACTGTGTGATGTTATCAGATGACCCGACCCGTCTCCAGTCCTGGACGACAGGGCTGGGCTGGGTAAAGACCTAGAGAGTCTGACAGAAGAATTCCTTCGTATGATAAAATGCTCCTAGTCAGGTCGTTCGATCCTAATGTCTACGATCGAACGAACTGACTGTAGGATGTACTCAAGACACTGAGTACCAACGTCCATATCCTTATCCGGCCCTACCTACTCTCTTCACTTCACTAATTTAGCCTGACCTTCACTTTACTTCTCTTTTACCCCGCCTAATAATCCTTCTTCTTCACCTCTGCTTACCACCCAACTTTCCTTAGGTTCCTACTTCCCTCTTCCACACCCATCTAACGAAAAGTATCAACTTATACCGCTATCAACAAACACAAACGCAAAGAATAATATCTCTTGCCCAAGCATCCAACATGCCTATCTCCTGGAATGCAGAGACACACGAGACTGTAGGCTTCAGCTTGTCTCAACCCAAGTACAACACTGATCCATCCCAGCTCCTCGTCGCCATCCTCTCCACAGGTGCGGCAGTCAATCCCCAAGCTATTATAGCCGCCTGGCGTAGATGTCTCCCTCCCATTCTATTGCGCCATCTAACAAACTTCAGCCGCTCACAAACATCCACCACCTTCCCTCTCCGCCCTGCAGCAGCACATCTCTGGCCTGAAGAAGAAGGTCGGCGCTGGCTCCGGTACCACAAAGAGCGCATCGGCTACACCATCCTCACGCGCAAAGACAGCCGCCGCACCAAAGTCTCGCGGTCGCCCAGCCAAGAACACGCTCTTCTCCGGATCCGCCGCCAAGGCCACACGCCTCGCAAACGATTCCGACGACTCCGAGGGCGAGGAAGGAGATACTTGCGCCTCGACCGCCTCGACGACTCCAGCTACCGGCTACAAGTCCTCCAAGGGAACAGTGTTGGGAAAGCGCGAACGCGAGCAGGAGGACCAGCAAGAGTTGGGTGACGTCCCTCTTGACTCCCGAAAGCCCAATACTTTCATGGAACAGTTGAAAGCTGCGGCTGACCAGGCGAAGGGAAAGGTGAAGCAGGAACCAGTCGAGAGCTCAGAAAGTGTCCAGAAGAAAGCGAAGATGGAAGGCGCCTTTTGAGTGAAAGGTGAGGCTGGAATATGTTAATGTGCTCGAATTTCTTATGGGTTCGTTTGGGACCATCACGCATTGAGTAGCCCTGCGAATGGATGGGGAATGGGTTGCCTATGTCTTCATGTGATCTTTCCTCAATAGCGGGCTGGATATCATCGAGCCTTGAGACTCAAAGCGGTAGGGGTTTGATTGAAGATGGCTCAGAAACTCTAGTGTTTGGCTGTAGTAATCAGCTGGACTTCTCTGGAAAGATTCCACTCTGGTCCTCAATCAAACATGTTCATGCCATTCCTCCGATTCGCCAAAACGAGCATTTCAAGACTCAAACTTCTTCGCAGTGGTTGATCGCAGTCGAGGTTCGTTGAACTTCTGACAACGTGGAAAAAAAGTCCTTACCAGAACTCCTTTGCGCCCGCGTTCGTAAAATCATGGCTGATTCCTCATTCGCATGTCGCAAACGTCCCCAAATAAGCTGTCCTTCGAGTCTCGGTGTATCAAATCAAAGATCTTGCTCTCTCATAACGTCGACTTCACTGCAGTCGCTTGCCTTTCCAATCCCTTCTTCTGCTTATGGAACTCATCCCTTCTTCCTTGCGCGCTCTTCAGCAATGCGTAAAGTGTTTGTAACCTCGGCATCTCGACTCCATGTCTCCTGGCTATTCTAACGGGGTTCCCGAGTATGACTTCCAATTCCATCGGCCGTCCCGCTTCCCAATCGAGTAGCATACTCGGCTTGCCTCCTGTGTTCCTTTCCGTGCTTTTCAAGATCTGCTCTGGTGTCGCCAGTTTGGACGGGAATGGTGCACCGAGAATTTTGGGAGCGGCTTCGAAAACCTCGTCCATGCATGCTTTGAGGTGGTGTCGTAGTTCTGAATCGCGGACCATGTCTGCGTTGCCTACTCCTCCAGAGAGAACGGCAGAAGGGTTCATGGAAGCATTGATGCAGATCTTGTGCCATCGAACTTGTTGCAGCGGGACTTCATCATAATATTCCGCATCTCTCAGTTTACCGGTGTTTGTGAACAAATCAACCATCTCCCTCACGCACTCATTGCCTCGCTTGTTCAAAATTTGTGCCTCTGCTGTTCTGCCTCCAAGGCCATCCGAGTATGATCCCATGCTTATCCTTGTCCATCGATTCTGCCTTACAACGCCATGGCTTATTTGTTCTGCACTGATGATGGTCACCGCACTGATCAGGGGGTTCTTTGGAAACCTTTCACGGTGGGATTCTTCCACACCAACACCATTCTGTATAAGAACGATGCAAGTCTTTCCTGCTGGCGCTCTGCTGACTAGTGGCTCGATGTCCTTTGAGTCGTCCGTGACGTCAGGTAATGCCTTCGTCGTTACAACGACATAATCCCACCCGTCTGCCGGGGCTGTGGGACAGGTTGCAGCATCGGTTATCGAAGAGTACACGGCATGAGGTGCAAAGTGGTAGTCACCGAATGAGTGGGTCTTGAGCTGTATGCCAGAGCTGGCTATCGTCTTGTAATTGGAGCGACATACGAGGGAGACTAAGAGGTTCGCGGACGGCTGTACCCTTTATCAGCACTTGAGATCAATGAAAAGACACCATTCCTCCAGGCGTACGTCGTGAAGTCTTGATGCATAAAAGCATCCAACAGCACCTGCTCCGACGAAAAGAATGTGTATAGGTTTAGAGCCGGAAGCCATGTCTGTGTGCTAGCAAGTTGAGTTATTAAATGGAGCTGGGCAGGGACAGAATTGACAGGTCAAGGCCTAGAATTATCAAGAAGGCGCTTTAATGCAGTGAAGTGGGTGAGGGGGCGGTCCTGTTGGAATTCAAGCTACACCGGCGCATCGAGATACCGAGGCTAGTGGTTTATCACCACTACAATCAAACGATCTTTGGCAATACGAAGCTGCGAGCGAGCGCATAGAAGAAGAATCCTTCTAATGAGAACCAGATGAAAACAGCATAGAAGAATAGGGATGAAGAAGTGTGAAAGGCGTCGAGTCACGTTCTGGATCTCTCCCGGAAGTTGAGCCGAACTTGAATTCTTCAACAGCATGAACTTTGGGATTGCTAAATTAGATTCCCATCGCGACTTTACCTGTACGGATAAGCACAAGTGGACTACAATGGGTATGAGTTGGAAATCGAAGACTGGCCCCGAGAAATCTCGCCTAGAATCCTCCAACTAGAATATCCTCCACGAAAACGAATCGATCTTTACGATGGCCAGCTGATTGGAGAAGACATGATTCCAAGGCGATCAAAGTCTTAGAACCATCATCGACCACTGTCGACATGGCTAGCGACCACCATGACGACAAGAGCCATCACTCCAGACGACAATCTCCGCAAAGCTCATTGCTGTCTCTCGTTCTCGCTATGTCGCATACATGATATGGAATTCGATGTGAAGACATCAAGACCCAGGATGTTCTTGTTCGCAATGGGACACTTCTCTTCGCTGGTTTTGGCACCTCGAAAGACTCCCAGAGCTCACGAATTCCTCGACGGTTGGCGGAACGAATACCAGTAAGTCTGCCGCGCTCAAGGTCACGGCAGACGTCAATTACCAAGCAACAGCAGATGTTTTTGCGCTTGAACTCGTCCTCTCTATTTGGAGCATTTTAGAAGGATGGCAAACAGTATCCACGCAAAGTTTCCGGCCAATGCTCCCTCCTTGCCTTTCTGCGATAACATGGCTGCTACGAATAATGGCTTAGATCTGCTGCTTCCACAAATCCTACCGAAGGCCTAAGATTGGTACTCTGAAATCTTCACTCCCAGCGTGATAGAAAGGCTGGATCTGAATCCGACACTGTATCTTCCAACATGTTCTGTCTGCTGGACTACCATATCGGACAAGCTCCGGTAATTCCCTTTTTGAGGCGCCGTGGATTGCATCGACATCAGACTCAAAATTTGTGGACTTGTTGCCAATAATGGAACTTTGTTGAGGAAGAGCACGAAATCGCAAGGTCCAAAAATACTCACAATCATATTCAGCCGCATCCAGACCTTTAGACATGACGAGGTGGCATTCCCCGCACTCTGCTAGCCCCAATGTAGCGTCGTTCCTGCATCCCGTAACCCCAGCGCTGCATCGTCGCCGTCATCGAGGATCATTACTGTGGTAGTGAAACGGGCAACCATGAGATGACAGCTGACTGCCTGTTCCAATTGTTTGCCTTAATTCCCTCCTCACTTTCGCATTCCCAACAATCTCTAAGGACAAACACATCTCGTCCAAGAACAACCACACCAACTTAACAACAACCACCACCACCACCACGAAAAGATGTACATTCCACTCCCCTCCGCCCAAAGCATCATGGTCGCTGGCCTCGCCCTCAGCGGAACCCTGAAGAAACGTACGTCTTCCTTTCCCATTTCCCTCCACTACCACTTCCGCCCTCCAAATTAATACACCGCAGCATCCGAAGTCTCCTCGGGCTCCGTCCTCGACTACGCCGTCGAGAAATGCATCGACGACGACGGGAACGTCCGCTGCTCCAAGCCCTTCCTCGTCGCAAAGAGCACATGCTACAACATCGAGTGGTCAACCGAAGGAACAGTCTCGCACACGACGTTGGAGGTCCGCGACGCCGGGTCGGGAGAGATGGTGTATTATCGCGATACGAATGGGGAGTGGACGCCTGAGAAGGGCGAGGTGAGTTGATCGCGATGTGTCGTCGTCATTGTGACATGTCGATGCTAATGAGATTGTAGTTGGTGTACCTTGACTTCAAGCCCAAGGTTTGGAAGACGGGTAACGATACTGTGGAGTATAAGGTTACCACCTGCAATTAAGTAGCGGAAGATGAGGAAGATTTGATAATGGGAAATTTGCCACAAGTCGTGGGGTTGATCAAAAACACTGAACTTGGTCCCTCCTCCTTCTCAACGCATAACCGACTGACGTGGTTGAATGGACGCGAAATGATGGTCATTTGATGCAGGACTGATATCGTGGTTGCGGAATACTTCTACCAATAGATTAGCATGGAGCATTGGCTCGGCGCATAGAGTGGTCGACATCATAGCATCATAACATTAATCCTCTTAATTGAGACTTGAATTTTCGATTGCACACCTTGTCATGCTGCCAACTCATTTATCGTTGCTTCACCTCCGAGCCAAAAATATCTTACTCCAATTCCCCCAAAATTGGTTCCACTTCATTTCCCCCTCCAGTTCCCACCTCCTCTAAAGCCACCACCACCACCACCACCACCACCACCACCTCTTCCGCCACGCTTCACACCGATCCCCAAATCCTTGGCCTTCTCCCTCGGATCGATCACCACCAACTCATCCTCATTTTGCTTCTTCCACTTGAGATCCTTGCCCAACCGATCCTTGGCGAACGACAGTTTGTGGCTCAACCACGCCGTGCCCGCCAGATCCTCGTCGTCGGCCTCGGCCTGCTCCGTCTCGTTGGCGGGTCTGTCCCATTTCGTGCAGGATTGGCAGTCGAGGATGAAGTGGAGGTCGCAGAGGGCTGCCTCTTCTTCTTCCTCCTCCTCCTCTTCTTCTTCTTTGTCTTCCTGGCCGTCTTTTTGTGCCGCATTGTCTTTTGCTGTTGCCGTTGCCAAGGCTTTCTCTTTATGTGGTGGGGGAATGGGTTCTTTTGCTTCCCCTGGCCCGGGCTGGGTTTGGACTTGGTTTTCTAGGCGCTCTTTGAATGCTTTGAACATGTTGAAGCCGTCGGATTCTTCTTTGCCGCCGCCGCCGCCAGGTCTCCTCTTTCTGCCTCGCGTTGAGGTTGCGGGTATAAGGGCTTCGAGGGCTGATTGTTTCTTTGCTGGGGCGGCGACTGTGGGACCGGTCCTTCGCATAGAGGCTTTCAGTTGTTCGATTTGGGCGTTTGTTCTCGCAGCTAGGTCGGATGTTTTGGGGACTTCTGGTTCTGGGGATGATGAGGGAGAGGAGGAGCGTGAGGAGGTTGGAGAGGCGGCACTTCTTCGAGGCGCTGGGTTGTGTGCGAGGGCGGAGAGGAGCTGGTCTCTTCGAGGTGGTGGTGAAGGCGAAGCTGCCTTATTCTTGGGTATAGGTTTCGGTTTGGGTACTGGTTTCGAGGCAGGAATTGCCTTCTTAGGCGGAGGCGCATCATCTTCTACTGTGCTGACGAGCTTGGGATTGAATTTGGGCTTCTTCACAATAAGAGCTGCGTCCTCTCCCTCCTCGTCACCGCCAAAACTGAGCATGGCCTTGCCTGCCTTCCGCTTGGGCTTCTTCTTGGCCGTCTTATCCTCTGTGGCTACAGCTCTTCTCGTGAGATCTTGCTTCACCATGTCTTCAAATGGATTGACCAGAATCTCAGTCCCCGTTATCGAGTATGGGTATAGTGGCCGGTCTCCTCCCTCTTCCGCCAGTTCTCCATCAGCCATCTTCATCAGATTATAAATCGTCTTCGATCCCTCCTCCAATCTTCCAAACATAACATTCTTTCCCGTCAGCTCAGGCGTCGGGCCTAGTGTGAAGAAAAATTGACTCCCATTGTCGTCCTTCCCCGTATTTGCCATGCCCAGAAGCCCCCTCCTGTTGAACTTGAGCCGACTATGGAACTCGTCCGCAAAGGGCTTGCCATCTGGAAAGCTGCTTTCACCTCCAGAACCTGTCCCCGTAGGATCACCTCCTTGCAAGATGAAGCCTGGGACCAGGCGGTGGAATATCGTCCCATTGTAGTAGCCGTCGAGACATAGCTGTAGAAAATTACGCGAGGCGAGGGGCGTCTGTTTCGCGAATAGCTCGAGGAGGATGTCTCCGCCGGTGGTTTGGAGAAGGACCTTGGCTGTAGGCTGGGGTTCGAGGTTGTAGACGGAGCTCATATTGGAGGGTGCGGTGCTCTATGTGCATGCGCCGAACAAGGAAGAGAGTGCAGTCGGAATGGGTCGGAGATTGGTCGGTGATGTGATGATAGATGCACGTTCCCTTTTCTGCTTCCCAGTTGGTTGAGAAAATATCTCGGACAGAGACACATTTCGAGACAAACACAAACGACTGCGAATATGAGACTCCCTTAAGTCTGGACAGACATTGCCTTGACACAGCTCATATAAGCTCCAGACATCCTCTCGTCAACAATTCAATCCACAAAAGATACTTCATTACCCACAGGCCAAGCACCGTCAACCCCTAGCATGCTTCCCTTCATCAATATCCGTACGACGAGGATCCCATATAGAAAGCTTCAGATACTGACTGTATGCAGCCTTCGTCTATCTCTCGGGGATTCTGGGTGCTTCACCGGATGAGAGTATGCCTCCCACACGTCATGTCTGCTGTGAGAAAAGTAGACTGACCAGCAATAGTCAAGCTTACAGCTTCTTTTCTACTCTCCTACCCATTGACTGCTGTTCTCAAGAGGATACCAGACAATAAGCCATGGCAGAAGAACGCATTCAACATAGCGTGAGTTGCAGACATGATCATCATCAAACTGGATGTTTGCTCACAATATCATAGCATATCCATGTTCTACTTGGTCGGGCTTTTCAGTTTGTGGGGCGGCCTCAGAACGCTCTTGATTAGCTCCATTGGTTCGTACTGTATTGCCATGTTCATTGAGGGTCCCTTCATGCCATGGATTGGATTCGTTTTCTGCATGGGGCACATGTCCCTCAACCACATTGCTCGCATGGATCCAAATGCCGATCCAGGTGCCCTTGATATTACCGGCGCTCAAATGGTTCTCGTCATGAAACTGACAGCCTTCTGCTGGAATGTGCACGATGGGCGCCTTCCTGCCTCCGAACTGTCAGACCTACAAAAGACGAACGCGATCAAAGTCATGCCAAACTTGCTCGACTTCTTTGGCTACGTTTTCTTCTTCCCTTCGCTTATGGTTGGGCCGGCATTCGACTACCAGGAGTACAAGACCTACATCTCCACCAAGATGTTTGAACTTCCTGCCGGCGTTGATCCATCAAAAGCACCGCCAACACGCAAGAAGCGCAAGATCCCTCGTTCCGGTACCCCTGCAGCCATCAAAGCCGTATGCGGACTTCTCTGGGTGTTCGCTTTCCTCCAACTGAATGGCATGTACTATCCAGATTATTTCCTCACCGATGACTACATGAAATACTCCATCTTTCGCCGAATCTTCATTCTGTACATGCTGGGCGTAACTACTCGTACGAAGTACTATGGCGTCTGGTTCCTCAGCGAAGGATCCTGCATTCTCTCAGGCATCGGCTACAACGGTATTGATGAGAAAACCGGACGAGCTAAGTGGGATCGGTTGAGCAACGTCAAGCCAATGGAGGTGGAGACAGCTCAGAACGTTCGCGCATATCTTGGTGGGTGGAACATCAACACCAACCACTGGTTGCGAAACTACATGTACCTCCGCGTCACGCCAAAGGGCAAGAAGCCGGGTTTCCAAGCCACCCTGGCGACTTTCGTGACTAGCGCTTTCTGGCACGGCTTCTACCCGGGTTACTATCTTGCATTCGTGCTAGCAAGTTTGATGCAAAACGTTGCCAAATGTGAGTTATCTTGCTATCCTCCTGTACGGCAGTCTGCTGACAATGGCTCAAAGATGGCCGCCGTCTCGTACGCCCGTTCTTTATGACAAGGGATGGAAAGACCCCCACAGCTAACAAGAAATACTACGACGCCTTCACCTGGTTCATCACCCAATTTACCTTCTGCTTCGTCACAGCTCCTTTTAACTTACTTACCCTTCCTGCCACAATCACAGTCTGGTCCCGCGTCTACTTCTATGGTCTGTTCGTGATACTCATATGCTTTGGGTTGCTCTACTCCCCTGCTCGTCCTATGCTTGCCTCTGAGCTCCGAAAGCGTAACGGTACAACTGGCAAGCCTGAAACGGAACAACCAAAGAGCCAGGATTCTGCCAAGATGCCACCGGGTGGAACCCTGGGGTTGCCTGATGATCCGGAGAAGGAATTGCAGGATCTAGTCAAGGAGGTGCAGGAGGAGGTTGCGAAGAGGAGGAGACGAGGCAGCAACGTCCCCGATGTCAAGGCTGTTTTGCAGCAAAAGATTGACGAGTTCAAGAGAAAGGGGATCAACATCGTTGATGGTGGGAACAAGGTTGAGTAGATGGGTGATGGGTTTGAAGAAAGCAATGGAAGGAACACGACGATGGAGGTCAAGGGGAGAAAGCCGCGTCAATTGAGAATTATCGGGATGCTGATGGAGATGAGGATTCCCAAGACGATTCTGCAGGTCATTAAGGGATGATTGGGCCAAGAGTCCCTTTGTCTTGTTACACGACCTCCCATAGCGAGCATATTGAGATGATCATCGTGACTACACATTTCTGGTAGACCAAGTGTCCAATCGAGAAATGACACCGTACAAATCACCCAAGACACTTGCAATCTAAAAACAACCACGCAAACTCCCAAAGCATCCTCCCTTCCCACCTCCACGCGCGGGGAGGGAAACGCCTCCTCCCCTCGGTCAGAATCGAAAAGGTGATCAAGTATTCCCCGCCAGGATAATCTCAGCATAAGAAAAAACAAATCCACAATCTCGTGATCCAAACAAAGGGGAGAGAGAGAGAGAGAGAGAGAGAGAGAGAGAGTAAAAGCAAGAAAGGTTAAACGTCCTAACATCCCACTCTCCATCTATAATAACATCAAATCCCAAGCACGTTAACCACTTCTATACGCCCCCAAAAACGCAATCATCCAAAACACCTACCTCCCTCTCTTCCAATCCAAAACCCAACTCTCTCATCATCGTCACTCATCGCTCCATAAACCCGTTACCCAAATATATAAAACAAGAAATGGCAAAACACCAGTCATACGCAACCCTCAACCAATCCATCACTCACTCACCTCAACGACTCATCTTCCCGTCTTTTCGGACTCTGACCGTCACCTCAACGGCCCAGCAACAAGATCCAAACAACCCTCCACCGCTTGCTCAAGCTCCAGCACCCTTTCCCGCAACCGTTGATTCTCAATGCGCATTTCAATGGGTGCGTACGCTCTCGCGACATTAGAGGACAAGACTGCATCGTGTCCACGGCCCACCCTCACCAACCTTACCTTTTCCGCCTCCGTCGGAGCAGCATCGTTCTCGATCGTTGACGCAGAGCTAGAGACAGGGCTTCCCGTGAGAGAAAAGATACTATCGTTGTCTCCATCGCTTTCGAAACCTGAATCGGACGCGCCGGTTCTTGAGGTTCGTTTCCAGTTCTCGGTGTTCAGAGTCTCGGTGTGATCACCAGAACCAAGTCGCAGACTGATCCTCTTGGGTGACGATTGTTCCAGACTTTGACGTCGCAGGTCTCTGGTCTCACGCTGCTGTTGTGCTAGCATCCTTTCCAGCATCTCCGTCTTGGCTTCTTGAATGGATACCTGCTTGGCCATGTCCTCAAGCTGCATCTTCAAGTGTCTCGCCCTCGTCTCCGCTTCATCCGTTTCCTCATCCTTGACACTGACTTCGCATTTCAGTTCTCGGATTTCCGCACATCGAGTCCGGTATGCATCTTGCATGTTTGAAATGATCGATTCAGCGGCTGTGAGGAGATCGTGGAAAGAACTGGGTTCAAGGGGATCGGCCGGGCCGTGAGGAAAGAGTGCGGTGGTTATGTCAAGGTTTAAAAGGGGATCCGATGGCGTGATTCCTTCTATCGCTCTTGAAGAGGGGGATCTAGATGAAGGGCTGCTGTTGTTGTGGGATTTGGATGTGAACCAACCGCCCAACTTGGCTGCTACGCCTGGTGAGGACGTCTGCACTTGCGTCGTCGATGTCCTACTACGACGTGTTCGTGGCGGGAGACTTGTGAAACAAGCAGTGGCAGCGGCCTCCATGTTCCCGTAAGCGAGATCGATGTCGTATTCCTCAGCCTGTACTAGCTGCTGTTCTGGCGACTCGGATCTGGCTGGCGATGGTAGAATCCCCACGTTTATCGGTGCAGATGTCCCGTTGAACCACGAATCAATGACGGACTTGGAAGTATGTCTCGTTCTACGGCTGCTGGCAGTAGTATCACTAGTATTCGATGTGATGAAGCTGGCTAGCGATTTTGTCGGTGAAGATGCGCCAGAGGGTGGAAGAGAATAGTTCGAGTTCACGCCTGGGAAAGAGTAGTTTGAAGATGCTGATGGAGGATTCGAACTCGTCGCTCGTGAGATCAATGGCAGTTTCCCGAGAAATGCATTCGTGATTTGTCGATATGTGTCTCCTGCGCCTTCGAAATCTTGCTGTGGTGAAGGGTCAGGGCAATATCTTGTCGAATCTCTTGCTGTTCTGGCCGTCGTGGGATGGGCTAGGTGGACATCCTGGAAGTCTGCGATTTCATACCGGATTGGCGACGTTGATCGTGACTGCTGCCGGGAGTGGGAGAGATGGGATGAAGGGGCGAGGGGTGCTGGAGATGAAGCCGGCATGTTGGAGGTGGCACGAATGCGCTTAAGATGGTGTTGGCTCCTCCCTTCGATCTGAGGCAGGAAGCGGGGTAAGCGGTTGAGTTCTTATTGTCACTGAAACCCGCGGCCAGATTCAGATTCAACCTCGAGGGTTGGGAAGTGCAGGAATGCCGTGTCGAGACTGCTGTGCGATGAGAGAAGCAGCAGCGAGATTCTTCGAGCCTGATATTGAGGCAGGTCGGCAGGAAGAGGGACTTCGACCAGGGGACTTCTGGATTGAGGTTTTAGTGCAGCAGGGTGGGCTTGGTGCTTGATATACCGTTGAAATACAGGAGGTTGAAGGGAGGCGGGAAAGGCTGGGTTAGCGTCCAAACACCACTTACGCATGCCACAGCAACGCTGAAGAATGGAAACAATTGGCAGTCGAGTTTCCGATTGGTTCAGGATGTTTAAGCTCGGCTTGTGATTGCGTCGCAGGTGTCCGTTCTCGAGTGAAGCGAGGTTTTGTGCTGTTTCTGAGTGTAGCCTTGTCGTCTTCCAACCTCGTTGTTCCACATGTTTGATGGATTGCTAGTCTCATCCATGTCTGGTGAACTGAAAGTACGCATGTCTTCTCCCAAAGCCGTCATTTTTGGCCATATCAGTCCCTTCCATGAAGATGCGAATGGAGATGCTTGGATTTGGTAAAGGCTTCGACTCCTTGAAGCTTGGTGGTTGTGGCTGGATGGATCATGCCCTGTTGTTCATCGCACCTCCATCTTCTTGATGGCCAAATGCTCTGAATGAGTCCATATCCTTGGTGCATCCTTGCAGCATCTCCCATTCACCTCCACTGAAGTCTTTGTATGAACAAGTTGTCAGGGAGACAACATCCCACGGAACACTGAGTACGCCCGCACGTCGTGTCAACGGTGCGAACCTGGGTTTATCCCAACCGCCTTTGCCCGATCTCTTATTGGCAATGGAGTGAGCAAGATCAATTCAGGTGTCCAAACGACGCTTCCAAAGCCGTTGTTCCGAACCGCAGGTCATGGCGGCGTTCGACAACCACACGAAGGAGCACACAACTGAAGCTTGGCCAGGAAGGGGCCAGCCCGGAGAAAGAGAGCGGAATACTTGGAGGCGGGTTTCAAGAGGAGTCTTCAGGCGTTGAAGCTGCGGACAACCACAACATTGACGGAGCGGGATAGCTTTGTGGTCAAGATAAGATCGTGGACAAGAGATGATTTGCGCCGTGCCAGCAGCAGGAGGGCAGACAATTTGGCATCAACACAGGTGGATGTAGTGGAGAATACCGGAGACTGGCAATGAGGAGGTGCGCTGTTTGATGAGGAGAGAGTAGGATAGAACAAGACCGGCAGGTAGCCATCTGGTCAGACGCGATGGTGTTCAAGGAATGGGCAGAGGCGGTGATGTCGTTTGCTGCCAGGAATCTTGACCATCGCTCATGGTGACAGTAGTGAGTTCGTCAATTCAGCTCGTCGCAACTGATTGCTCCGATCATACGCTGTGTTCACGTTTGGTGCTGGTCTTGCTGCACTTCCGTCCATCTCGACACTCGACTTGTCTGCGAAGCAGTGAACGCGGTCCCAAATCAAGGTTGTAAGACCACAGTTTCTTCCCCAACTACAAAAGAGTCTCCATGACCAATTGATGAGTTGTGCTATGGGAAACACTGAGACCCCCGTGAGTACCTAGGCAGCTAGCTCAAAAGATACGCGATCGATCATTGCGGATATCAAACAGAGAATCACTACCAGTGTCCCAAAACGACAAAACCACAACGGCTTCTTCCGAATTGATTGCAACACCACATCGTTCACCTACCATGGCCTGAACCAGCTCACAATCCAACCCTCTTCACAGTCCCGTCCGCAGACGAGAGCAGCAATGAAGGAAAAAACCCTCGAGGCAAGCCCAAGAGTGAAAAAACGTTATCCATCCCGCAGGAGGGACCGATATCGCGATCAGCAACCCCTCCACCTCTTCCAGCCCCCCGAAGGAGGCCCACAGCATGGAGGCCCGAAGCCCGCGGCGTCCGGGAAACTTTACTGATAGACATGCCCAGGTCTGACTTGGAAAAAGGGAAAGAAGAGGCGGTGGCAGCTGGGTATCAATACCTACACCACGACCACGACCACGCCAGGGAACGTTCCTGTGACTGTCCAAGCTTTTTTATGTCAGGATCTTAGTTCGAATACCGTATAAACCTAACCCAAACAGACGAGAATACGACTCGTATTCTCAGAGATATTCAGTATATATACCTAAGATTACTCCCTCTCTAGGGTAGGCCCGACCCGAGCGTTACTCAGGGGGCTATATATCCTATCTCCAGCACCAGATAACTTTAGGTACGTATTTTTACAGAGTACGCCCGTATGTCTTATCACAGAAGCTCAGAGGTATATATTTGATATAGAATCTATAACTAGTAGGCTATTCTAGACTTTTGATAGTATACCAGGCGAAACTCCAGCCTATCCCTATAAGTAGCTGGGACAATACTACGGGTAGACTGCCACTTTAAAACTGGTCAGTTGCTCGTATTATACCAGGATCTGAATTCGAACACCGTGTAAACCTAAGCTAAAAAGACGAGAATACGAGCGACTGCCCCAATCTAAGCGGTATTCAGTATACATGCCTGACGTTGCACCTCCGGCATCAGCACGCATGCCTCGGTCCGGAACAGAGCGAAGGGATTGGCTAGAGGTACAATACCGAAGAGTAGACGGGAGACTGAGGAGGAGGAGGGTCTGGCTCCCATCGGAAATTTGGCAGCAGCGACATGATATGCTGGGGTGGAGAGCCTTCAGTCTCCAATGAGACTGCTTTCAACTGCCGTCATCTTCACGCCAATCAAGACCACTGCCGCTGGGAGATCGACGAAAGCTCGACGATAAGTCTACTACCAAGATTATCCGTTCGAATTCTTCGGCTTGTGACCGTCTTAAGTGGTGGCTTTGACCGCGGGGCCCTGGGCTTTCCGATCTCGATATCATATCTTTCAACGAGCAACTATTTCCGCTGCTTTCATGCTCGGATTCGAGACGGTGTTCTTGTCGTGAATGGGGGGAGACGAATACTGCTGGGTATGGTTGCTCTTGGTGAAGGGTTGGAGCAGCTCCCTTGGGAACCTTCAGAATTCCTGTGGGTGTTCGGGCAAGGTGCAACATGTCAGCTCCATCGGATACTTGCTGCCCATCCTTTGTGATTGTTGAGAATCTTCACTTTGAGATATCCGTTCCGTACAGCCTTGGCTCCCTTCCGTGGTCAGAAATCGGGTACTAGGTACCATTGCAGGAATCCGCTGGCACCACTCTGCCTTCAATCAACCCCTTTCTCCTCCAGACGCGATCCCTTCCTGTTATCCACGCATGTCATCATCTCAATCGAGTCATTGAGCACAGCGAGTCCTCCAAGTCCTCTCCTTCGGATGGGTATTCGCTGTGGTCTACCATTCCTTGTATCCGAATACTATTGACCGGATGATTGGACTGGCAGGAAATTCTATCTCGTGAACTCTTTCCATGGGAAAGAAAGGATGAAAGAAAGAAAGACCTGGAGAGACGCCATTGAACTGGCATGTTTGCGCTGGGTGGGCAAATGTGACGTCACGCCCTTTGTCGCTCACGTGCGCTGTACCAAAACGGACCAGGTCAGAGTAAAGACACACAAAAACATCACTAGAGTAGAGTACAAAGCCAAAAGCAAAAGGTTACAAAAACGAAAAGGTTTATCTGATGCCATCGACCCCTACTACCGAAGACGAGATGTCCCGTCCAACTTGTCCTTCAAGAAAACATCAGCACGCTGGCAAAGTCAACTCCAACCTTTCCCCATCTTTCACCTTCTCCCTTTGGCAAAAATATGGCGTGGTGTGGCGTGTGGTCTGCATCCAAAGGTAGTAGTAGTAAGTAGCTGAGGGCGATGGGGAGCGAGCATAGTTACCGTGCTGAGGTAAGGGGCCCCGTCCCACCTGGTCTAAGCCTTGTCCACCTCCACACGCGACGAAGCGGATCTGTGGGGTATGTAAAAGTGACGACGATGCTTGTCTCCCTCAAGCTTTCTTCGGACCGGGGGGCGGGTGTGGGGGGGGGGGGGGGGGGGGGGGGGGAGAGAGAGAGAGAAAGGGGAGGAAGACCGGCCGGTAATGGCGGGTAGAAACGATTCTTCACGTGGTTGAGACGGGGCTAAGCGAGGTGGTTCACTGTTATTATTGCTGCAGCAATGTGTATAGAGTACTTACTTCGCCTAGACGTCGTCGCAGAGCGGCCGCGGGAAACGAAAAATCAAAAATCAAAAATCAAAAAATCACACAATCGGATACTTACTACCCCTAGGGTCCCGTCCGTCCGTCCGTCCGTCCCCAGTCCTCCCGACCGACCCGGTCGGTACACGCCGAAGTGGACGGCTCTATCGTGCATGCGAGTGGCTTGATTGGAACCTCTGGCTGGAGACGGGCGAATGTCCTATCTCCTCGTCCTCGTCCTCCTCGTCCTAGTCCTAGTCCTAGTCCTACTCATGCAGGTGTCGTCGACATGGTCATTTTGGGCATAGATGCATGCATGTATGCAGGATGACTCGACCTGACTTCTCGCTTATTGTGTCTCATCCTCAAACTTTATTCCTGGTGTTTGACTCTGCTTTGCATCGATTCGATGCCTGCACGCACGTATCATGCCTTGTTCACGGGGAGGAGTGCATACAGGAGCAATACTTTGTACAAAGTTGGTTCCGAGGGGGTTATATACGCCTATCGCGGCTTTGGTTTTTTATTTTTTTATTTTTTTTTGGGGATGTGTGGTCGCTGGGATCGAGTTACTCCCTTAAACTGAAGCATTCAAGGCGAGATTAACGTTTACAGATCTCTGACGGTTTGTGTAGCAAGACTGCTAGAAATTAACCGATATCGATTCTTATCGAGACCAGGGTCCAAGGATAAGCATTTTAGTTCGTGGCGAACAGCGGCTTTGATCATCTACAACATATATCTAAACGTGATTGCCCTGTCACCCAACTCCGACAGCTCCTCAGTGGTGTAAGTGTTGTATTCCCCCGCAGCAAGCTGCCTCGCCCTCCTCTTGTTCATGCGCGTGTCGTTAAACATTAATAGACTGACGGCAACAATACCGAGACAGACGAAGCCGATCTCGAGACCGTGGCCGAGGACGTAGCGAGGCGAGCCTTTGGCGCGGTAGAAGTTGGAGGCCATGGCTGTGTGCATGTTAGCTTCCTGCGATATAAGCATGCTAAAGTGGTGATCTCGCCTCCGAAAAGATTGCCTCCAGCGACGTGGATGGCCATTCCTGCTCTCGCTTCGAGGAACCGGCTAGATTGTTGCCTGGATAGGCGATGTTGCCTGGATAGGCGCCATAAACACCTGCTGCTGCTGCGATGAAGATACCTGTATCGGTTAGAAGTTGTCAGATGGATGAGGGCGAATGCAAGAAAAATGGTTGCCATGTATCTCGTATAAGCAACTTCGGACACTGACCAGCATAAACGACACCGGGCTTCGAGCTCGATATACACATGATGAAGCCAACCAAGATGACAGACATCAGCGGCAGGATAAATGGCGTTCGTTTACCGGCCCGATCAGACAGCCAAGCAAACAGAACAGCCATCGCCGAAGCGAAGGCGTAAATCGGTACCGTCAGTAATTATGCTGTCGTCGTTTCATATCCAAGGCCTTTGATGATGGTGGGCAGAAACAAGGCAATGCCATAGAGGGGCACAACGATCCCCCAGAACATGACGACGCCGGCGTATAATTGCCAATCTTTGAAGGCATCGCCAATGGCTTTCCACGAGAACTCGTCGTTCTGAGCGACTTCGGCACCCTAGTCGGCTTTGTCGGGTTGGCTCTGGAACTTGAGCCGCCAGACCACGAAGGCGCGTCCTTCTTCGGTGAGGAACGTTGCTGTTTCGGGGAAGTCTTGGGTGAGGAAGAATGCCGCGATAGAGATTAGGACAGTGACGATGCTCTTTTTCTAGTCAGGATCCAATGTCACAGTTATCAGTAGACAAGAACTCACCTCTAATATGAAGATGCACCGCCAAGCGTTCAAGCCTCCAACTCCTCGCATAATTGAGATCCCATATGCTAAGAGGCCACTGAATGCGCCAGCGATGCCAACCGCAGAGAAGAAAAGAACCATCCGCCACTGGTATTCATAGCGTGTATACCACGGGGTCAGATAGAACACACATCCAGGGGAAAAGACCAGATTCTTTGAGTCCCAAGAAGCAACGAGCGGTTAATAAGCCAGCGAAGCTTTGGCATAAGCCCATGAGCGTCATGACGAGACCCCAAGCCACCTCAATGATATCAGTGTATGGAATTGGTGAGTAGAGACGGCATTCTTGTCTCGGCCAGATCCGGTCAATCTCGCAGCTGAACGTACAAGTTGTACTGCCCTCCCGTCAAATTCACATCCTCCGCCAAGCCTTCGATTCTTGCATTACCACAGGAAGTCGGTTAGCCACCAGACTGGCGAAAGAGTGGACTGTAATTCTTACCAATGTTCCCCCGGTCGATGAAAGACAACAAGTACACGACCAAGGTCTGATATACTGCGAGGGATGACGGTTGTAAAGATGTTCTCACGCCGTTCAGCTCGACAAGACAGAGCCCACGGCACCTGAGTCACCTCCTCCCTGGTCATTCTTCCTTCCCCGCATTTTCCACCCAAAACCCCCGCATTTTCCACCGGAGTCTTCTACGCCTCACGGAGCGCAGACGAATTGAAAATTGGTGGTGGGAGTGCAGCTCAAAGGCGTTACTCGCCTCTGTTGGCTGAAACCGTCGCCTCTCCACTTCGGCTATCTGTGAACGAGGTATTGTGCTCCACAGTCGTCACACAGTTGTTGATAGCGAGGTCACGCCCAATATTACGACCTATCATTTGGATGAAAATACAACGTCGAATGTTGTTTGGATTTTTCCATTCGTGGAACAAATTCAAAGGTTGATGTGGAACAAGTCATGTGGCTATCTTTGCATGCATGTTCTGTTCTCCGTCTCCTCAAGTCAGGTTCTTCCTTCCAACACAACTGATAACCATGAAAAAGGTTCATCACGTTCCTCTTCGAATCGATATCAATAAGTTTCTGGCTAATGTACGGAACAAAAGTGGCGGAGCAGCATCGGAATATATCTTGGATTCTGAGGCTCCTTTTCAAATTAAAGAATCCGTGTTCGGAAGAGTGGAAATGCACAGTGTTTATGCTTCTGGGAGACATACGACGACAGTTGGTGATCTGCTGTGAGGCAACCAAAAAGGACGCAATCTATCCGCCCGGACGGAGACACGGCTACTTGCCTTTGGTCCGAGGAGCTGGTGTGACGAGTGCGACTCGACTTTGAAGGTTTGTGTTTTCTATAGTTCGCACAAGTCTTCACCAAGGCAAATCTCCGGTTGGTAACAGGATCCGAATACCCAGACTGATCGCCGTGAGCTCGTGGGAATTTAGGTACCACTCCAGCTTGAAGTACAAGATTGTGTGGGTGTAACACTGCTCGAGTTCTCGGGGCAATCATCAGCCAACTGACAAAGTATCGCATAAATCAGTCCAATCTTGACCCCAAGAGCGTTGATGGAGCCCCAACCACGGGTCCAGGCCTCGAGCTTCACCACGAGGCCTCAGGGGCGAGCCGCTGGTGCGCGGGCGAGGCGTGCTTCATAGAATGGAGGTTGAGGGCGCTAAGCACTGCGCCATCATGCTGTACCACCAAGGAAATCTAGCACATCGCCAGATCAATGATAGGAGCGAGTAAAGATTGGCTGTCCGCTGTCGCTGCTTCATGGGGTGGTCGAGGCCGGCCAGTGGTTGGAGACCAGGCTGGTACAAAGGCTGTTTCTATGCAGGCCCTACGGTATGCATACCTTGACGTCGTGCTTCGAGAAGGGCATGGGGGCAGCGCCGTGACATTTCCTCAATGGTTTCTTTGCCATGAGCCGAATGTAGGCTATGTAAATAAAGATATCCGGCGGAACAAGCAACTTGACAGAGACGTGGCTCGTTATCAAATGGAGCTGTGATCAACCAGATGGACTCAATTCGAAATGGAGAATACCAGCGTTGAACATGTCACCTGATGGAGTTCTGAGATGGGAACTTGATGATTCGACGTGGGCATGCGTCTCTCGGGATCTGTAGATTCAATGCAAGCCACCCGCAAAACGGCAGCTTTCCCGCCGTAGGTAGCACACGGACGACGCCCAATACTCCCAAGGTCCAGGCCGGGTATTTGATATACGGCTGCGTGCGTGATGTCCAGGCAGTATTGTTCCGTGATTGTGAAGGCTCCGACACTGTGAACCACCAGCGAAACGCTTATTGAAATACTTGCTTCGCGTGTCCGAAGCCTGGCCTTGTCGCCGACACGAAGAAACTGTGATGGGAGGAGGTGAAAGATGTTCGTCAGATGGACTTCGAATTGAAACAAGTCCCGCGACAACCACACCTTTGCGTGGCTGGCAGGACCAGCAACGGAGAAAGAAGGTGAGAGAGAGACAGAGCCTTGGACGCGCAGAGTAGAATCCTGGACAGGAGTCTAATCTGTTCGCGACCCTGCTTGATAGAGGCGGACATCTGTATAGGCATGCTCTGATGTGCTCTCACCTGCAGCCTCTCAGCCGCCACGAACAGCACCAGCTGCTGGCTGCACCTTCAGCATGCCTCCTGGGATAGCACTCAGCTGGTTCCGTTCGCATTCGGCAGCGAAATGTATGGGAGTCACGCGAGTCGAGTTGTGCTGGAGGTTAATTAAATGCAGAAAATCCAGGATCAAATTCTTCGTCCACGAGTGGCTGTTCCCTTACTAGTCCTGTCTTGCTGGCCAGTCAAGACGTCGCATTTTCATACATTTCCATCCTGAGCCTTTCCACTTTGGTATCAATACCTAGCTCTGAGCTGCGGCAACTACTATAGTATATTGCTCCCCCAGCGCTACCCCACAGAGTTCGCCAGCACTACTGGTCCCAAGCTGCTTCCTGCAACAGAAAACACAAACAGTTTCATCGTGAGCCTTGGTGGAGCTGGTGACAGCCGACATCGCCACTAAAAGGGCATTGAGGCCATGGCTACCAGTCCGACACCTCTGTCTCCAACGCTGCCTCCCGCTCAGGGTTCTCTGCCGGCCCGCTCAAGCTTTGCGAGTTGCTACTGGAGCCCCGATGGAAGATTCCCTTTTTGAGCCGGGAAGCCAGATCGCGACGCCAACGGCGCACCCATCCAGCCGACGGCCTTCGTGACGCGCAGACGCGGCCCGGACTCGTAGGGCATGTACTTTGTTTGCAGAACCGACACGGCGCAGCCATTCGGGCCCGAGGCGTGCCAGAATGTCTTTTGATTGCGCTCAATATATGCCACAGATTGCTGACACAGGATGAGGAAGTCGATGGTGAGTCCCGCCCAGCTCGTCCGCTCGGAGCAGGTAGCGTCGTCCTATACCTTGGAGAGCAATCTAAGCACATCTCACATATACCTGGCGTGCTTGGCTGGGATGGTCTTCACTCCGCGTCGACAAGGTATGCAACGTGCCTTCAGGTTCCCAGTCCAGTCGGTATTGGTGAAAGATTGCCGCCCTATCCCTACCCTGCCACATGCTTTCTACCGCAGTACGCAGTACCCATAGTACGCTGTGGATTCCGTCGACGATCGTCCTTCTCCACATGCAGAAAAATCGAGGCCAGGCATATCCCTACTGGTGACACATCGAGCTGGCCTTGTGCAATATACCTAGCCCCGACTCCGTGCTTTGGGTTTGACAAGCATGCGGTAACACGATAATCGTGATTTCTATATACAGTCTATCACCCGTTATTCTCCAACGGGTGGTGTCATCTTGGCGTATAGAACTTGTCTCAACCTTGATTTTGAAAGCTAGAAGAGGTGGATGATATTACCACCAGCACTGCTCTAGGCCTCTTTCCGTCGACATACACGCGTTCAGGATCATTGAGCTACGCAGCTACCCTGGTCACAGCCCAAGAGGATCTGTCAAACACCACATAAACAAGCACACGAACTTTTTCACACACAAAAGTATCGCATCCTTCTCGCTTTGGCGATTGGAATCACTCTCTCTTGGAAACAGTCCACCAAGTGTAAGTCCTACCCATGCCGTGTCACGTCACGGCGCCTCACGAATACAAACAAAAATGCAAACAATGACTGAGTTAAGCTTGCAGAAGAGCTGCGCGATCAGACTTCCAACAATAGTATTCCGCCATACAGCTTTTGCTGGGTCGACAATGCCGATGTTTTCTCAACACGATGTTTATGCGCGAACACTAGCAGCCGAAGGACATTTGGAAGCGTCTCGTCAGCCTCGAACTTTGCTGAGGAATGCTCAGCCAGTCCAAAGTTTGGGAGCACGAGATCAATCTGCCTCGTCCTCTGAGCAGAGAAACGCCCCGTCAAGGCGGAACTCAATATTTCTGAAGAGACCGAAAAGCGCCATGACTACGAGATCCTCAGAAGCGGGCCACAGTGAGGATTCCAGGCGTTCTTCTACAACCATGGACATGCCAGTCACGCCTTCAGAGACGGATGCGTCGAGAAGCAGATTTCTCTTTGGTCGGAGTCGGAAATCGTCCAAGAGCTCTGGAAGTAGAATTAGGGCAAACTCGCCCACCGATGTCTATGATGATGGCTATGGTACCCGGCATCGCGAGTCAAGACACAACAGAGAATCGTCTGGGGGAAGTCGCGGCAGCTCTAAAGATCTCTTTTCAGAATTGCGTGCTCTTCGACGAGGACACCGCACTGCAGTCATTGGTCCTTCGAGAACAGCACAAGATGAAGCGCAGAAGGCAGAACAGGCTAGACCTCAAAAAGGCCCAGCTCCTCTCCGACCTAAGCGATCCGACGAATGTTTGACGCCTGAACAACTGCTGATCCCGGAGGCGTTTGGCATGCAACCCCTAAGGCAAACGCGGTCTGTGGAGCAGTTCAGCCCTGGGAAACCGCCTTCTCAAACAACAGGTCCTCCAAAGCGTCCATTACACCGACCACCCCCATTGAACCCGGCTTTGTTCCCGCCAATGTCTAATTATAACGTACCACGATTCTCCAATGGCTCAATAAACGATGACTGGGACCGTCTACTCCCTCTTTACGAGAACAGATCACCACTTTTCAATTCGATGAAATTTCAGACAGGCCCAAGGCGCTCTATTCCCTCATCCGAAACCATTCCCGACCACGTCAAATCTCCAATATTCTCTCTACCTTTGGAACAAGTCCCAGAGGAACCAGAAGGCACTTCATCCAACAGACAAAGTAAAGACTTCACCCACTATCCTTCGATCAGACACGCAAAATCCTCACCTATGCTTTCCCGGAACAGCTCTAAGTCTTCGGTTCGAAAGCGATCTCAAATGCCGCCTGTCCACAAGATCATGGAGCGTCCCATCTCCCAAGGATCTGATACTCTTGGCGATCCCACCAGACTTCCGAATCCCTCTCACTCGTCTACAGACGGAGCGGTCGAACAAGTCAGCATCACACCATCCTGGGAAGACGATATCGACTATTGCTACGAACATGCTGCTGAAGCAGATTGTGATTTTGACTGGAACAACGTGTCGAGGTACGACGGGTCTGACCATGAGGATGTCTACCTCGATGACGGTCCTTACAACTACGCTTTGATCCACAAGGACATTAGCAGAAGCAAAAACCACTCCGTAGGAAGCACATCTAGTGGCAGTGAAGGGGAGCGCTACCGCTTGCCGAATCGAGTGTACAAGGTTCCGAGCAAAGATGCTCTGCCCGAATTAGAGTATCGTCCTTCTCCGACTAACAGCATGTCTCTTTTGACACCTTTGGATAACTTTTCTTTTCCATCGGAGGGCCGCAACTCCCAGCATTTGAGCATTAAAGAAAATGTTTCATCGCAATCACTTTACGCAGAAAGGACTGAGACGCAGATGAATCAACTTTACGACAAATTTCTGGCCAAGGTTGAAGGCGGTCCTCCAGCTGTGCCTCTCCACTCAGAGATGAGAATCGAGAAGAAGCATCCAAACGAGCAGACACGACAGAACTTGGCTGTTCCCTTGCTACCAACCCCACCTCCATCGGCAGACCATTCTCCAGTGATTCCGGACGATCAACCACGACGGCAGGATCTGAAGGTTAACACTATTGTCGCTGCTCTTCGCAGACCACTTGACTCTCCTGTGTCACCGGAACACCCCCCGGCCCCTCTCCCAAAATTGCCACTTTTCCATCCACGCAGTCGGGCCAACACCGTCGACACGCGAAGATTGGCGCTATGCGAACCTCTCATTGATGCTCATTTTCCATTTGAAGACTGGCCTTTGGCGATACCTCGTAGCAGTAGTGAGACATCTGTGGTCACAGCCATTCCGGCGTCAAAGTCGCCAACACCATCGTCCGGCTCGCCGCCACTATCGAAGCTTTCCACACCAAGGGATGTCTCTCCAGGAGCACCTTTCCTGACAACGCCGGCTCCAACCCCTGCTTTCGAGAACGCGTATTTTGTCCCACCGCGCTCAACCTCACATCCAGCCTCCTCACATTCAGCCTCCTCGCACCTAGACTTGGAGAGACCGCAGCAAACGCACCGAAAAGGCTCTTCGTATCCGGCTTCTTCAAAACCCGATAATTCACCAGGGAGCCCCGAGCTCCGTCCACAAACAGGGGTTCGTCCTTCACGATCGAGTTATAGTCTGTTCCCACACCCTCTCAAGAGCCCTATCCTAAGCCCATCGAAGCTCAAGTCGGTGAAGAGTATGAACTTTCCCCAAGCCATGAAGAGTGCGCCGCTAAACGGATCATTCCCGTCGAAACCTTTCTCATCGAAATTTGATCAATTCAAGCATGGACCCCCACCTCCGAAGAATGCCGGATTCAAGGCTAGACAGAGAGCCTTCCAGATCATGCCTTGAGAGGCATCGATCGATTAACGTGGTGGATTCATTCGCGATGAAACCTGTCTGCTATTATGCAACATTTGTTCCGCTCCCTTGGTACATTACGTTTTTCCTCTTCTACTTCACGAATTTTATAACCATTATCATCGTATCAACGTTGTTTACGAGTCGTACACTCACGATTGTCTCATTCATCGCTTGAGGTTTTCAGGGGGTTGGGACACTCGCCAGTTTCATACTGGATGCCAGACCATCTAACGAAACCTTGATGACGCATATGTTCACGAAACAAACAAAAAGTTAGCATTTACGTTGAAGGATTGTCATGACGGTCGTCTCGTAATAGTGCTTTATACCTGGGAAAGAGACTCAGGTATTGAACGAAATGGGAATAGAAGTTGTGTTCTGTTACTAGCTTGTGATGGTAACCTGGCGAGTTTAATAATCTGTATCTAGGTTTGATCAGATGAATCAGACGACTCTGTAAATTGTGAATGGTAGGAATGTACACAAGCAGAGACGATCCTGTGGGATGAACAAAAATAATTTGGATTGCTCTCGTGACTTGACCATCTTGAAACCGTGACAACCACGACCACATTCTACTCTTTCCTCTCCACACTACTGGCATTGCGCATTCACTTTCCCACTCTAGCTCTCAGTCACGACGTTGTCATTTGCCTGGAAGTCTGCGAATATTAGTAAACGCCCAGCGTCGTAACTTAGATTGCAGAAGACAGTCCCTGTCCAGATGTACTACAAGGAACACACCAAGTTGACAAAAGCCCAACCTCCATCAACCCAACCTTCGCCATCGCATCCTTTCAAAAACTCAAACAGATCTCTTCTCCACCTCCTCTCCTTCCTCCTGCATATTCTCCATAAGCCCTCCAATATCCACAGAAACCATACACCCCACCGAAAGAGAGGGACAAAAACTCAGCCCTCCGCTTCTTTCATAAAGTAGTGGAAACCTTCACCCCGGTCGATAGCACGACTCGCTAAAGTCTATCCTTGTCCCCGCAGATGATCAAACAGGAACCACACTGCAGGTAGAACCACGACGAACCCAATGCCAACGCTGCATATTGCACATGTGGAAGGGAGGGCAAGCGGAAGAAGGAACAACAATGCAGAGACGGGGGGATACTACTACTGTTGTTGTAGCGGTCGCTGCACTCACACCTTCGACTCCGGTCGATTTGGAACTATCGCGACGTCATCCATTGAAGTATAAAGGATTTCCGTTGAGAGCTTGTCCCTACGGAGGAGATACACGGACTACCAAACCGCGCCTTACAGAAGAAGAAATCATACAACAGGCTCAGCCCTGCCTCACCATCCCTCCCAAGTGTTTTTGCACAATCCTGGTTTCGGCAAGGTCCTCCGGCGTCGGGTTGACTATCGTGGGAACGGGAATTTCCCGTGGGAACTTCTATCATTCGTCCAAGCAGTAGATGGATCCACACCAATCTACACCGCGACAGAGACGAAATCCAAGACTCTCCAGGCAACAGATTGAGAAGGCTGACTCTGAACCCAACGTCGCGACCCCTGATTCGGTGGTAGGGAATCGATCCGCATTTACGCGGCTGACCAATTAGAATTAAGATTCCAGTTAATTCAGACGTGAGGGGGAGGATCAGACGAGATCCTTGCTAATTACGACCCATCTCCCACACTTACCACAGTATTGTTATTAACCTGTCTAAGACTCGTGTCGCAGTACAGCTCAATAGCAATCCAATACAAGACGCCACATAGCAGAGTACAAGTCAGTCGCATTAACCACAGTATAACACTGACATAATGATCACAAACAGTCACATCATGATCTTACCTCACCAAACCCCTACACAAACCCAAGAACGAAGATACAACGAAACTGCATGAAGCACCCGAGCGGGATCTCGTCGGTTTTGGATGTATATCTATCTCTGACCATCTGTACGAATGTGAGCAAAAAGCAAATGCGCTTAATTGTACTATTCTTCCTCTTGAGCCCGTCATCTAGATAGTAAAGTACAGCTTGAAAAATCCTTGCATGTAGCCGTCGCTACGTACAAGGAGGATGAAAAAAACGGGTTGGAATAGTATTGGAGCCTCGAAGCGAGATCGTGATGGGATATTTTCAGCGACCACCACAACAGAGCGTTCGAGGTCGAACCGAATCGAACCCCGGCACACTCGTTGATAAATTGCCAGATAAAAGGCTACAGAACACACAATGACAATTTCGGACGCTCCTTCGTCACACCGACAATAATCCCTCCTCCCTTCGACAGCATCCTCAACAAAACGCGAAAGCATGCGAACAATAAAAAATAAAAAGAATACCCTAGCTGCACGACTCAACTACGAGACACAAGCAATGCGCAAACCGACACGTTAAATCAACCTTCAGATTCAGAGCTTTCCCCAAGCGGATTGAATCGAAATTAGCCTCCTCGGCTCCAAACAGTCAAGTAAGCACGCATACCTAACAATCATGAGGATAGGTCGAGGTACAGCCTCGCCTATTCTTGCATCGCCTTCTCCTTCGCATTTTACTCCTCCGTACTGTTGACGCGGAACTATGCTCATAAGACTTTGCCCATTCGATATGTGCGTCTCGACCGGTGGAATTCATCTCGGAGCCTGGAGCTCACGTTCTATGCTCGCAGCCAGGTGGAAGAAATGCGGGAGTGCTTTTTTGGTCCGGGCTTTGGTAGGAGGGAGGCAGGAATCCCGTCGTGTCATGTTCCATTGGTTACTGTCCTGTTCATCGCTGGATCCCTCGAAGACTCATTTTCCATGACGTCGCAAACGTGTGACGCTGCATTGACAGGGACAGTTGGAAGCAGAAGCGCGGACGTCCAAACGCTCATCCATCCACATCTCCAACTCCCTCTCCTCGATTCCCGACGCACACACCTCACAATTGGAACTTGGTCCTGACCCTGTCCGTTTTCCCCTTCCATTCCCACTCTTGCCCACTTGCCCTTTGAATCCCCTTATCCACCCTCCTCAACTTTAGCGTGAAGCGAGGTCCTAATTCCTGCAATCCCGCCTTGATGTCCTCGACTCCCTCTAACGGCTTGCCATCAGACCCGAGTACGGCTTGCTCTCTGGCACGTTTCTCACGGAACGCATACCTGTGCCTTCGGAAAAAGATGAAATCGCCTGTTGAAGCGTGAGAAAAGAGGTTGGAATTTCGAGAGAGCTGGAGCTTACGTTGGTTGTGTAGGGTCACGACTTGGCGCTGATGAATCAGTAAGATTATTCCGAGTTGCTTTCTATTATCTCTTTGACTTACACCCTGAAGTTCCGGCTTGATAGGAAACAGTTGCTGGAATAGCCGCTGGAAATGGTTAGCTGTGTTATGTCGAGATGCTTATCTCGCCTATAAACTTACACCGGTGACGAGGCCAAGTGCGGTGGTGAAGCTACGGTACGTTAGCGAGAAACAGGCAGACACGAGAAGGGGGTGCGCACTTGTTGAGTATGATCTCTGGATAGAAGTCCATGGCTTTTCCGTGCCCTGGGAGTTTCTTGCCGTCTATCCAGTTGCTCTGTGGTCATGATTAAAAATGTACTATAAGCGGGACTGTTCACACAGTAGCATACCAGGCTGTAGTGCAGATGGGGGCCTGTCAACGGTTACACTGGTCAGCGAATGTTCTACATCAAAAAGGTTAGATTGGGTGCGGGAGATCTGAGATACCTTCTGGCAAACGAATGATGTCTAATCCTGCAGGACTGAAAAGTGTCAATGATATAGATCCGTGAGTCCCACAGAATGATGTTACCGTTTCTGATCCTCCATCAAGACCACCATTGTGGTCTATCTGATGTCAGCGAAGTACATCAAGATGACAGACTTTGTATCCACTCACAAAATTACGGTTGCTAGCAAACTTTGCAATCTCACGCACACTGAATTTGTGCCCGAATCGGTGGTTCGATCGGCGCACGTATGCTGCTTGTCGTCAGAAAATGGTACCTACCCACGGTCATATCACTGACCTGAATTCGGGATAATCTCTTCGAGCATCTCTGCTTCCTAGCGAAGGTCAAAACCACACCTTCATGGCACTTTCGCAAAGCCAAACCTTGTGCAACGTGCTATTGATCGAAGTCGTTATGAGCACTTTCGGGTTGTCCGTTTGCTCTGCAAATAGGGTCGGAAATTTGGCAGCGATTGCCTCTGGTGTCAAATCGGTCCTTGCTGTTGAGGCAACAGACGCAGCGGTACTGCCAGCTCGCGGTCGCGTGGGTATGGAGGGCTTCTTAATAGCATTTTTTTCCTCTTCCTCATCCGAGTCTCCCAGCATTGAATCGTCGTCGTCCTCATCTTCACCTTCTTTCTCCATGGCCGGGTATTCTTCGACCTCGTCCACGGATTCAACATCTCCAGTCTCCGCATCTTCCGCATTCGCTTCAGCAGCATCGTCCAGCTCCCGTAATTCTTGCAGCCTCCGCCTCTTCGCAAGAGCGCTCAGATCCACACTGAGTCCAAATATGTTGTCCCCCTCTTCTCCCTCCGAGTCATACTTTCGCTTCGAGTCGATCGTAATGGGTTTATTGGCGGCCAGTCGAGCTTCTCGTAATTCTGGAAGACAAATCAGCTCCCGGCGGATCAGGCTTGATGTTTGCGATCGCACATACCAGGTTTTTTGTCCTCCAATTTCTTTCTAGCAAATCTCTTTTCTCGTTGCAACTGGTCGCGAGCCTTTTTTTGCTTGATATGGAAGTCTCGCCGGCGGTCTTTATTTGCGCTCTTGTACGGCAAAGCGCTTTTGGGATTTATGGACGGCATGGTGGACGATTATAGAGGGGCGGTGCTGATATTTAAACTTCGTCTTTCATGGAAGCGCAAGTCGTTTTGTATGGAGTCTGACTTGCAGTCGCATCGCGAGAAATAATTTGGTATGATTCTAGCGGCGTCGGGGAAATCTGCCCAAACCACCGATCCGCACTCCCGCTTCAACACCACCAAAGTCGCAGGTCGTAGGAAATTCAATATCAATTCCGGTTCCGAGTACAGACCGCTGGAGAAGAGTCCAGACGTCCAATTGATCGCATCCTTAGTTAATCGATTGGACGTAAATCTCAGGACTCAGCATTGCCTTTGCTGCCCCCATACTCACTCCTCCAAGGTTGAGTCACCAAATTGAATGCTCCACCCTCTTCGTCTTCTTTCTTCGCACTCCTTTTCCCACAGCGCTGCGCGCCACAGCTATCGACAGTTTACAACCACTTCAACACTGCTAAGAGCTCTTCCCGCCAGATCTAAGCGACAACAGAGCGGCTCCCAGAAGCTTGGTTGGTCAAACACTCTATAACCAACACAAATGACTGACGGACGACTAGGCACCATGGCCCCTCCTATGACAACCAAGACGGTACGACTCGCTCGTCCTTCACCAGCCCCTCCTCCTGGCAACCACGCCTCTGGCCTCTCTTCTGACAATCACGCAGGGAAAACCCTTTGACCGCAACCAATTCGAGTCCGTTCTCAAGCGTCGATTATTCTTCACACCAGCCTTCGAAATATATGGCGGCGTTGCTGGCCTATACGACTACGGCCCCCCGCTATGCAGTCTTCAAGCAGCCTTTGTCGATGCTTGGAGGAAACACTTTGTGATTGAAGAAGGAATCCTGGAAGTCGAGCCCACAATCCTCACCCCACGTTCCGTTCTGTTAAGCTCTGGACACGTCGATAGATTTATCGATTGGTGTAGCAAGGACCCCAAGACAGGAGAAATCTTCAGAGCTGATCATTTGGTGGAAGCTGTGCTGGAGGATCGTTTGAAGGGCAACGCCGAGGCCCGTGGACAAGCTGTTACCGAGGAAGAGGTGGACGCGAAGAAAAAGAAGCTCAGACAGAAGAAGAACGTTGCTGTCCAATTGGATGATGCTGTCGTTAAGGAGTACGAGGAAATCCTGGCAAAGATCGACAATTACGATGGTGCTGGATTGGGGGAGCTCATGACCAAGTACGACATCAGGAATCCAGCCAACAATAATCAACTAGAGCCCCCCGTTGCTTTCAATTTGATGTTTGAGACAAAGATTGGGCCAACTTCACAGCTCGTCGGGGTAAGTTCTTCCACGGTTTTCCAGAGTATCTCAACTAATTATCAAAGTATCTCCGCCCAGAAACAGCTCAAGGGTTTGTTTCCCCTCACACTCCTCTATCACTCTACCCATAAACTCACAGCACGATCCAGACAATTTCTGAACTTTGCAAAACTGCTCGAATTCAATAACCAGCAGATGCCCTTCGCCAGCGCCAGCATTGGAAAGTCCTTCCGTAACGAGATTTCTCCTCGAGCCGGGCTGCTTCGAGTGCGAGAATTCTTGATGGCGGAGATTGAGCATTTCGTCGATCCTGAAGGAGGCAAGAAACATGCCCGCTTTTCAGAAGTCGTGGATGTCGAGCTAGAACTTCTCAATCGAGAGGTCCAATTGGCCGGCAAGACAGACATAGAGCGCATGAAGATTGGAGATGCCGTTGCGAAGGGTATCGTCGACAACGAGGTTCGTAGTCGTGGTTGCGCCAACGATTGCCGAGCTGACTTCTCCCCTCCAGACCCTTGGATACTTCCTAGCAAGAATACAGCTCTTCTTGGCGAGCGTCGGTGTTGACCAGTCAAAGGTACGCTTCCGACAGCACATGGAAAACGAGATGGCCCATTACGCAGCTGACTGCTGGGACGCTGAACTACTGACTTCTTACGGCTGGATCGAGTGTGTTGGCTGCGCAGATCGTTCAGCCTACGACTTGTCAGTGCACAGCAAAGCTACCGGCGCACAGCTGCTGGTGAGAGAGATCAGACCAGAGCCGCTGAAGATCGAAGAATATGTCGTCGACCTCAACAAGGCCAAGTTTGGACCGAAATTCAAAAAGGACGGTAAAGCAGTTCAAGATGCTGTGGAAGCGTTATCCCAGGACCTACGCGAAAAACTCTCTCTCGAGTTAGAGTCAAAAGGAGAGATCGAGATTCCAGTCGCTGCTATCGCTGCCGGCAAAGCAACACTACCAAAAGAGCTGGTCACCATTGAGAAACGCACACGCATAGAACATACACGTGAATACGTTCCAAACGTTATCGAACCTTCTTTCGGTATTGGTAGGATTCTGTACGCCTTAATGGAACACAACTATTGGACTCGTGAAGGGGACGAAGCGCGTGGTGTCATCTCCTTCCCAGGTATCGTCGCTCCAACCAAGGTCTTGTTATGTCCTCTGTCTGGCCATGAGAGCTTCCGACCAATCACACAGCGATTGTCACTCCAGTTGAGGAGGCTAGGTATCTCCAACCGCGTTGATGATTCTGGGGCGAGTATCGGAAAGCGATACGCTAGGTACGTGATTCTATTGGTGCAGATATGAGCATACTGACGGTCCTTCAGAAATGATGAACTCGGGACTGCCCTGGGTATCACCGTCGATTTCCAATCCGTCGAAGACAACACCTTCACATTGCGAGACCGTGACTCCACGAAGCAGGTTCGTGCTAGCGAAGACGAGATTCTCAAGGCCATCCAGGCTTACTGTGAGGGCAATGAGACTTGGGCTGAGATTCAAGCGAGGTTGCCCCTGTTTGAAGGACAGGAGCTTGAGAAAGAGGGCGAGGAGGCGAAAGCCGCCGCCTAAACTCTGCATTTGAATTGCTGATAACGTGTGGAGAGAAGATGAGCCGTTGGTGTTGATTCATGTTCAAAACATTTGCGAGGAGAAACCAGCGTTATGAAACGTGTGCTGATGATATGACTGACGGTGGATGCAATGTCGAAGAACGCGTATGTAGTCGGTAATCGATAGCCTACCCCTCCATGGATTCTCTGTTGGTATGATGATAAACTCCCACTCACGCGACTGAAAGCTCCCATGACAAAATCTCGCATGACAGGACTTTGTAAAACAACTATGAACGTCACATCCATTGCACATCATCCCCCCGACCATCCAACAAAAGCACAACATCCCCTATCCACTCACTTCTTCCTCGCCTCCTCAACCTCCTCCGAATGCTGCGTCCCACGCCTCCCCGCTTCAGATCCTACACCAGGCGTCCCCCTAGCCTCGAAATCGGCCTCGTAGGCGCGCCACACAGCCGCGTCGCGCTTGAGCCGGTTGTTGTGGCGCATGAAGGCTTCGTGGTAGCGGAGGCGGCGGTCGGCTTCTACCATGCCGCCGAGGGTCATGCTGGACATTTGGATGAAGCTGGTTGGGGCATGTGCGTCAGGTTGGGGAAGGAAGAGTGGAAGGAGTAGGGAGGGGGGAGGGGGACTCACACTTTGAATTGGATGGTGAGGTTTCGGTAGATTGGTGAGTAGAAGTAGGCGCCTGCTCCTAGGACTGCGGCGTAGAGACCCCACTGTGGATTGTTAGCGATGGGATTGATGGAGGGGGAGGGGTGTGGGAGGAGTGTGGACGTGGATGTGAGGTTGGATGAGATATGAACATGGAAATGAGAGATATTTGGGATAGTGAGGTGGGGAGTGATGGCTGCCCTGTTTGAAGAGTCCTCGTTTCTGGTATCCTGCTTCGATGGGATAGGTTGGGTAGGACGTCCGAGTGTAGATTCTGAATAGTGGCTCGACTCTACGACTTCCATCTCAAGGATAGCGTGAGATCAAATTGATCCGTTGATTGATGCTTTCTGATTTTTCTCTGGGCATGACGAGGACGCAAAGGGGTCCATCGGGATTTGCTGCATTCTTCGGGAATTGATTATGAAAAGAGGGAGGAGATTTGAAGGGGATTGGAATGGGTGAACGAAAGGAGGGAATGACATACCGTAGCTGCTCCCACCATGGCACCTTTACCTGCCTCCCAAGACGCATCATTGAGCTCCTCGTCGTTCTGGAGGTCATACGTTCGTTTCATTGTACCTGCGTCTCCAAGAGCATGACTGATCGACTGTGATCAGCCTCGACTCCTCTATCGAATGTGCTGGACTTATGTGGTTGACGTATAGATGGTAGGTCTCTGGATCTTGATACTGAATTGCCGGGGATCGGGGATGTGGCTATCTACGAATTGGGAAGAGTACTGACTTTACAGTGCACGCAGATATCAAGCCCCTGAAACGACCAAGCAAGAGTTCAGAAAGATGTAATCCAGCGGAGTAGAGTGACAGTAAAAGCTGAGGATTAGTAGTCATGCCATATCGAAGTACCACACGTGCCTGGACCCTTGGAACTGCATCCAAAAAAGTCGATTGCCTCCGCGCGACGCTGCTTTGCGCCGTAGACGACTAATTCACCCCAAGTCAGGTCTCTGAAGCCGATGTTCTCCGCTGGTCGAACTCCAGCGTCCAGGACCTCATTCCAATACGTCTGTTATGCCTGTCGTTCGCAACGGATAGCCAGTCCGCAGCGATGGCGAACTCTCTCCACCGAGACCCAAACAGCCCCCCGAGCGCAAGACGATTCTCCTCCGCCACCGAATCCTGAGCCTGCTGAAGCTTCCCCTGGAGCCGAGCCTCATACTTTGCCCAATGATGTGGCACACGCAGGAGGGAAGGTTAAAGGTGTTCGACCTTCGCGCTCTTCAAAAAAGAATGTTTCGACTCCGCCTGAAGGGTCGGAATCGAAGAGGGATACAATGAAAAGGCGGATGAAATCGTTAAAGGTCCCCATCTCTGAGGGCGAGGAACGGACGGCAAGGACCACTGGCGATTCGTCGGAGCCATCAGCATCGACAGGCGACGAGGAAGCAAAAGCTGACCCGACAACGTCAGAAAAAAACCCCGTTCAGAGCGACAAGCTCGCACGAACGTGGAAGAAAAAGATGCGGAAAGCAAAGGTCCCGGCTCCCTCGTATAGGACTGTCAATGACGCAGGCGTGGTGAGAGCATGGCAGGCTGAAGTTGCTTTCGACGGGGAGAAGTTCAAAGTTGAAGCTCCCAACAAAAGACTGGTGACGGCCAAGATTCAAAAGATGCTCATGGACCACATTAATGCCATGGCCACTCCCGCAAAGCCAGCCGCGGGAAAAACTCCTGTCAAGAGCGGGAATGAGAGATCTCCAAGAAAAGGTCGGCCTCGAACAGCAATCTCTAAGCCTCGGGCCCGACGGGTTATGAACGCTAAGTCTAAAGAAATGACCCTCAAAGAAGCTCTTACAGGTGGACACCGCGCCCCAGATGCAAGAAAAGCAGCGCAGTCCAACAATGCGGCAGATATCGCGCTGCCTGACCGTATCGGCAAATTTTGCAAGGCTGCTGATGAAGTGGTAACAATCAACGCCTCGAGTCTTCAAGTGGTGCCATTGCATGTTCCACAATCACCAGTCCCTCCTCTTTCGTTTGGTCTGGACCGTGTGCTGTTCAACCCAGGTGTTTATCGGTTGCGGGATCCCAGGTCTAGGGTCTACAATTTCGATCCCTATCTGGAAAGGATTGTGCCCGCTGAGGAGTTTGATTTTGCTGCTTTGAAAGGCTACAAAGTCGCTTCCTCAGATCCCACACTTTCCAATATTGCCGCCGATAATGGCATAAAGTATTTCACCTCCACTTCGAGTTTGACTTCAGTCCTGATGACTTTCCATTTCTTGATCTCCCAATGGCGTCCAATCGACATCAGCATGCTTTCGAAAACCTTTGAAGGTCCCGCCCAAACCAACTTCACGACATTTACCAAAGCACCGACTTCGATAATATTGAAGCCTAAGAACGGAGGCTACGCAATCGATAAAGACGAGGACGGGGTTGGGAATACCGTACTTTCGCTCGTAGGCCGGTCTTTGGAGAAGCTTCTCACCGTGCCCAGGAAGGAATTCGACAAGTATCGAAGGTCAAAGGTGACAGGCAAGTCCGCTATTGAGAGTCCGGATACCGAAGAGGCATTCCACTATACGGGAATTGGGAATTTGCTCGTGCGTTCTCAGCTGGACGGACATGATCCTCGATTACCAGGAACCGGTATCTTCGATATCAAAACGAGAGCTGTATTGCCTGTGCGTATGGACGTTAGAGGCAAGATGGAGCTTGCTTCGAGCTACGAAATCAAGGATGATCATGGCAATTTCCAGTCTTTTGAGCGCGAGTATCACGATATGCTCCGCGCCCCTATGCTCAAGTATTCCATGCAGGCACGTCTTGGTCGAATGGATGGCATCTTCGTCGCTTACCACAACATTTCTCGCATGTTTGGATTCCAGTATGTCAGTCTTCCTGAAATTGATAGGGCTATTCATGGGTCAACCGACACTTTTCGAGGAGACCAAGAGCTGCGAGCCAGTATCAATATACTGCAGGATGTACTGGATCGTGCTTCTACGAAATTTCCTGATCAGGTATGTGATTGTGCATCCATGTTTTGTGTTACTGCTAACATGACCCCAGCCACTACGTATGATGTTCGAAACCAGACCTGGCGATGGGCCATTCATGCATGTTTTTGTGGAACCTGTGACCGTTGAGTATCTTGAAGCACGCGCTGTAGAAAAGCAGCGCCGAATCAACGAATTTGAAAGCGCTGTTATCTTCCCTGAAGGAGATCCCACTGGTGCAGCTTCTGCAACATCGGCGGACCAGCTCTGGACCGAAGGTGACGAGTCAGGCAAGCAAAAGCTCGAACTCGATACAAATATCAAGCTGGATAGCTCCGAATCGTTGAGCAAAGTTCTTTCAGCACGACAAGTACCTGCCAAAGCTGAGTCCGGGACCAAGAGCGCCATCCAACGCCTCAGGGAGCTTCTGTCTGGGGAAGCAGCCGAACAAGCGAAGGAAGCCGACACCGCCGCTCGTCTCGCCCAAGCACAAGAACTGGCCGTGAGTATCATTCGGGAAGTTTCTAAATTCAGAGAGGCAGATATCACGGATGCACGCCGGACAACACGAAAGGAAGAACTCACGAAACTGAAAAAAGCGACTACCAAACTGGACGGATGGCTTGATGATCTTGATTCAGCAGACACACCTGCCGTCAGTATGACCGATCACGACGACCAAATCGCGAGACTGAGAGACGTTGTGAAGAGGACACTGGAGGAACATAAGAGCTTCAAATCTTCGCATCACGATGGTTCTGAAGCTATCCTTTCTCTTGTCCTTACTGTCCGCAACAAAGTCAACGGACGTTATGTCTCTGGACCACCAGACGTGTCTCGCGGAGACGAATGGGATGTCGAATACTCTATTCAGGAAATGGAAGACAGCAGCAAGGCGTGGGAGCATTATGATGCTTGTATAGCTAGACGGGACAAGGCGTCGGTAGCTTCAAAGGACGATCCCGAGGGGGACGAGAAATGGTATAGTTCAAGTTTCATGCGAGAACTGGCTACATGGTCGAGGAAAGGAGCTGAGTGGCGATTGGAGCAAGATGAGATTGACAGGAATATGGGGAGGAAGGAGGTCTTCGAGCCGATCGACAAGAGTGTCATTGAGCTTGATGAGATGGATAGTGATGAGGGTGTAAAGGAAGACGAGGGAAAAGAAGCTGTGAAGGGGTACATGAATTGGCTGTTCTCTGGAAAGGGTGGAGACGGAAGGAAAGAGTAGCGTATCAGTGGAATGGTATGGGGTGGTTTTCGCACGAGCAAGCCAGCCATGGTAATACAGTGAGTGCCTTGGTCGGGTTTATGGCGCATGGAAGGGGAAAAGACACGATTCAGACCTGCATGATTGGCGTGAATTGGAGTTCTCACATTATAGACATGGTGTCAATACACAACCACTTTCCTCTCTCCATATATACGCACCACCACTAGATCAGATTTGATAGCAGATACATGGGAGGCTGCCGTCCTTGAATGGAATGAGCGAAGATTCTCACTTGTTGAAATAGAGCGCCATTGGTGTGACCACATATTGATGGGAGTCGATTTCGAGTATAAAGAGATGATATTCTCCAACACGTCAAAATCGGTTGGTTGTCCTGAATAACCTCAAGAGCGCGTGCCAGGTCCGGTTCGGGCGGGGTGGATCCCCCAACGACGCTACCGTGACCCCCCCCCCCCCCCCCCCCATTCATGGCCTCTCACTCCACAGGATTCCCATCGCGTTGCGGGCTCTCTCACCATGCCACCAAAAGGTTCCCGCCCAGGTCCTATTGTCCGGGATCCAGATAAGCCTCCACAGAAAAAGAGAGGGCCGAAACCGAAAGCGCCCACCATAAAAGTACGAACGAAGCCCGTCCTCAAAAACACCGTCTTCCGTAGCCGCGAGAAGAAACTCGCCGTCCTTCTGTGGATCGTCCAGACGCGGTATCCATGCGCTCCTCTGCACCAGGGCCGCGCGGGCCTTGTGACTGAGTTTGGATGGAGGTGTCCGACTGATCAGGAAGCTGCCGACTTCTTCAAGATACCGGCCACGACGATTAACAGCTGGTGGAGGAACCGGGATGAGATCTTGAATCAGCCCAAGGGCTCGAGGATGTTGAGGCAGAAGCAGAAGCAGAAGCAGAAGCAGAAGCAGAAGCAGAAGCAGAAGCAGAAGCAGAAGCAGACGAAGAAGGAAGAGGGTGCTACACCGCAAACGGAAAGAGAAGCTTCTGGCGAGTCGGAGATATCTACGCCTGGGCTCGAATCGAGTGGAGTAACTGCGGAGAGGGTGATTGATTTGACGGCAGAGACTCCTGCTCCTGAGAAGCCTTCGGGAGGCTCAAAGCCATCAACACCACAAAGCTTTCTATCGACATTGAATACTGCTGTGAAATTTTGCAGGGAACCTCCGCCACCTTCGCAGAATACATGGCGGTACAAGGCACAGGCAAAGAGTGTTCAAAAGTTCGCTTCCGCTCCTCCCCGACCCCTAACTCCTTTTCCTATCAGCCGAGCACCAGCTGCTGTGACTAGCAGACCAATCCCACAATCACCAGCCCCGCAACCCTCCGCCACACAAGCAGAGCCAGTCAGAGTAGTAAGAGCTCACATCAATACTTTGACTGCTCCTCCACCACGACAGGCAACGCCCGTGGGATCTCCTCCGCCGCACCGCACAGAGAATGTGCGAGTCGTATACCCCGAGCCACCGCCAGCTGCTAGGATTGAGAGCATCGATCCTGATCTGGCCGGTTCGAGAGGACCTGCGATACCTCCCCCCGTTATACTCCAATATCCTGCATTCCCTGCTTTTTGAACAGCCATATTGAAGGTCCAGGATATCAAGACTCTTGCCCCACAAGGCAGCAACACTCTCCTGACACCAGAATGCGGTAAACGAATGATCCAGTGCCCGTGGTCGCTTTCTCAGAGCCAGACAGTACTGTATGCCGAAGCATCAGAAGAGGTCCAGCCCGTGCAAAAGTAGTCCCAACCTTTTTCCCCGAGATCGATGGCATCATCTCTACTCTACTCTACTCTCCTCTTTCCACCAGTTTGCCCGCACAAAGGTAAGCAGAGTCTGCGCAATGCGAGCGAGATAGTACCATTTTACCTGATCAGAGGAAGTCTTGCCTTTCGTACCTTTCACGCGGTTACTTGAACGGCTGCTAACGATTTATACAGGGATGTCGACGCATCGTTATCTCTGGCCGTGCGATCGTAGTCACAGCGAGGTAAGCTATAGAGAAGCGGCGAAGCGTCAAGAGCAGGAAAGGAAAAAGGGACGACATGTATTTATTGAAATAATAAAATCGATGAAGAGGGCTCATTGTCTCAGAGATTCGGCATCGTGGTCCAAACAGTCCTTGTTTACGGAATTGTATCGGTCCACTGGCTGAGCGAGCATGATACACTGAATTCATCGGAACAGGCGGTTCTTTCTTTTGGTATCATCACCCAGTTCGAGATATGATTTCAGACCAAGCCTCTGAAATGAATGAACACCACGAGGTATTGATCAGAAGAGCTCGCTGAAAATGATGGACCTCATCGCCGAAGTGCGGATAGTTTTGAGAGGGGACGACACATCATCCGGTTCAGAGCGTGCACGGCAGGTGATCCAAGGGCAACAAAATGGTGATGATTGCATTCCTGCTTCAAGAGTAGCACTGATTGCCTCCTGTCCATCCGTGATCCATGAACAGCAATGATAGACCATCCATCTGACAGTCAACATCGAAGTGAAGAGAGAGAAAGAAAGAATCTCCCCTATAAGCAAGCACTCCCTTGTGAGAAGCCGTATTCCATAAACGCCAACCATGCCATGAACCTGCCATCCATCATCGCCAAAGCATCCCCATGCTTATCCAGTAAAGAAGATCATCTGTTTGTACAAGAAATACGGGTATCACCAAAGTATCCCCCGATATGCAACCGCCAGCCAATTTATTCATACACCAGGTCCGTGACTGCACCATCACAAGTCCTTCCCACTCTCCTGAGAGGGATTCGTGGATGTACTTGTCGATGCCAGATTGCCTGCGTTCTTGGCTGTGGTTTTCGCAAAGAGGGAGCGTGGTTTGGCGCTGTGCGTGTTAGTCCCATTCAACGACTTCTATTTTCTCTGGGTAGGCAGTTTTTGGGGTAGACAGTGTTGGAAAGTAGGAACACTCACGCTTTGATGTGCTTCGTCCGGAACGCGGCGAGCTTCTGCGTCGCGGGTGATTGGATTGTATCGGAGGGCGAGACGTAGGTCTGCGAGGCACTAGATGCAGGAAGGAGGTGGTGAGCATGGGCGATGCCTGGGATGATCTTGACTACACTGGTGCCTGTACCAGCAGCACCGGTGGTGGTGACTGTGGTGAGGGCAGCAGGGGAAGATGATTGCAAAGGAATGCCTGGCACTAACTTCTGCTCCTTCAAGCGCGACTCGAGCATCTGGCGGTGGTATTCGAGGGATTTGGGGGTCTCCTTTGCGTCCTTTGCGTCTTTCTTGTCGGGGGAGACGGGGATGTTAGAGGAGCGTTCGGAGAGGATGTTTGCAGACATTGTTGCGGTGGTGGTGGTAGTAGTAGTAGAAGAAGAAGAGAGACTGAGCGATGATATGCCTAGCTATCTGTGCTTGGTAGTTTGTAGTATGTAGAGGAGCGGCTGTTGAATGCTCTGAGACTGGCCGGGTTCTTGGGGAGTTTTATGAGGTGTTGTGAGGAAAATTGGTCGATGTTGACATCAGAGGCTGATCGGGCCGGTTTTTCTCGTTGAGGGGACAACGGCGAAGGAGCAGGCTTTGTTCGCAGTCTTCCCGTGAGGATAGAGCAACAACATCCAACGAATTGGGACAATCTAATGGAATGGTATACGGAATCTACACCCATACCATGACTCTTCGTTTCAATCTACAACAGATTATTCATATGCGGATTCATGTTGCTGTTGCGCCGCAACGATGGAGGCATCGAGGAACGACATCCACCATCCAGCTCGGCGTAACGACCGCGTGTCTCGTGATTCTGGTTGCTGAGCGCTCGGATACGAATTGACTGCAAGGGCTCTGGGATCGGTTCAACGATATCTCAGAGGCACCATCGTCTTGAGCCACAAGAGCATGGTGGGTGTAGAGAAACAAAGAACAAGGTGACAAATCCTTCACTTACGTCAAGTCCTCAAGTCTAGATTGATCCCGTCAGACTCAAGGTGAATCGAGATGCAAGGATTGCTCGGATCTTATCGCTGTTGGTCTCGACTTGAATAATTGGAGTAACAGTTTGAGGGTGCTCCAAGATCTCGCAATCTGTCCCGAGTCCTGTTGCTACCAGATGTTTGCTGAGTGAGCTGATGCCACCGTCCATAAGTGGTACTTATGCTTCAGTAGGAACCAATGTTCTTTCAATATTAGCAATCTTACCATTGAATGGTGGTTACTGAGTCGAGGCTGATACGGGGAAACCCTTCTATGCAATCAGACTATTATCGCGCTTCTCTTTGCCAGATCTGTTCTTTTATTCTCGTATCATGCTACAGATTTACCAATAGAAGCAATGTGAGGCGACACATGAGAAATCTAGCTAGCTTGCTCCAAGATCATTATGGCTTCAACTGAGGATGTGCAGGTCTAATCGGTTCCACATCTAGGAGCCTTCTTTGTGTCTTTAAACTACATGAATTATCTGATGAGGTCAGGATTCACGGGTATGATCAATCTTAACATTTACCAGCCTAGTTTCCTGAACATGTTCGTTTCTTCTACCTTACTCAACCTTTCTGCCGGGCAAGACCCTGAGCAGACCTAACTTCGGATTACAGCATTTTTGCGCAACCCCATCGTCAATATCTCAGAGCCCCGTCTTCATTCTATCTGGTTACTCTCCGCTCTTCCAGGCCTGGAAGACAGTGACTGATCCAGCTCTAGTGTGGTTGGATCGTCATCCTCGACATGATCAATTCTCGACCACAACACCCTGCTCACCCAGAGTCTTTTTCAATCTTTGGAGTAGGTGTACGAACATTGCAAGTTCGAGCCTCGCTTCAGATCGACAACTCTTTTTTCCAACCTCCACCAACAATTCGACAACCACCTTCGTCTCATCATCACTCTTGCCATCATCAACATCCCAATCATTCGCGACGTTGCCTAGGTCATTCGGATCATCAGCCTCATCTTCGATCGTCTTGCATGCCCGCCTAAACATGGCTGCCGCATCAGAGCCACCTAGCGCGATCGCTTCGCGTGCTCGGCGTTTGCTATCACACCATTGACGTACATCATGTCAATCTGCCCATTACTGACCGGAGACAGATTAAGAGGGCTGCCTCCGCTCCGCTAGAGCTTGAACCTCCTTTCTGAAAGATGTAAAAGGAGCTGCTAACAAATAGACCCTCTTCGGCCTTCTTCCTATCTCCGCCCCCAATCTATGTTTCGAACATGGCCATTGAGAAATTGGGCAGGCATGTTGGTAGGCGTGACTGCCTATTTCTGACCAAAAATCAGCATGCTCTCACCTCACCTCAAATAGGGCAACAGGAAACACAAACATTAACACACCGGAACAGCTCGTGTATCATGCCCAGAAGAAACCCGCTCCAGAGAAACAGTCTCCTTCGCACTCCTCAACCATTTCCTCCCCCTCAAGAACGCTCTCAACCTCCCTTTCGGCGCTCTATCTTCAACCAAAGCCAGCAGATCCGGTCCCAGAATTCTCTTCTCGTCCACATTCGTCCGCTCCAATGCCCCAGCCCGAATATCAGAAGAATACAACGAGCGCGTCTTATTCGAGTGCTGAACCGTGAGCGTGCCGTTGACGTCTTCGGTAGCATCTTCAGAGGCCCTCCGCTGCGAAAAACCAGCAACAACATCTTGATTCTTCGACGCAGGCTCTCAAACACAGGTCCACACCATTGTTGTTGGGAGGAAAGTGGATTTGTTTGGACGGGATACTTGTTGCAGCGAGAGGTTCCAGCATATGCACCTGTTAGCGTGCTGAGCAGACACAGTCACTATCACGGCCGCCACCATGTTGAGCGTCATGTTACGAGTCACTGTAATCTGATTTAACAGCAGCGTGAATTCCAAGAGGCTCTGACGAACGACTTACCCGTACAGCGTTCCAGATGTCCGTGACATGAACCGAGCAGAAGAAACAAGATGAACAGAAAAGGCCTCAACCCGAGGCTCCCAAGGCTCCTTCGAACAAGAGCAGGTTGTATAACGCACCCTTGAGTTGACCACAGCAATTAAAATCTAGAGACGAATGCGTAATCCAGACGATTCTCCATTCCGCATTCCTAGATAGATCAGCTTATTTGATTTCATGAATAATGTGGTCAGTAAAGAGGAGTAAAGTCGAGCGTGATGTGTTGCATGGTGAGAGATTTTCGATCGAAGAAGGGTTTTGAGAAGTTTAGCAATGACCACTCGCCAGTTGCAGAGCCGTGTGATGTGGGATAACGTTCTGGTTCAACTAAAATTGACCCAACCTCGCCAGGTGATTCGAGAAACCGTGCAACGACACTTGCGTGAAGCGTTGTTGTGGAAAACGTCAAACAGTAGAAACAAGGACCTTATAAAGACCCGCTATCTGGGGTCAGTCTTGCAAGTCTTTGTCTCTATCAATGAAACAAGTCGCTCAAACAAAACCGCGGAAGAGTTTCAATTCATTTCCAACTGTGTTGAAACAGGTTCAAGTCCTATAGTCACCGTTGATGGTGACATACTCGTGACTGAAATCGCAAGTCCAGTAGACTGCCTCCTCACCTGGCTGCTCGCTCAATTTCACCACAATCTCCAAATCCTCTGGCTCCAAGATCTCTGCTGCCCTCGCCTCATCTACATTCTGTGGCTCTCCGTTGACGAGAAGCTTCAACTCCGGGCTACCATCCGAAGGAATGAAGCTCACGCTGGTCTCGGTGGGAACAATACCTTGCACGCCCTCGGCGTAGCCAGTAGCGCATAGAATACGTCCCCAATTCGCGTCTTTTCCATACAAAGCAGTCTTCACAAGCGGAGATCGCGCAATGGTAGAAGCAACGCGTTTGGCATCCTCGTACCGCTTCGCGTTCGTAACCCGGATCGTTACGAACTTGGTCGCACCCTCTCCATCACGGACAACTAGCTTTGCCAGATCCTCTGCAAAGCTCGTAAGTGTTTCTTGCATTTTTGAATATGCCGGACTGAGGTTGTCCATGATTTTCGGGCCACCTGCGGCTCCGTTTGCCAAAATCGCAACCGTGTCGTTTGTACTTGTGTCGCCATCGATGGAGATGCTGTTGAAAGACTTGTCTATGGCCGATGTGAGAAGGGCGGACAGCGCTGGCGAAGCAATTGGTGCGTCTGTGCAGATTATGCCTAAGAGAGTTGCCATATTGGGATGGATCATGCCAGCTCCTTTCGTCATACCTACCAAGCTGTATGTTTCGGTGGACCCGGGCAGTGTGAATTGGCGAGAGAGTAGTTTAGGAAATGTATCGGTCGTGCAAATGGCTCGGGCAGCGCGCAGCCAGTGGGAGTGGGTCGAGCCGAGATCAGAATAGGCGGATGGAATCTTGTGGAGGATCTTTTTCAAAGGCAATCTGGGAGAGTCAGTAAATATGCCTACATCTCGAATGATCATCTGGAGCCTACCGTTGCCCTATCACACCAGTGCTCATGACCACAGTCCTTGAGCCACTTCCATCCTTGTTGTAATTCTCGTCAAAGCACTTGTCAGTTTCCTCGCCCATCTTCACAGCATCTTCAATTCCTCCCTTTCCCGTCACAGCATTGGCACAGCCCGAGTTCACGACGACAGCTCTGATGCCATCTCCGTGCCTCCTCTGCAGCATATCCCGCGTCACCGTCACCGGAGCAGCCTGGAATTTGTTCTTGGTGAAAACAGCAGCGCCCGCACATGGCGTCTCTGAAGCTACGAGAGCCAGGTCATCGAACCTGGTATTTGAGGCCTTGACTCCGACGTGGGCACTGGCAGCGAGGAAACCTTTGGGGTAGGTGCCGGAAGAGGGGACGTACTTTGCCTTCGCAGGAGGTATCGTGCCTTCTCCTGGTGCAGAGTAATACCGAAAATGAGACCCAAAGTTCACGGCAAGGCGTTTGAACGATTGTGGGCGTGTCAGAGCCATTGCGTGGTGGTTTGAGAAGAGGAGATCGAGAGGTGAGGGATAATGGGATTGAGGCACGGCTAGGAGATAGGGAAAGACGCAATGGAAAGTGGAGATAGAATTTGCAAAGGAAATTTTTACTGAGCCATGTTTTCACCTGTGAGAAGCTTTGGACAGCTCAATGGCTGTTGGACCTTGTTCGACACAAAATTAATGGAGTCACACTCTCATCGGATTTTCTCTTTCCATGCGATTGCGGGCAGCTTCCGCCCCAGTCCCTTTTCGGTCTACTGGGATGGAACACGAATTGCGCCCAACATTGATGAGCACCCTCGCACCTCACTCTGCTTTCGCATTTGACCTGTAGATGATATAATATGCGAAGGTCGGAGGTACGCATCGCAACACGCGGACTCGATCCATTCTAAACGTCTACGTCTATACATGTATATGAATGGAAATAGCCAGAGATTGATGTAGAAACATCTCGACGCGAATTTGCCATGTCAATCAGCTCCAGCAATTGGCTCCCGTAGTTGCCGTCTCACCGACCTCGGTCGAGGACTTCAAGTTCATACGCGTTACGAGTCGAACAAGTTCCAGCTGGGCCAATCGGTAACAGGAAATGTCAAGTTGTCCATGAGAGACTTCAGATCGAAACCGCCATTGAAGCCCTTCTGTTGCGACTTCTCAATCCCTCTATTTACGGCGATTGCGTACGACGTCTTGTTCTGGAAATTTATGTTCCAGTAAGCGTTTGTCCCTGGATACCCTCCGTCCTTTGCTGCTTCAATCAGCTCGGAATCAGCGCCCAACTTGACTGTCCAGCCTTTGGCGTAACTCGAATTCGTGACGCTGCTTTGGGAGAACATAGCTTTCATCGTTTCCGGGGCCAGTATGTCTTTCCGACTCGTAAGTCCGTCAACAGCAGTCAAGATCTTGACGAGATCAATCGGAGAGGCTGTCCACGCCCCAACAGAGTCTCGGCGACTGACGTGAAAGGAGTATGGTGCGTTTGCATCCTCAAAATCGTAATATGAAACATCATCATCGGCTTTGCTGTCAGAAGCAATCTGTATTGAGGTGATGTTTAGAGGTTTTAGGATCTTGTCGAGGACGTAAGAGGAATAATTCGTAGAAGAGATAGCTTCAACCACTCTTCCAAGGATGAAATAAGCAAAGTTTGAGTAACTTGCAAAGGTGCCTGGAGCATGAGTGGGTGTGTATTTGTCCAATATCGTTCTCACCAGATCCCATTGGTTTAAACCCAAAGTTTCTTGAAGATATGTAGGATCGCATCCTCTGCCGCACATGTCTTCATCGACGAATCCGCTGCTGTGCTCTAGGAGATGCTGGATGGTAATCTGCTTTTCCCATTCATTGTAGGTTTTGCGACTATAGCTCGAGCCTAGTACACTGCCTTTCCCGAACACTCGTGAACTGAGATTCAGAGAGCCCAGCTCTGCAAGACGCATGACAGCTATCGCGGTAATGCTTTTCGAGACGCTCGCAAGACGGAAGCGATCCGACGTGGTCACAAGAAGATCCTCTTCGCGCTTCGCATAGCCAAATGCTGAAGCATAGATCAAGCGGTCGTCATATGTGAATGCAACGCTGAGACCTGGGATCTCTCGTGCCTTTATGAAAGCAATGATGGAATCGTCAAAAAATGACTTGTTGAAGGGTGCAGCGTGCTCGTCGAGCTGCAGAGGTATCTGAAGTCCATCATGACGATGAGCTGAAGTGATGATTGGAACGAGACAGAGAAGGAAAAAAAAGGGCAACATATTGGTGGTTGGTGTGGTTCTGAAGTCCTGTCGAACGTGTCTCGGATTGGGAAAGCCTGAATATAGGGCTGAGGTTTCGGATACGCTAAACATGCACATGGCCAACGCGTTCTCAGGAGACAACGCGACGACAGCACAGGGCAACTGAAGCTTGTGTGGTGCCGTTGCGATTCTCCTGAACGTGGTTGTAGGGGCTGTTTGCCTCCCGGATCTTTTTCTTCTTCCTCGCGGCATGTCTCCAACATAACCACCTCCACCTATCCAACATGGCTTATAGTAGCGTGAACCAAGAAGTCGAGCTGGAGGCTCCGTACAAGGACGAGGATGCCTCAACTCTCCGACCATCTCTAGAAGCCGGATTCGCCTTATCCGACGAATCCGAGTTTGAAGACATCGAAGAGCATGATCCTCTCAATTACGATGCCGGTACCTTGAAGAAAAAGAAACAGAGAAAGAGCCGGAGCAATCTGGAGGACAGCAAAGGCTACCATCTAGGAGCTGAGTCAAAGAGGAGGTCATGGGTCCGGAGACACTTGATTCCCACCAAGTTCTGCTGGTGGATGATTGCCCTGTTCTTCGCCACAGTATTTGGTCTACTCAGTGCTGGCGGCATCTGGACTGTCAAGATGGTTCCAGAGGATGGACAGAGCCCAGCATGGTATCCTTCGCCTCTTGGTGGTGCAAACAAAGAATGGGAAGCTGCGTACAGGAAGGCCGCCCTGCTCGTCAAGAAGATGACACTGGTCGAGAAGGTCAACATGACGACGGGAACGGGGTGGAGCATGTCCATGTGCGTTGGCAACACTGGACCAGTCCCTCGATTAGGCTTTCCGAGCCTGTGCCTACAGGATGGGCCCTTGGGTTTGAGGTTTGCGGACAATGCTACAGCCTGGCCGGCGGGAATCACTGTTGGCGCGACCTGGAATAAAGACCTCATGTATAAGCGCGGGCAAGTTCACGGACTGGAAGCACGTCTGAAGGGTATCAATGTCATTTTAGGACCATCCATGGGGCCGATCGGACGCACGCCGTTGGGAGGAAGAGTTTGGGAAGGATTTGGCTCTGATCCGGTACTACAAGGCATTGCAGCTGCAGAAACGATTAAAGGAATCCAGTCTCAAAATGTTATTGCTACGGCCAAGCACTTCGTGGCAAATGAGCAAGAGCATTTCCGACAAGCATGGGCATGGAAGCGACCGAACGCCATCTCTTCAAACATCGATGACAGGACTCTGCACGAGCTCTATGCATGGCCATTTGCAGAGAGTATCCGTGCTGGAGTTGGATCGTAAGTTACCTGGATTTCCCCCAGGGATCGTGGTTCCTCTCTAACATCTTAATAGAATCATGTGCAGTTACAATCAGGTCAACAATTCATATGCATGCCAGAACAGCAAGCTGATGAACGGGATCCTCAAGGATGAAATGGGCTTCCAGGGTTTTATACAGTCCGATTGGCTCGCTCAACGTGCCGGGGTTGCCAGCGCTTTGGCTGGTCTGGACGTCAACATGCCAGGCGATGGTCTTCAGTGGCAGGATGGTAGCTCTCTCTGGGGCGGCCAATTGACAAAGTCTGTACTCAATGGGTCTGTCCCGCTTGAGCGTCTCAACGATATGGTCACCCGCATTGCCGCTGCCTGGTACCAGCTTGGACAGGACAATAGGACATTATACAGTGGAGAAGGGCCCAATTTCTCCTCGTTTACCAATGAAGAGATTGGTTTGCTTCATCCAGCTAGTGATGACAAGGCGATGGGAGTGGTGAACAAGTTCATCAACGTCCAAGGCCAAGGCAAGGATGCGCACGGCATTTTGGCACGCAAAGTAGCAGCTGAGGGCACCGTGGTCGTAAAGAACGAAGGCAGCATTCTTCCGCTGAGCAAGACTGGACGCAAGGAGGAGATGAAGGACAGGAGGTTCCAAGTCGCGGTCATCGGTGAGGACGCTCGAAACAACAGAGACGGCATCAACGCCTGTGTGGATCGATCTTGCAACACTGGAACGCTCGCTTCTGGTTGGGGCAGTGGAGCTGTTGATTTTCCGTACCTGGTGTCGCCAATTGAAGCACTCAACGCCACATACGACCTTACCAAGGTCCAGATCGGATTTTCTGGAAGTACCCGAACCTCGAAAGCGATGGAGAAACTCGCAAGCGATGCAGATCTGTGCATGGTCTTTGTCAATGCAGACGCTGGCGAAGGCTACGTTGCTTTCGAGGGAATCAAGGGCGACAGAAATGATCTCTTGCTGCAGCACAATGGAGAGAAATTGATCACCGAGACGGCCAGACACTGCGGCAGCAAAGGCACCGGAGACGTTGTCGTCGTAATTCATTCCGTCGGTCCTGTTCTTGTCGAGAAATTCGCTGACCTGCCTAATGTCAAGGCGATTGTGTTTGCCATGCTGCCTGGCCAGGAATCTGGCAACGCTCTGGTGGATGTACTCTTTGGGGATGTCAACCCAAGCGGTCGCCTTCCATACACGGTTGGCAAAAGCATGGAAGACTATGGCCCATCAGCACCAATTCTCACGTCTCCTAAGGGGCTAGTCCCTCAGCAAAACTTCACCGAAGGTTTACTGATTGACTACCGTCATTTCGACTACTATAATATCACTCCACGGTATGCCTTTGGACATGGATTGTCCTACTCCCAATTTCAGCTCTCAAGCGGGCAAGTCCGCTGGCCATCAATTGCGGAGAAGTTCAAGATGCTTCCGAGGAATCGCACGGATGACGGTGTCGCTCCACCCTACTACGACAAGAAGATTCCTGATCCTTCTTCGGCTCTCTTTCCTGCGGGCTTCCGCAAGCTCAGAAAGTATATCTATCCATACCTCGACAGCGTGGAAGGGATCGGCCACGGTTCACCTCAATATCCGCCGGGCTTTTCGATGGATCAGCCAAGCCCACGTTCGCCTGCTGGTGGCGGTCAGGGTGGTAACCCGGATCTATACACCACCCTTGTCGAAGTCAAAGGCACATTGACAAACAAGGGCCCGCTTCCTGGCCAAGCCGTGATCCAGGTTTATGTGAGCCTACCATCGCCTTACTATGATGCCGAGACGGGCGAGACGATCATCAGTCCGAAGAAAGTGCTCAGGAACTGGGACAAAATCTTCATCGAGAAGACAAATGGACGTCATGAGTTCAAGATTCCACTAACGAGGAAGGATCTGTCATACTGGAGTCCGGTGAGGCAAAATTGGGTGTTGCCCCAAAAGTCTAAGGGCAAGGATGGCAACCAGCTGAAGGACATGGTTATCGAAGTTGGCTTCTCGTCGCGGGATCCGAAGGCGATCAAAATGACGCCTTGAGAAATGGGTTCAAAAATCGGCGTATTTGGGTCGGATTGGCAAGATCGAGTACCCGGATGATCTCTGGGGCTTTGAGCAGCGTGGTCCCGGCAAACGGGTGAGGGGAATGGTTAACATCTCCCGTAAATTTCTTGAAATGTCCTAGCCATCTTGGTAGCCTGTAACTATCCTTCTACACTTGTCACCGAAGATGCGTAGAACAGGATGGAAGGCGATCCGGGGCGTTGGGAATGTTGGGTGGGGGTGGGGGTGGTGAGGGGTGAGGGGTGAGGGGTGATCGGAGTGGGTGTAGAGGGCGAGTGAGCGGGGATACAGATACCAGGGCGGCTTACAAGTGGCGGTGTTCATACTTCGCAACAGATATTCGCCTAGTATCGTCAGACTTGTATCTAGAGTGTCCTTGTCGGACGCATGTCTCTCGCAAAGGTCCGGGACATGGGTATCTCTCTTTGGGGCATAGTCTTTGGTGTCTTATGCTATGCATGTTGTACTTCGTAGTCTCGATCTTTTTTTTTAGAGTACTATTTGGCCAAGAAAGAATTGACATGCGAGTCCACGTATTAGACATGCAAGTCCAATTTTTTTTTGTTTTTTTTCGGACTCTCAATGAGGAGCCGTATTGGTCACTTTGATGATCGTGAAAGGCTTTTTTCGCAAAATCAACATCGACTGTTCATTATCGAGTTAAGAACAAGGCTCAGGAGGTCAGAGACTTCGAACGCAGGTGTGCCCTTGCTACGGAAACTCCCAGCTTCTAGAAACTCCCAGACAGCAGCACTCTGCATGTGTGAATTCTGTTGCCCTGGATATTGATAACATATGAAAGCAGCAGCACCTTCGCGCCTTGTGTCTCGTCGAAGGCCTTCATTTTGACCCTCACCGTCGTAGGTGCTGTCTGTAATTTGTCGTCTCGCCGGCAACTGGGCGGGAGCAGGAGTCAGGTCACGAAGGTTGACACGCCGAACGCATGACTGGTTCGAGCCTCGACTCTGACAGGCTCCCAGCGGCATCTGCCAGGGAAATGAAGGGCCGTGAATGAGTCTCTGGGGTTGAAAATCGTTGATGAGGCCCGGAATACTCCGAGTGCGAGCCCTCAGCCAACCACCCAGCGGTGTTGTTGATCTACAGCTGCGTACGCAACCCCAGAGAACGCTAGGGGCATCTTCGGGAGGGCATGCGACCCCCGGCCTACCTTGAACGACAACAGTACCTTTCCAATAATGGCACCAATACAGCCTTACCTTTCTCTTCGCCTACTCACCACATATGTTTCATCAATCTTTCATTGAAGCTGTTGTTCGCAAAGCCGAAAGCCTCAATCCGTCAGTCAGTCACCCGCTGGATCACAGTCGTGGCGCTCCTCTTTCCCCATCGAATGTGATGAAGCCAGTGCACTCGGCGCTTGGTTTGACTCGTTCAGCTGTCTTCTGGTAAGGCCTCCGCCGTGTCCTGCATCGGAAGCGCTTCGGTGCTACTTCTCCTGATTCAATGCCACATCCCCCGTACTTTCACGGCATGCCGAAGTGGCTTCTCACCCTTACGCTGCCGACGACCTCGTCAAATTTCGTGGGTGGGCGGACAATGACTCAGGCTTATTCGTCGAGTCTTTCTTGCGGCTTGTACTGGCGTTCCGGGAATACCATCCTCGGCCTACTGAGGCGAGTGAGGACGAGCAATCCACAATTTCTGGCCGACAACGATTTAGCCCCCAAGAAAACCAAGGCGCCCCAAACTTTTGGACGAAGTTCGAAGTTATCCTTGTGGTATTGGACAGCATACAGCTAAAAATACATCGAAACAACTACTTCAGAGCCGAGTCAGGTTAGTACGCAAAGAGCAGGCGGTGAGATCTCCTTACTTCAACCAGAATCGTGGCGGGAAAAAAGAATCAAGACATTCCAAAGGGTCGCTGACGGTGCGGCTTACACATGGGGAATGATGCAAAGCTCCACAGGGCTGGGATTGGCAACGGGCTCCCATAGCCGTTCACGCTTTGGAAGCCCTGCATCTGCTACTCGCCTTACCTGGTGGTGTCCATCGTTTACGATGCCGGTGGCTTTTTGTCCAAAATGGCTATGGCTATTCCATGTTGTATCTGGGCAATCCCTATCTTAACTTAAAGTGCTCTCACTCCCCCAATACTTCTCAAAATCATCCATACTCGTTGTAGGTTTCTCACCCTATTCAATCTTTACTTTGCTTTCAGTCGGTCTTCAACGCTGTGCTTCGTCATGGCGATTGCATATCCTGTTGCGAGTAGCTCGAGCGTATATGATCCGAGCTCATCGACAGTCTCTGCTTATTTTCATTCCGCCAGCTCCTCCAGTTCCGTGGTATATGAGCCTGTCACGCCAATAAAATCATATTCAAGCAGTGGCAACTACAGTGAACCATACACTTCAGCTGTCTCTGCTGAGAAACCAACCTTGACAACATCTGCCACAAGCTACAGCACGATCTGCAGGACCTCTACGATTTCCGGCAAGCCAGTCATCTACACCACAGTCTATGACTTGCTCAATAGCTGCTATCCAACTGTTACCGTAACGAAGACCGTCACACAAGCCGAGGCGACACCGGTTGTGGCTATTGCAACCACCCTTCCATACAAGCCTGAGCACTCGGAATATGCTCGATATGGTAAGTTATATCTTCGCCATCACGTGTTGCTCGTCACTCCATGTCCCAACAACTTTGATGTGCGATCAACCTAGCAAACTCCTGGCAATGGCACTCTTTTGGTCCTGGATTGCCAGGATGTTTGCGAGCCCGATTTTGAATGGAAAGGATTACAACCCAAATAGCTGTGTTACATAATCCAAGGCCAAGAGCCCGTATGAATTTGTAATATCACCATCTAACAGCTATAGGCGGTCCGGCACGCAAATCATATGCTGCCCCAGCATGGCTCCCCAAGAAGAATGCGAGCTTGGAGCCAGCTTTGTCTCAAAACTACACAAACGGCTTGTCGCTCCTGGGCACCAAGAAAGCACCAACGTATCCGGTTGACTACATGCCTGGTAAAGGCCCTGGCTCTCCATGGGGAACGAATGTCTCAGTCTCCTCCAGCAATCCATACAAGTACATCCCGGACACCGGCATGACTCGCAAATACAAGTTCATTGTATCCTACCAGGACATCGCTCCCGATGGAGTTACCAAGAAAGGTCTCGTCATCAATGGCGCTTATCCAGGCCCGACCGTTGAGGCCAACTGGGGTGACTGGATTGAGGTCGAGGTGGAGAACAAATTGGGCGATGAAGGAACAAGCATTCATTGGCATGGTCTCCTCCAGAAGGGTACTCCCTGGTTCGATGGTGTCCCTACAGTCTCTCACTGTCCAATTGCTCCCGGAAAGACTTTGACCTACAGATTCAGAGCCGATCAATATGGTTCTTCATGGTATCATTCTCATTACAGTGCGCAATACGCTGGAGGAGCCCTCGGAGCTATGATCATTCACGGTCCTAAGCATGCTGATTATGATGAGGATCTTGGCCCAGTCATCCTTTCTGACTGGTATCACAAGAGCTATTTTGACCTGGTCAAAGGCACTATGTTCTCCACCACCGGCCGTCCAGAACTCTCAAATAATAACTTGATCCAGGGCAAGGGAAACTACCCTTGCGCCAACACCACTCAGCCTTGCGTGCCCGGCGCCGGGATTGCGAAGTTCTTCTTCAAAGCTGGCAAGAAGTACAGACTCCGTCTCATCAACACAGGCTCTGATGGCATGCAAAAATTTTCCATTGATGGCCACAAGTTCTCTGTTATTGCTCAGGACTACGTCCCAATCAAGCCGTACACCACAGAGTTGATCACTCTCGGCGTTGGACAGCGTGTTGATGTCGTAGTCGAGGCTGTTGGCAAATCAAGGAACGCTTACTGGATGAGATCGCAATTAGGTGCAGGGCTAACTTCCTGCTCTCTGGCTGATGGTGTATCACCAAACGGCCTTGCCGCCGTCCTCTACGAAGGTGCGGACGAGAACAAAGTCCCAACATCCAACTCCACAATCACACAGGCCCAGATCGAGACCTGCAGCAACGATGCTCTTACCCAGCAAGAGCCTCTTCTCGCGCTCGACTCTACTCCAACCGGCAACCTCATCACTCAACAACTCGATTTTGAAATCATCAACAACGGAACTTCTTTCGTTTGGATCGTCAACAACCAGACCTTCCGTGGCGATTACTCCGAGTCTCTTCTTTTGGGATCCCAAGCTGGTACCCTCCATCCAAAGCCAGAGTGGAACGTTCTTGACATGGCCGCCAGCGGCACGATCCGCATCGTCATGTACAACCACTTCCCGTTCGCATCGCACCCTATGGTAAGTCCGAGACCAAGCCGGAATCCATCGAGCCCCTGCTAATGATTTCCAGCATCTCCACGGCCACGATTTTCTGATCCTCGCCGAGGGCTCTGGAACATGGGACGGCGTCATCACGAACCCCAAGAACCCAGCTCGTCGCGATACCCAAATCTTGAAGGCAGCCACTCTACCAGTATCCGGCCCACCGATCCCATCCTACACCGTCATCCAATTCGAGGCCGATAACCCAGGTGTCTGGCCTCTTCACTGCCACGTTGCTTGGCACGTGAGCGCCGGTCTTTATGTCAACATTCTTGAGAGACCAGACGATATCAGGAAGTACAATATTCCCTCTTCTATTCCCGAGACGTGCAAGGATTGGAGTGTTTTCGCTAGCACGAATACTATCAACCAGATCGATTCGGGGTTGTGAATAGCCGGGGGAGTAAGTGAAAGGCCGATAGGGAGTTACTCATTCTGTTGTAATGTAATGTGGTTTCGGAAGAGATATTCTGAGGCTATCTTCGATCTACGTGTTTATATATCTTGTGGACGTCACGAAAACGAAATAATGACATTGATCTTCTCATCTCTTCTCCTTCTATCTGTACGAGTTATATCACTACCAGCATGGAATCGATCTCGCTACATCCCTGGCAACCCAAACATTGATAATATTGCAACATTATTCTGGGAACTCGACGCTGCCTTTGGCTCTAGGTTGAACGACGTGGCGTTCCAAACGGAGATCCAGCATCCATTCAATCCACGCCAAGCGAAGATTATCATGGCGGGATGAATCCAAGGGTCGAAATGTCAAAGTCAAGATTGTCCCGCGCGCGCGCGCCCAGCACCGGTTATTTTTAGCCATGACGTAAAGTATCGTGAGAACCACGTTTTCCACGCGAACCCCCGTCGAAAAACCCGCATCCCTCGTTACCTAAGGTAGGTGGATCTCCCAACGCCGCCCCCCCTGACCAAACACAATCAGTTGGAAACACTGTCAAAGATGGGCCGACGCGATAATCAAATCAGCGCGTCTATCCTCCGCGCCATCTTTCATGATCAAGAACAGGATGATAAGCGAACGATTATCGGCCGCATCCTTGCTTTCTTCTCGTTCTTTCGGATTGTACTTGCGCGGTATAAGGATGGTGTTTTCAAGAGGTTGAGGAAAGAGGAGTGGGAACTCGACGAGGATGAGTATAGGGAGTCGTTTAGGAGGAATGGGAAAGACGAGGAGTTGAAGGCTGTCGGTGATTTGGGGTACTCCGGTTCGGTACGTTTACGCGTAGCGTCTGTTCATTTCTATGCTTGGACGGACGATTGGCAAGCTCATTGCTGATACAGTGTAGACGTTCTTCACGACGCCGAACTCAAAGTTCCTCATCAAGTCGTTGCCGCGACCATCGGAATACCGATACTTTGCTCACGACCTTTTACTCCCTTACAGCGAACACATGACTCGACTCCCTACCTCCCTCCTCGTCCGCATAACGGATTTCCTCTACTCACCCTACCTCACCCTCGGTTCCCTCCTCGGCCTCGCGCCCGCCTGCCATATAATCATGGAAAATATCCTCTACGGGAAAGACACCACTCCAGCATCAAACGAATGGGAAACCTACGACCTCAAACCGATATCGTATTTCTACCCCGAAAGAGATATAGCAGGCGGTTATTTGGCATCCGAAAGCACAAAGGAGAGACTGGTGGACAAATTCCAGGATAGACTCCGTGTCTCCGACTCCGCCAAAGTACAATTACTCGAGACACTGGAGGAAGACACGAAACTCCTATCATCCTGCAATGCCGTCGATTACTCCCTCTTCCTTGTGCGCTATCCTGCATCGTCCGCTTCCTCTGTGGTTACGATGAATGCCAAAACATCGCCGTGGCGACAGGGCATCGAGTCTACAGATGGGAAGTGGGTGTATAGAGCTGTGGTGCTGGATTTCTTCTGGGCGAAGCATAGGATGCAGGCCAAGTTGATGACGGGGCTGATCAAGAGTTTTAATTTCTTTGCGAGGAAGGGGCCAATGAGTATTACGACTGATGCGACGGAATATCGGGAGAGGTTTTTGAGGATGGTGGAAGGATTGTTTGAGGAGGGTTCGCAGGAGGTTTGAACGGAATTGGGGATGAATTATGTCTAGTTGGACTTTTGAGGGAGGAGACGAAAAAGCGAAGTTGGAGTCGTTCGAGGGACGAGGTGAAACCAAGGAAAAAGGAGGCTATGGTACTCAGCACTTATCGTGTATTACTTCCGGGAGTAAAGGCTGGTATGATACCCCCTCCATAGCTTGTATCGAATTGCTTCAACCAGAGGACTTTTCTTTGGAGAACTCTCGTGCGTGGAGTTTGTTACTTTGAATGATGTGATGATCTACTCCTTTCGGGAATATCTTAGCCTTGCGATGCCCATCACAACTTGACTGCTGTGGGAGGGGAGCTACATCTTGTGCTGGTCGATGCTGTAACCTAACAGCGATGTGCATCTTCTCCGGATCTTGCAATAAGGCATGCCTTTTCAGCAGGCACGAACCGGAGCCGTGACGGAGCTTGTCAAGTTCAAGATGATACCTATCAATGAAAATGGACTAGACGATGATGTTACCAAGATGAGAACAGAAATTGGGGGGCGAGATTGATGCGACACGCGTCCACGTGATGTGATGCAGAAATGGCAGTAGCGCATTCTTGTCGAACCTCGAGTCCTCGCCTCAACTGTCAACTCCAGCTTCAGTGTCACGTCCAGTCCTCCTTAAGAAACACGCCCGAAAACAATGTCCAATCGCGGAGATGTACCACCGTGGCGAAAGCCTGCACCCTCGTCCTCTCGAGGTCCAACCTCCAGACCAACATCATCTATTCCTAAAAAGCGATCAGCGCCAGTCGACGAGCAAGAGGATGCATGGGTAGCAGGAGAAGACAAGTTCGCGCTTCGGCAAGCAAAGAAGAAGGCTATACTGAGAGTGAAGGCTGGGCGTCAGGAACCCATTGACCTATTCGTCGTGACCCTAGCCACAATCGATCCAACACGAGATAAGCTGAATAAAGATGAGGACGGAGATGAAGACGAGAATGGCTCGACTTTGGAGATCCCAGACCCGGCGGGTGCCCTGGAAGACTTCAGTTTGGCACAAGTGAAAGAGTTGGCTACCGAGGTCGATGCCTATCTGAAGCTGGAGACGCATCCTACAAACTTGGATTATTGGGAGGTTTGTACCATCCACTTTCTCTTTTTCATCTAGAAAAATGTTAACCTCAAGCAGAATATCAAACTTCTTTGCAGTGACCGAATCAGTAAACTCACCAATTCCGGACCCTCCGCACGGGGCGTCAGCAACGTAGCTGCGGACGTCGATCGCCTACTTGGGTCGAAGACGTTTGCTGAACTGGAGAAACTCGAAAAGCAAATCAAAGGAAAGCTGCGATCAAATGAGCCAATCGATACTGACTACTGGGAACATCTTCTCAACTCAGCACAAGTCTACAAAGCACGAGCGAAGCTACGGAGCATGTCCCGGGCTATTGTCGATAAAAGATTGGATGCTTTACGGAAACAACAGAAGCAGGATGCGGACAATGTCAAAGACAGATTACAGCCGATGCTGGAGCTTGCCGCTTCCGCTGGTGCTCGGCCCCCAGATTCTGCTTCGTACGATCCTGAGCCATCACTCAAAGTTCGTGTAGAAGACAAAGGATTGCAATCACTGGACGAGGATGCATTTCTTCGAAGCATTACTGATAACAGACGAAGAATATTGCGCCTTGGGTATGTCTCCGCAAAGAAAAAGCGAGTAGAGAAACCAAAGAGTCTCATCTTCCCTCAACCTTCGGCTCGGATGGGGTCTCGATTTGCTGCTCCCGAAGAGGAGAACTTTCAACAGGCCGCTTTTGCTCTATACGAACGTGAAGTGGGTCGTGGCATGATGGAGAACGAGGAGATATTCACGGCCGAAGAATCAGTCGTCACGCCGTCCGAACGTCTCAAAGGCCGGAGTGAAGCACGGAAGCCTCTGTTCTTCAACCGGGTTCAGATGGGGTACGAATGGAACAAGTACAACCAAACGCACTACGATCACGAGAACCCGCCTCCAAAAGTAGTTCAGGGCTATAAATTTGCAATTTTCTATCCCGAACTCGCCGGCACATATGAGGCGCCCACGTACAAGATCGAGCGCGAGGGAGGCCGGAAGCGGGGTCAGTCGTTTGCACAAGCCGGCGAAGAAGACACTTGTGTAATACGATTTATCGCCGGACCGCCCTACACCGATGTCGCCTTTCGGATCATCGACAAGGAATGGGACTACAGCGCGAAGAGGGAGCGTGGATTCAGAAGCAACTTTGACAAGGTACGTGTCTGAGCCTTCAGCGTTCTGTAGGTTGCCGTTGGTATACTGATGATTTCAGGGTATTCTCACATTAAGCTTCCAGTTTAAAAAGGTATGTTGAAGCTGCAACCCCACGAAATTAACAACTGCTGACCGGAATAGATATACTACCGGAAATGATCCTTGGAACCGGTGGGTACAGCGCCTGCTCAGCGCGCTCATCCTGTGCTGTCTTCCAGCACGAGTGATTATTGCGCTAGTTGTCCGGTAGATATAAGCCAATTTACGATCAGTCCGATCCTTTCTCATCAAATGATAGATCATCACATTGCAACACCAGTCTCACAGCGGCGCTGTTGCGCCTCGTCTCATCGAGCCTCGTGGGTCACGGCATATCGCCTGACAGATGCAAGAACACCGAGAAGCACGGTAGGTGACGTTTATCCTCAGACCGGGCGGGATCCTTATCGAAAGCCTTACTGCACCTGAGCGAGCGCGGAGCTGCATCGCTTCGTACCGTAGTGTTACGCTAACCCAAACCATCTGCCAGAGTACAGTATGGTCAGAGTGCAGGGGCCCGGACGACCGATCGCTTGCGCTGACTAGACCCTTTGAAAGTGGCATGTCTCCGGAGAATTCATATCCACGTTACTCTTGTGACGCGCAGATCAGCATCCAGCTTCAGCCCAGATCCAGAAATGCCCATCTCTGTGCTCCACGTCAGGCTGAATGCTTAGGCGCACATGCTGCGCTCCTGCTATGCGTAGGGTTCCCAAATGCGCCTACTGTTGGGATGTCACAACGGCCCATGGTAGCCCTTTGAAGTATTGCTGCCGAAAAGCAGAGTTTCACCAGTTACCCGTCTTGGCGTGATTTGGTTGGGCTAGACCTCTCTCTGGTCGCACACACTTCGGTCACGTTTTATGTCTTCCCGCCTCCCTTTTGTGGTGCCTTGAGGTCGCTACTCATGGCGTGTATTTGCCCAGGACTATCCCTGCCTTGCCGTGGTGACAATGCTTCTATCCAGTATTTGCTTTCAATTCAGAAACGACGCGTCCTTCCGTATGGTGCGTTGTCATTCGGCCCGTGGATGCTCTGCCGGGTAGTCGCTCTTGCAGACAAGCATCAAACCAATAGCCTTTCAAATGTCTCATTATTTTCTTTGCATCAATCCGTACCGGGCCAGATCTTTCGTGCACTTATCAACCGTCTTCTCAGATGCTAGCGTTTTGCTGTCATTGACGCCTTTGGTCGTAGCATCGCTCCAGGTCCACCGATTCAAAGCATGAGTACACTTCTCACGGGACGTAGGAACGGTGGAGCTATCGTTGGCTTTCCCTCAGCACCACAAGAAGAGCAAGATTCCTTCCAGCTTCCACCTCACAACAACATGGCTACCATTAGTGTCGAACCAACCTTCACAGACGCTCAAGGGCATCAACAGTATGATGAGGCCATGCCCTTGACCTCAAACTCGCTTCAACTCTCATACTCTCCGGACCGTGGGGACAACCCAATGCAGATGGATAATTACCAGCTCTTCCAGCCGTCCACAAGCTACATGAGCTCGCAAGCACTGGACTATGCTCACTATAATCATCAGCTCTTTACAACCCCGCAGTACTCGTCGAACATCGATCCGACGGTTCCAAGATCATTCAGCCCTTCTCTCGTCTCCTCTCATGGTGGTCCCTATTCGTCTTTCAATTCTACAGTTGCCCCACATCAGGTCTACCCGAATCTACCCTCGACTTCTTACGCTGAGCCTCCTTATCACGAGGGCGAATACGACCAACAGCCGCAGCGAGACACTGACCTGGTCACAATTCAAGATCATGATCCAGTTCCTCATTCCATCTACCGTCGGCAATTTGACGAGGTTGCCAGCCACACGTCGACTGGTTGCGGCGACGATGGAATGTCCATAGACGGGGAGAATGACGGCGACAAAGCCGAGCCTTATGCCAAGTCTTTGTTTCGATGCCTCCGCGACGCGCCGGCCCACACAATGGTTTTGAGAGACATATATGACTGGTTCAAAGCCAACACCGATAAAGCCCGTGACCCAGGATCCACTGGCTGGCAGAACAGTATTCGACACAATCTTTCCATGAACAAGGTACATCGAGCTCTCATCGTGGCCAGCTCGTTGCTAATACATTGCAGGCTTTCGAGAAAGTTGAGGCTCCAGGTGAAGACCCAAACAAGAAGGGCGGTTATCAATGGAGGCTTAGCGAGCAAGCTCTCAGAGATGGGCGTGTTCAATCCACCACTCGCTACCGCAATAAGGATCCCAAAAGGCGTGGCAACAGGAACCATCATCCAGCACCGCATCGACAAGCCTCCGGAGCCCGAGGCGGGATCATGTCTCGACGCTCACACAAGTTGAGACAGTCAGAGAGGCTCAGGAGGTTGAGACGCGAGTCCGAGGACCACAGTATTCGACTGTCTGCTCAAGGCATCATAGCCCCTCATAATGGAGGAACATCGCGCCCAACGGGTTATGACAGCCAATCGACCAGTGCGGCACCTTCTGTTCCTTCCTCGCCGTACTTTTTCCCAAACGAGCCTCTTTACTCTTTACCTTCTGATGCGTACGATTCACAGTCGCTCGATTATGCGCGATACACCTCTAATGCTCAGGATGATTCTACACATGGCACCCCGGAACCTCAGGATGTTCCCGATTTACACTTTGGACCCCTCCGAAACAGCCTCTTCTACGATAACGAGGCTGGCAGCATCGAGTCTGGGAGTGAGCCTCAGACTCCCTCCAGTTACGATTATGCTCAGAACTTCGACAGTATCTGGTGATGCTTTTATATCAGGCAGCCTTTTCCTTGTTTTCAAAGGCAGCTCGACGTCATTATTCCTTCACCGGCCGTTGCACTCTTCCCTACTCTTCTCGCTGTATTTCTTGGGCAGATTGTCAACTAAGAGGTCGTCGGCTCGGTGAATAGGGCAATGAGTGGTTCACACTGGACAGGAGGAAGAGGGCATACCCAACATGTAGCGACGGAGTTTTTTGTTCCATCGGCGGTGGTCTCATTGTCTGTTTTCCCAGGTGCAAAAGCACAGCGCAGCACATTCCATCCATCCCAGCGTCCAGCACGGTGTCCTCATCGTGAGACTTTTTGTATCGACGAGGTGGATATTATTAAAACCGTCAAAAAGATTGGTTCAAGGGTGATGATGATGATGATGATGATGAATTGTAGGCTACGACGACTGATCTGTTAGAGAGTGCGAGGATGGCTTCGATGCCTCGATGGATGACCGAATGGCTGTGCGCGTGAATGGGCACTTGCAAGCCTCAGCGACCGGCTCGCTCGAAGATTCGTCTACTGGTTCCAATTCAATATTCTATGCTCTTCGCTTTCTTCCATCTCCTTTCTCCTTCCTCCGTCATAATCAACTTTTAGGGCTTGTTACAGCATGGCGCCTGGAGCGACTGCAGCCCGCAGCACCGAGACCCTTGACCATCATCGCTGTTCGCTGATCCGGAGCCACCAGCTACCATCTTCCCCATGCACCTCTTAGGCGTCCATACCATCACCCAAGTCCTAATCCTTTCCACCTCCACCACCTCCCCACACTCGAAATCTCCCACCTCCCGAGATCCCGACTGTAAATACCACTCCCTCCCTATAGGACTCGCCGCCAACATAACCGGTATATTTTCGTCTGTCGCCTTTGCCAAACCCCATTCTACCGATGCCTTGCCGGCCCCGCGCCGTTGGTGCGAGGGGTGCTATAGCCGTTCTTTTCCAGTGCGAGTCTTACTTTCAGCTATGATTGAAGTTGGAATGAAATCGCGGCGAGCGAGGTCGTATCTTACTTAGGGGTTTCCCTTTCCACGTCATTCAGGAACTTGCAGTCTTATACCACACCACACTACACCACACCACACCGGCGACTATGAACCCATTCTTCATCCATCATCTCGGTACCGTCTTCGATTCTGGGTAGTTCGGCTACTGGAACCGTTGCCTGTTTGTTCTTCGGTGCGTCATCGAAGTGCAGACCTGTTGCTGCTATGGCATCGTTGGGGAACCCGTGGCGGTGAGGATAATGCGGCGGAGTTGGTGGTTTAATTCGTGACCGCAAGCGCGGCACTCGGGACTGGGTGTAGCCTGGGGTGGTATTGGTTATGAGCTGCAAGGATACAAACAGTTCATGAGGCTCTGCAAGGGAAATGGTTGTCTTGCTTATTTATGCAGTAAAGCTGGAGAATATCACGGAGATCAAACTCCAAAAGTAGAAAAGAGTCGAGAGTAAGTAGAGTGGAAGGCCTACCAAAAAGATCGATGAGCTGTATCGCGAGAATCGTGCAGCCAAATCTGGCGATGTTTTCAAGGGACTATCTGCTGTTGATTCTGGAAAGCAAAATCAACAAGCCCTCATCAAACGGCTTGGTCGATACGATGCTTTCGCATGATCACAGCTATCCATGAGTATTGCTGTGTTTAAAGGAAAAGAAGAGCATCTCAATCGAATCGATGATGGTGGTACAATCTCACCTGTCGAGTCAGTCCACATCAATCCGCGTACCTTTGGAAACATCATCCTACAATATCTTACCCTTCATGCCACAAGAAGGATCAGAGTGCATCTCGAAGCAGTAGTGCTCGCGATGAAAGTAAGGTAAGTCATTTTGAAGCCCACTTCAAACTTGACCCACGGATCAAAGAGCTCCAAACATCCTCCACAAAGTACCCCAGGTCGTCTCCTCTCGGATACGGAGGACCGGGGGAGGTGGTATCTTGGTGGCGTACTGCTTCTTCCCGAGCGCGTCGATCACAGCAGAGTCAATAGAATCAACGCTCTTGCCATCCTTCCTGCTTACCACGTATATTTCGCCGGAGATGTCGCTCGCCATGTAGAGCTTTCCAGAAGGACTGAATGCAAGTCCAGTGGGATGGATGCAACCTTTGTTCATCAAGCTGCATTCTTTGACGTTCTCGTTCTGCAATATAGCGACAGCGGCAGTTTCAGAGGAAGGTGGATGCACAGGCTCGCCCTTGTCGTCCCATGATATGGCGAAGAGCTGATATCCGTCAGGGGTGTCTTTGTTCCTGTATAGCGTCAGTCTTGATCTGACACCCATTCGGTTAGGGACTGTACGTACCAACTTCCGTGACTGGTCATGTAAGCTACTGTTCCCTTGCTATTGAACCTCATATCGATAGGGGCCCAATGTGGTGGCAGAGTCAGGCGAGGAGGGGTGAATTTCTTGGAATCCTGGCACGTCGCGTCGCTCTCGTCCGTTTTTTTTATGACCGTGAACAAGGAGGTGTCCAAAAGCTTCGTAGGCAGCATCCCATTTGGTAGCATCCCATTTACATCTCCCACGAAGAACTGCTTGCCCACTTGAAGCTTGTCCTTCCTTGGGAATGCGACACTCTTCTTGGAGGCATCTGTGTACGTGGACTCGAGGCCCCACACGGAGGCACAGTATGGATATCCATAGTTAGTGCCCGTCACAGGCGACGCCGTCCCATTGAGATAGCCGTGGAAGTTGACTTCCTCCCCAGGCACATTCTCGTGGGTATCAACGTTGTCCCGCCGAATGTCATCCGCAGCATTCTCGTTGCTCCATATTCCCCCCGAGATCGGATGCTCGTCCATGCCGATGCTATTTCGCAGACCCATTCCTATCAACGTGCCCTCGATATATTGTTTCGTCTTCTGGAAAGGAGGGGCCACATTGAACGAGCGGATATTACTGATGCCAGTTGCCTTATCGGTAGCTCCCCAATCCATGTTGCCTGTAGATCCACGGCTTATAAGGATCGTGCCGGGCGCTTTCTTTGATAACAAAAGCGTGCGAGTTGTGTGATCAGAGCCAGACATACCCTCCACCCAGGTTGTATAATTTGTACCGATCGTTTTCGCCGTGGTAGGATTGTAATCATAGCTGACGAGAGACGATTTGCTGGACACGAAGAGTCTCTTACTGTCGGCATCGAGCTGAATGCCATGATTGAATCTGAGCTGGGAGAACATATCAGCTACAGTCAGTCGACAACTTCAGCAGACGCAGTCGTGAAACGGAGATGCTCGAATCTGTTGCCATCATCTGCTTACTGGTTCATCTGCCCGACCCTCCACAACAGGCTGATTCGATTCAACCCGAACGCATCCTTTTGGCCCTTCGTCCTTCAACGTAAAAGCTGTGAGCCCTTTGCCACTTTCCACAACCAGCAAATGTCCCTGACTATCAAAGATGATTCCCCGTGGCTTGTTCAAGCCTTTGACGAGAAGTTGGTACTCATAATCATCAGCCGCTACTAATGGGGATGGTATGTTGTCTGAAGTCACACCGCATGCTTTCTGTGCTTCTGTGTGGCTGGAAAGGAGTACGAGCAGGAAAGCAAGAGATCGAGATGTCATGATCCACCCTGATCGTGAGCTGAGGAAGAGTTGACCTTCGCTGCATTCCTTCCATCGCCAAAGAAAAGTATTCTAGAGTTACTCCAATATGATAGGAGCAAATGCTAGCTTGATCGAGGCGCGGGCGTATCAGATTGGTTGTGCTCAGTAGACGATAGAGATAGATGAATTATAGAGGAGCCATGCCATCTCCATCAAATGATACAAATCTGCAATTTTAGACTGGAGTTCCTGCTTAGAGGTCAATAAATTATGATTTATACTGCTTTCTTTGACATGTTGGGCTGCTTGCGACTATCGTTTCGATGTAGACAATCTTGGGAGAAATGGCATTTCGAAACCTATGCCACCCATGATTCCCTGTTCATTCGACGTAGAGTTTACAACTGGGAAGCCCACTGCCTCAACCTTCATGGCGAAGATGCAGTGTCGTTGTTGATGAAGGAAGAAAAGACCGTGAATTCGGTCTAGGAAGAATCGCGTCGACCCAAATTAGGACAAGCACGTTAAAAAGTGGAGACCGAACCTCGCACCCAACAATTCCCCTTGACGCGTCCGTTTTCTGTACAATACCACCAACGTTTCCTCGCACTGCGCCAGAGCTACCGCGTAGACGTCTCAGAGTGACACCGCCAGGCACTTGTAGCCATGGAGTCGCTCCCAGCGACAAACCCTACTTTTGCCCCGCATTGATTGCAGATGCGCGGTCTGCCAATATATGTAGCTCAAATATCTCTTGTCCGCCGGATGTCTTTACCGTGTTTTACTCCCAGCCTTATCAGTTGAGTGCTTGCCTATCGTATCAAGCCATTTTGGTCCTTTAACTTGAGATCTTTCGAGGTCTTCAAGACTTGATAAACAGCTAGGGATATGGCCTGCCATTACACCTACGACTCTTTCTAGATTCAGCATTTCATTATGGAGGGATCCAACCATTCCTCTTCTCGGTCCCAGCCCTTCAGTCTCGTTGCCCAGCTCGGATTTGACATGCCAGACAGCATCCTCTATCGAAGAGAAGATGACCCTGGACTGGACCAACCATACTCGAAAATGGAAAAACTCTCCACCGTCCGCATGGCAGAAGATACTCGGCCACCGCTGCCTGCTGAAAAGAACGGCAAACCACCGCCTATCCATTGGATGGATCTGCCAAACAAAGACCAGCTGTTCATACTGGGCTTATGCCGTCTCTCCGAGCCGCTGTCCAACACCTGCCTGCTGCCGTATATCTACTACCTCATCAAATCAATTGTGGCGACTTCTGGAAACGACCCGACCAAGCCTGAGGCAGATCGGATTTCGAAGCTCTCCGGGATTCTGGTCGCCGTCTTTCCGCTAGCACAGTTCTTCACGAGTATGCTGTGGGCTCGCCAAGCGGACACCCGAGGGCGTCGATTTGTGATATTGGCCGGGTTGTTCGGATCCGCAATATCGAACCTGGCTTTCGGGTTTTCGAGGTCGTTTTGGGCGCTGATGTTCTGGAGGACAGTGGCTGGCATTGCAAATGGGAACGTGGGAGTGGTCCGGACGATGACGGCGGAAATTGTGAAGGAGAAGAAGTATCAGACCAGAGCTTTCTTACTATTGCCTCTCATCTTCAACGCCGGTATGGTTGCTGGCTTAGCCCTGGGTGGCTGTCTCGCTGAACCTGCGACTAATTTGCCTTGGTTCTTTGGGCCAACCGGACTGTTCAACCTCTGGAGGCAAGAATATGGAGTTCAATGGACGATCGACTATCCATACGCCCTACCTGCTTTATTCAACGTTTCCCTGCTGATTGCTGGATTGCTACTCGCCATTCTAGGCCTCAAGGAGACCTTGGCAGAGCGCGAAGGTGACAAGCACTTCGGTATCAACCTTGGAAGATCGATCCTGCGATCCGCAAGACGTTTCCTACCCGGTAAGCCGACTGAGGGCTATGCTCCTCTAGCGTTGTATGACATGAGCGATACAAGAACACCAGATGTGGAAGACCCATCACCCCCGATACGACCGTCTTCCCAGTCACGGCCGACGATCCGCAGTGTATGCACGCGCGAGGTTCTCTGCGCCCTGGTATCCTTCAGCCTCCTCCCCCTCCACAACAGCGCCTTCATGCACATCTTCCCCGTATACCTGAGCAACCCACCGGCAGACAACAGCCAAGCAACCTTATTCTCCTTCAACGGCGGCCTAGGACTGCAATCCCCCTCCCTAGGCTTCTGGCTCGGTCTTCTCGGCACCTGCGGAATCCTGCTTCAACTTTTCGTCTACCCACGCCTCCAATCTCGCATCGGGACCCTCGGCGTCTTCAGACTCGCCCTCTTCATCTTCCCATTCACTTACGCAGTGGCGCCGTACCTATCCCTCCTCCCGCCGCAGAAAGGTCTGAAGTACTGGCTCTCCCTCGCAGCTGTGGCCTGGTCCCAGATAATGTCCCGCACCCTCGCTATACCAAGCACAGTCATCCTCCTCACCGACTCGGCGCCCTCGAAGCGCGCACTCAGCACAGTCCACGGAGCGGGGAACATGTTGGCGAGTCTGGCGAGAGCGGTCGGACCCGCTGTCGGCGGATGGGTCTTCGCGTGGGGCATGGATCGGGACTTCGTCGGCGCTGTGTGGTGGGTTTATCTTGCTGTCGTTGCGCTCGGTGCATTGGTTTGGTCGTTCACGATGAAAAAGGGCGACGATGGTGACGACCAAGGTTGCGGGTTGAAGATGTGAGCGGGAACACGCGCTTGGGAAAAGCCCATAGATCAATCAGACACAGCTCGAGACGTGTCACCCATTTCGCGCGTGAAAGACACCTCCAATCCACGCTTCCCAACCCCCAGCGAGCCCTCCAATTGACGTCGTTCGTTCCCACCCAGCTCCAAGCCATCGATTCAGCCACAAGATTTCAGTCAAAGGTACTGAAAAGATATGATAACCCGGTAGCACGAACCTTGACCTCGAATAAAACTATAACTCGCGCACGGATCCAGATTAGAAAACAACCTCCAACTCCCTTTTCCAGCCGCGTACAACGCATATCACTACTCTGCCACCAACATCCGGGACTCATCAAAGACGAAAAAAAAAAAAAAAAAAAAAAAAAAAAAAGACAAAATCGGAAGAATGGAGACTATAGCTGATCCTACCGACTCAATCGTTTCCACGGCTATCATTCAATACGCAACCTCCACTATCCGAACGCACGCACGCATGAACCCATCCCGTTGAATTACCATCGGCATTTCCTACGCGGCGGATTGGTACTCAGGAGTGTATATTTCGACCATTCGTTCTCTGCTGATGAAAACTCAATGCGGAAGTGACATGTGGCGGTTTTTGAAAGAAGAAGAAGAAGAAGACATGTATCTGTTGAAACTGAGAATTGGGACTCAGAGCCGTTCGATGCGTCCATGACGAGGGCCTTTCATCGTAGTAATCTATGATGACTAGAAATAATCGCATGTCGGCTGTGAGCAGCGCTGTGGCAAGCCTTGCACGACACCATCCGCTCTACTGTACAATCTGCAACCAAAAGAACAAACCAATGCAGCTGTTTCAGAAGACGGTCAACATCCATTGTAGCCTTTCTGCTGCCACATCTACAACAAGTTAGCGATTATTCATGTCATGACGAGAAAGAGAGGGGGGGGGGGGGGTGGTTATCTCGACAAACCTTGACGCTCTTCACAATCATCTGCCCGTTATCCTTCCACGTTGGGTACCACTGATCCCTCGCATTCCAAAAAGCCCTCTTCGCATTCGGATCGCCATCGACCCACGGCTTGCCCGACGCGCCGTCCTGGAACCAACCGTTCGTACCGCCGACGGCCACATTGAGGATGAGGTAGAAATCGCGATCGAACGGGGTGGCGTCGTTGCCGCTTTGCCACGGGTTGTCGAGACGGGTCCCGTTGCTGTCGGCGAGGGGGAATCGTCCCTTGGAGAAGAAAGGTCGGTTGAAATGGTTGTACAGGACCTGGAGGAGGCGGGAGTCAATGTAGGTGAAGAGATACTTTTCGCTCCATTCCAGGCCGAACGTGTGGAAGCCAGAGGCAAAGGTTGTGTGCAACGCCTTGCGCTTGACGTTGTTGGTCCACCAACCATCGTTGGCGCTGTTGGGACCAAAATGCAACGTGCTGCTGACCATGTTGTTTCCTCCCTGTCCGTAGGTGTAGTTGTTGCCTCGTGATTCCATAATGTCGATTTCGCCGGATCTCGGCCATGTGCCGTACGCATTGTCGACGGGCAACATCCAGATGGCAGGCCATAGCCAATCTCCCGCGGGCAACTTGGCTTCGACCTCAACACGGCCGAACTTGATCTTCGCGCCAACCTTTGTGCTGATGCGGCCGGATTTGACTGGGTTGATGATGGATCCGTTCGTTGAGTTGGTGACTGCAACACAGTCCGTCCACTTGGTAGAGGAGCAGATTCCTTGCTCGGTAAGGTTGAGGATGCTGCCATCTTCGGTAAGAAGGTTGGTGTCCTGCAAAGTTGGCTTGATGTAGAGTGCCCCCTCTTTCACAAAGACATTCTCATCTGTGACTGTCGCCTCCTCGAATTCGCCATTCCTTGGTATGGTCAGCACGATTGAAACACAGGAGGCGAGGGGGGGCCGAATATCTCACCCATAGCCTCCGACTTGCGCCTCCTTCATCCAGATGTTCTCGTTGATTCCATTCGACCAGTTCTCGTCGAGTACTGGACAGTACACATGATTGACCACAGATCTCAAGCCGTCCCAGATCAAAAATCCAGTGATGCCGAGTCCTACAAGGATACCCAGGATCGGTATGATGGTGACCCATTTCTCCTTTGGATCCTTCTTATTCCGCCACGGCTGTTCGATAGAGCCTTTCTGTACTCGGCGAGAATGGAAATATCTAGGCTCGAGGCTGTGGTTCGACGAGCCTGGTCTGGAGTTGCGCTGCGATACGGAGGGTGTTACAAACGGATTATTTTCAATGGGGGCAATGGCTTCATCCTCGCGAAAGGCAGGAGTGGTGGGAGTAGTCGCTGATGAAGAGGAAGCTGTCGCGGCACGCCCTGGACGTAGAGACATGATGGCGATTACTGACGAATCTTCAAGATATAAGACCCGAGGGAAAGATAAGTCCTAGATTCCCAGGTTCCCAGCAGAAAGAAGTGGACTTCAAAAGGATGGTACGAATGGCAAGGGTGAGGGCAATAATGAGAGCAGCGTTACTATCCAACAAACATGCCAACGGTTCGATGTGATTTGGCACCCGACAGCAAGGGAAGAACATATCGTACTCGAACAATCTCCAAGGTTGGATTGCTGATACAAAGCTAGAAGATTGAGTCCCACCTGTATCGATAAATTCAGGCCTCAGCATACGTAGTAGACGGGCGCTGACTTGAACATACACCACGCCAGCAAAGCCAAGGAGTACGACGCGACGAGGGAAAAAGCGCCGCGATGGGGACGAACGGTTACGGTGTCGTTGCGCTGCTGGCGAGGATCATAACGGCGGCTACTAAGTACCTAAGTAAAAGGTAGGTAGCCGCGTATAATGGAACGAAGCGATGAAGATTTGTTGCTCCACCGAGATCGACATCGTGTGAAATAACCAGAGTTTAGTAATGTCAGGATACTATGATTTCACATCTCCACGCTTCCGTTGCCCTATCGTTGATCGCTCAGTGTGAGTCTTCATCACGCCTGCTTGCAACCGATAAGTAGAGAGGGCTTTCAAGAGGGAAAAGGAATCAAATCTGCCAAGATCACTCAATGTCCGAGCACAGTCGTGCTTTCAACAATGAAAGTGTTATGATTGAACTCATTGTCTCATACCTGCGTAGATCAAATCAAGTCATCAGTACGTGCCAGTCCTCATAATTCACCCATCACCGCCCGTAGGCAAAGCAAAGTAAAAAGCACAGATACCACGCCCCGTCCGTCTCTAGTGAAAGTCCCATCTCTATTTGGGTATTCGTACCCTACCTGGCGCCCTCAAAGTCATTGATGTTATGCAAGCTAATGTCTTGACTGGTCATGACTCTAGCGTGAGCATCCTCCTCTTTCATTTTTTCCCTCCTTTCCTTCTCCTCGTGCTGTAACTGCCCGAGTTTAGCTAACCTCGTGTCCTCGAAAACACCACCGTTGACACCAAGCACGCCATTCTCAATCTTCTGTCCATTCTCAAGAAGAATGCCTTGACCGGAAGACTTGGCTTCAGTAGCAGGTGTGACATGTGGAACAACATTCCCCTTATCATCTACATCGACACCGTTCTGTGCGATACGGAGTTCTTGGTCCCCGGCAACACCTTGTGCAACTGCCATGCGAGCACCGGCGATGACTTTGGCCTTCTTCTGCTCACCTCGAATAAGCTCGAGATGTTTGAAGTAATCCTCGTGAACAGGCGTGACATACTTTCCACAGAAGACACCAACTTCAAACCGGGTAGGCCCGTCTTGCTTGGGCGTGAGAGCCAAGCAGGCTGCCTCGAGATCGGGAAGGTTCTGGTAAATGACGGCGTCCGCACCGATGACCTGGCATATGTCTTGCGACGTTCTGGCATGTGCGATGAGCTCGGACGAGGAAGCAAGATCGATACCGTAAATGTGAGCATATGCGATTGGCGGTGCACAGGAAGTGAAGAAGACGCCCTTGGCACCAGCTTCCCGAGCCATCAGAACAATTTCCCTGCTAGTGGTGCCACGAACGATCGAATCATCTACAAGCAGCACATTCTTGCCTGCAAACTTCTTTGGCATTGCATTCAGTTTGGCACGGACCCCCTTTTGACGAGCCTTCTGATTGGGCATAATAAAGGTTCGGAAGATGTAGCGATTCTTGACAAAGCCCTGAACGTACGGCTTGTTGAGTGCCTCGGCCACGCACTGTGCTGATGTGATGCTTGTCTCAGGAATTGGCATGACGCAGTCGATCGCTGCAAGGCGTGCCTCGCCTAGCTGTTGTCTGATGGTCTCTGCAAGCTTGTACCCCATATTTTGTCGAGCCTCGTCAACGTCGATTCCATCAATGATGGTGTCCGGTCGAGCGAAGTAAACGTATTCGAAGATATCAGGAGAGTATGCAAGGCGAGGGTGGACCTGCCTGAACTCTGGCGCTTTCGCTTTCTCGATGATCACTGCTTGGCCAGGTAGAATATCCTGGAATGTTTTGTAGCCGCATTGGACAAGTGCGACAGACTCGGACGCCATCATGTAATCCGTACCGTTGGTGGTCTCGGATGGTTTTGAGCCGAGCACCATGGGACGAATTCCATAGGGATCGCGAAAGCCGATCAGTCCATAACCTGCGGGCGATGTCAGGCTAGATTCGGTACGGAGAAAGTCAGGACTGCATACCTGCGATCATGGCCGTGCAGGCCCAACCTCCAATACACCTGTCATACATGCGCGAGAGTGCAGCAAAGCAGTCGTTCGCATTGACTCGAGCCTTTCCGGTCTGATTGAGCTCATTGGCAAAGACGTTGAGCATGAGCTCACTGTCACTGTCTGTATTGATATGGCGATGTGCTTCGTGATCCAGAATTTTTCTCAGCTCTGGGGCATTGATCAGGTTGCCGTTGTGGGTGAAGCAGATTCCATACGGGCTGTTGACATAGAAAGGCTGCGCCTCGGAGTTTGCACTGCTTCCTGCTGTCGGATATCTCAAATGCCCTAGGCCCATGTAGCCGGGTAGATCGGCGACACGAGCTCCATCGTGGAAGACCTTGGAGGCCATGCCGTTTCCCTTGCACTGATAAAAGCGACCACCACTCGCGCCGGTTGCGATTCCACAGGCATCCTGTCCACGATGTTGCAGGAGATAGAGAGCATCGTGGATCTCGACGGCGGCGGGCGAGTCGGTATCGGCGTGAATGACGGCGATGATGCCACACATGCTGGACGAGAGGAGAGGGCGAAGGGGGTCTGAGAGACCAAGTTAGCAAGCTTGCTTCTCAGGTTGACGTCCAGAGTGTGGTGGTTCAAGAGATGGATCAGAAAGTGTAGTTCTCTGCAATGTAGTTCAGAAGTCTAACATCTTTGGTTCACAAAATCATCATATGAAGGAGCGAGGAGGAAACGGTTGCTCGGATTGTACTTACATGTGAGCCCTTTCAAGTTGTTTGGTCCTGCGCGAAAATTTTGAAGTGAAGTTTGATCCCGGACCAGAACCTTTATCGGAAGCTTTCCGCTGGGTCGTAGGAGGCAATCGTCGGCCGGTTCAGAAGAGAGCTGGGGTCAGCAGCATGGTAGTTGGAAGGTGAAGGTCGAGGTAGACTCTGAGGCTCTGGATAGGGAGTCCGCACGTTGCCGCTGTTCCACGGCTTGGACGACGACATTGTTAGGATTGGACGTCTCTGGCTGCAAAGATGGAGAGCAAGCCGGGCCCGGGAGTGCGCACGAGCTTGTGCCGACCTCGCTTCCTCGCGATTCTCCCTCTGATACACTGCATCGACTCCCTTCCCACAGTGGCTTCGCTGTGGAGAGATGCTGATGGGAAGTGCAGTTTGTCGCTAGAAGCAGCAAGTGGAAGGGGAATCCACACATGATGCAGGTACTGTGTAGTGTGTAGGACAGCACATATCCGCGCGCCACCTGGATGGACACAGGCTTGGTTCCTCTTAGTGCATTCTGTGCCACGCAGGACGAGGAACCTCAGCCGATCACTCTTCTCGCCGCTCGCATCTTTAAGAGAGAGTCTACTCCTACAGTCCTACTTAGAGGGCAGCCTCGGGGGGCCGGACATCAGAACGACAAAGAGATCAGCAGGTGAGATGTTTCAGCATTCCATCATCAGTCTGGTACTGCTTTCTCCTGCTTTCAATGTTTCTCTCGTAATCATCATTTCGGGATAATAGACATACGCACGTGATGTTGTAGTTCCAGCCTGCCTAATCGGGACAATTGTGTAGACCGCGGGCGTTGGTCGGGTACCTTCGGTCTGTCTAGGTAGGATTCACCGTTGCTCTTCTAGACTCTGCCACTCTATCAGTGGAGTGCCGTGGGCTCTGTTCATTCCACTTCGTTCTCTTTACTATTGGACCTCCATTTCCTTGATCAAGATCCACTTGAACTTCCTGGCTTCGGACATGAAATGGAGAGACTCTGCTCCCCCAAGTCCTCTATAACGCTGCCGACTTGATTTGATCGCCATCTATGCAATGGACGTATTTCCCCCACCAGCTCACTCCTGAGCCCAAGCGACGACTGCACCAGCTCGCCTCTCGCGAAACTGTATGGGCAACGCTCAGCAACCCATCTCATTTCCGGTTGAGTTCACTGAGTCACAATGATGGCTGCCTGCTTCTCATCGAGGAAATAGGCGCGTGATGAGAGCTGCCAACACCTTCGATGAGGGATGCGAAGCTGGAGCCCGAGAAGAAACGGCCGGTCTACGCCTAGTCGTCTCCGCCCAGGGCCGGCCAAAGTCAGAGCTGGACTTCACTTCGACTTCGAGACTTCGAACAGCCATGTTTCTGATCATCGGGAATGGCTCCGCAGAATTCGGAATGGGTTGTCCTTGTTGCTTGTGGTGTTTACTACTTGAATCCCACAACACCAACACATTCGGTCCTACAGTACTCTCCAAAGAGACTGCTTTAGTGGCTTCTAAAGTCCATTGCCCAACACCTACATCTGTCACTATTCACCAGAAATCGGAGGTCCATTCTGCCACGCATCCCAGTACACAACACCATGGCGAGGAGACTTCGCGACGAATCCATCCACGACGAAGAGAACGAGACCAGCTCTGGTTCATCCGACTCTAGGTCCGATCCAGACTCTGAGGCTTCCGACTCGAGCCGCGCTGATGTCTCTGACGCTGAGACGGTCGATTCTCTATTGGAACAGCTCCGAGCTACTCCCATAGTTGTTTCATCATCGGATGATGAAATCGACTCCGACGTCGAAGTGTTGTCACAAGCTTCCAGTTCTGTGCTCAACGACGATGACAGCGTGGAAGATTCGGCGTCCGAAGACGACGATAACACGAGCGTCAGCAGCCATGAAGGCGTAGATCAGGACGACGTACGATCTGAAGATGCAAGCAGCGATGAGGAAGAAGACGAGGACTGGATTGAGGAGGACGACCTTAATGTGTTTATGGACCGTTTCGAACAACATGACTACGACACTCAATACCCACCCGATGCCACCACCTTTGACAGCAGTAAATACTTGGAACTGTCAATGCACATAGTCAAGGGTATAAAGCTAGTCGCGGGGCATACTGTGGAGTTGAAGGAGCAGGATTTCAAGGGTGAAAAACAATACTACCATATTGTTCACATCCTTCGCTGTCTCAACGACGAGGAGGTTCATCTTCGGGGCTGGCGCCTGGTCCATACTTCGACCCTCGACCACGTCCTCTCTGACCAGAACGGGACCAACGAGTGTACTCTGTTGAAGATCACGTACAAGAGAAAGAGCTTGTCGTGCCCACAAGACCTAGACCAGATCTCAGTCAAGGAGGTTCATCGTCTCGCCAGAATCCTTTTCGTCGCGCCAAATGTCCAAGACGGTCTTCTAATCTCGCATCAGACCCCTCTCGAAACTTTGTACTGCAAAACCATTGCATTTCTGCATTTCAACGACCAGCAGCATCGAGAAAGCGGCCGACATGGAATGCAGGGCGCGTTACGCTTTATCAGCCCTGAAGAAAGCGTGGGTCAGGTATTTGGACCAGCTAAGGCCAGGAAGGGCATATCCGATGGAAATTACACAATGGTTGATTTTTGCTGCGGAGCCGGTGGTGCTACAGAAGCTGCTAAGATGGCTGGGCTTAAAGTCACGCATGCTTTTGAGATCTCCGCTCAGCGCGCCGACGTCTACCGAAGTAACAACCCCGGGACCCGTATTCACGTTCACGACCTTCTCCAAAAGTTCAAATTCCATGCGTCTACTCCCGCCGTTTGTTGGTTCAGCACACCTTGCGATCCGTTTTCGCAGAACCATACCATAGACTCGGAAATGGATGAGCCTAACAAGAACCTTCTTCGCAAAATCCCCGAGCTTATACAGAGTTTTCAGCCTCGTCAGGTCGTGATTGAGCAGGTGCCTGGTCTGATCATGATTGAGAAACACTGCAAAGAGTTTGAAGCACTCATTGGAAACATCATGAGCGTTGGCTACAATCTAGCCTGGAAGGTGATCGACCTTAAAGAGTTGGGATGTCCATCAGAACGAAAGCGTTTGATCATCATGGCTTCCGCGTAAGTCTTCATCACGAATCAAGTATTCTTCTTCTCTTCAAAAGCTGATCTTTCTCATAGTATAGGAGAAGCACTTCCACCATTCCCAAAGGCTGTATATGGCAGAAATATACCATTTCGTACGGTCCACGATGCTCTCAAGGATCTACCTGAAGAATACAACGCCGAAGAAACATTGAGTCATCCGTTCTTCAATTGCGAGCGAGATGAGCCGTTCCCCCTTACAATCACCACCTCCCGGACTCTTACCAGGAAGATGAAAGGACAGCGGTTTATCATGGGACATCCCGAGGAGAACAGACGATTCTCAATACGAGAACTGTCAAGACTGATGACGTTCCCTGATTCGTTCACATGGCATGTGGCCTCAACTCCAATGGCAGCGATGATTGGCGGAGCCGTCCCACCACTACCGATGAGCATGGTCTTGGAGCAGGTGGTCAAGACCTTGAAAGGAACAGATGGCGATGGAGACATCTCGCGCTCTCTATACGATGAACCCCTCGCTTTTGCACAGGCGGAAGCCTCTCATGCAGAAGAGGAGGAAGAGGAAGAGGAAGAGGTCGAGCATGGCATGACCAGAGTCGGTTCTATAGCAATGCCTTCCACTACTCCGGTACCCATGTCTCGAAAGCGCACAAACCCCACCAAGCAGTTATCTTCATCGGAGCGAAAGAAAGCCAAGACATACCACTACCCCGGTGTCTTGTGAGATTCACACTCGACTCTGTTCACTTCCATTGTCGGGCCAGAAGGTAAGCAAAAACACCTTCAAATTCGCACTTCAGACACGCGAAAACTGACAAATTCTGCCAGCAAGTTTCTGCATCAGGCTTAATTGACTCATGACTCGAAATAACCCTTGTACGCTTATTGCACTTCACAGCTTCACTTGAAGCGGTATGTTGTTCCCTCCACAATTTCCTCCTCGTCGAGGCTAAATCTATTCCACAGTGTTTCTTCACGCAACCTCTTTGCTCGCCTGGATACTTCTCTATTCAGAGCAGGATCTTGGCACAAATCGAGATTATGAGACAAAGGTAGCGCAACATTTCCCGCTCTCAGCGTTCATGGGCAGATTGGCTGGTGGATGTTCAGGGATAATGCGTGTCATTTGGAGGACTGCCAGTGTTGCGAAGGCTTTCCGCACTTCTTGACCTCCACTAGGCTCAGACATTCAGCATGATAAGACATTGCAATAGAGAATAATCACATGGCACAGTAACATCTGCGTGTCACAAGCGCAAGCCACTTCTTGCCTTGATTAATGCTAAAGGGCATGTTCGACTACTTTCTCCGAGCTAGCACTCCACAAATTGAGAAGTATTTAGGTCCTTGAAGAAGGAGACAGGGTCCTGTGTTCTGTGTCGTCAGATATGTCGGATGCTCAGACGAATCTCGAACAGGCTATGCCGTGATATGTCGCTGTCTTCACTTTGTCACAAGAAAGCGTCTTCTTTTATGCTAGAAAGCCATTGATTCCTGGTCTGTAGCGGTCCTTCCACGATGCAGAGGTCGTGCTGCTCTACGAGATGCCAGCAATGCTCTTGAGAGTGATTGACATGAAGTGTGACGAGGGAGAATGGAGGAGACTCGGAGAGTGGTTCGATGGAAGATTGGTGGGAGGCCGCCGGTAGATTGGCGAGGGGACCCCTGGAGTTCAGTGGCTTTCTGGCGCGTCAGATCGCGTGTCGAGTCACTGGAATTGCCCCTCAGATTAACTTTCACTTGTGATAGGATCAAATTTTGGTTTACGAACAATAACACCAAATCGACCACTATCTCTTACAATAATTAAGGCGAATTGCCTATCTTGAGAGGCGGTACACCTATACAAACACTCAGTCGTCCAGATTTTCTTCGATACGCACATACGGCCAGAAATATATACACTTCCAACCCCGCCAGCTCGAATATCTTATCCCTCAAACCACCATGAAGCAAAAATCAAGGAACATAGAGCGCGACGGCTCTGGAACAGTGACCCTCATACCAGAAGAGCCAGAAGACATGGTAGAAGCTTATCGTCTCCGTGGACTTTCACAGCCAGGCTAACCACCGACAGTGGCACTCGTACAATCTCATCCGCGTCAACGATATCCTTCGCGCAGCAGCAGTCCGCCGAGTCGTCACCGAATCGGCAACCGGCAGCACATCCTCCTCCCGCGTCCACACCAACCTGACCCTCAAAGTAACGAAGCTGGACTTCGACTCCTCCGCAGCTCAACTACACGTCTCGGGCACCATCACCGTCGAAAATCCCTACGTGAAATTAGGAGGCTATCACACCCTCGACTTGGAGCTCCAAAGGCCGTTCACGATCGAGAAAGGCGACGGCTGGGATTCTATCGCTTTAGAGCAGCTGAACGATTCGCTGGACTCCAAGAAGAGGGCAACGATCTGGGCAGTGGTCATGGAAGAGGGAAAGGCAAATATCTGTTACATCACCGAATTCCAAACGAACCTGGCGCAGCAGGTCGCGACGACGATACCGAAGAAGAGGGCAACCTCTACAGATCAATCCAAAGCTCTGGGACGGTTTCATAAAACACTCTTCGATACATTATCGAGAGCGATGGAATTGTCAAGTACACCGCTAGAAAACCTACCACCCCTGCTGCTAGCGAGTCCTGGATTCGCGGCACAGAATTTCCTGACGTATATCAAGGCGCAGGCACAAACGCAAGGTGGGAAGTTACTCCCAGCTTTGATCGCCAAGACCACAGTCACGCATTCGAGTTCTTCGAATCTTTCGGCTTTGGCAGAGGTCATGAAGTCACCCGCCGTCACCGCCAAACTCAGTGACTCGAAATTCTCCCGCGAATCAGCGCTACTGGACCATTTCTATGCATCCCTGCGGAAAGACGACGGACGATCAGCATACGGAGCGCAAGAAGTGATTTCATGTATCGAGAAAGGAGCCGTGGGTCGGGGCGGTGGCGCGCTCTTGATATCAAACACTCTGTTCCGAGCGACGGATGTGGCAGAGCGGAGGAAATGGGTCGAACTCACGGAGCGGGTCAAACAGGTGGAAGGAGGGGAGGTAAGGGTGTTGAGTGAAGCGCATGAGAGCGGGAAGAGGCTGGAGGCCCTCGGTGGTGTGGCCGCTCTGCTCACATTCCCGGTGTTGGACGACGAGAGCGAGGAGGAACAAGAGGCAGGACATGTCAAGGGAAGTTTCTAGAGCAGAAATCGGGCGATGAGAAACGAAGACATGACACCACGATCTGAACTCATGCTTTTGTCAGTCAATCTTTGTGCCAGACATCCACGTCGAGGTCAACATCCTAATGGCTCCACCACACTAATTCAACGTCCCTTTGGCCCCGGGAAACCAAGACACGAGCTTCATCCGTAGAGTGTGCAAAACCAAACAACGATACCAATATTCCACCACCACCTCCAGTCAACCACCTCACCAGAAACCATCCCAAGACGCCTCAGTAAAAAAACCAGACTCGACAGCATCTCGGGGAGTTTTTCCAAAAAAAAAAAAAAGAGGTCGAGAAGAGAGCCCACCAATCAATCCACGGATGATAAGACAACTCAACGACTCCTAAAAAGTATATAATCCATTATTGAGATTAGCGAGTACCACGATGAAACCCGACGCAGCGAATATGGCATAGGTGAACTTCTCACAAAGACTCAGGTAGGAAGAGCGGACCGGAGTCCCACGTACAAAGGAACGCAAAACACGACACCCACGTTCGAGGATGGTGGATGGAGAGACTACTAGACCCTCACACACGGCTATAGAAACCCCAGCCCAGCTTTTGGATATAAGCCGATACACGAATAGCACATGTACATCGGAGCATCAGATACCGCCACAGGTTAGCCATAGAAAATGACGACTTCCTAGGTAGGAAAGAGAGGGGGGGGGGGGGGGGGGGGGGGATGGAAAAATAAAAAGCAAAGGGAAAACCCACTCCCTCACGAACGCGCCATCAAACCCATCCTTATAACTCCACAAGGCATATCCTGCTCCACCCTGATCAAATTCTTCGTAGCGAGCGTGAGGACATGCAACAAGCCCTGCGCAGCAACAACAACCGAATTCGCCTCGGGCCTCAATAACTCCTCAAACGCCACCGTCACCGTCACCACCACCTCCTCCTCTTCCACGCCACCGCCATCGAGGATCTCAGCGGCCTCTCTTTTCTCTTGAATAGCATTCTCGATGAAATCGTAGAAATTGTTGCTTTCCCTGTCCAGCGCGGCCTTCTGCCACCAACTCTGCGCAGCGGTCTGTGTATCGACACCGGCACCGGGACCGAAACGCTCAAACTCTTCGTCGTCGAGGAAGTCGAGCGCGCCCGTGGAGGGGAGGGGATCGGCGCTGTCTGTGCCTTCGAGGATGAGTGGACGACCGCGGCTGAGGAGGGGGGAGGCGCTGACCATTCTGCTACCGCGACGACTGAGGGAGCCGGCGTTGGAGCCTGCGATTCCTGGGATACCAGAGTGGACTCTGTTGACGGAAGAGCCGCGGATGGAGGAGAGGACGTTCCAGGGCATGGCGGAGTGGGCGTCATCGAGTGCTGAGGGCTGGTCACGAGCTAGTTCTATGTCTTCGTCCTGGAAGACGTAGCCATTATCCATCATGGCCATGTCTGCTGGTTCGGCTCGACCGACTTGCTCTTCTTCGTCCAGTCGTGGGCGTTTTTGGCGTTCAGAATCTGGGGTATCTTTTGGATCACTTCCGCGCTTTTGACCTGCTGTATCAGGTGGGCTTCCCGTGATCCATTGATACAGCGATGGACCAGAGAACATATCTGCTAGTGGTCCTTTAGACTTTGCGTGGCCGAGACCTGAGCCTACGTCTCCGAGACCTCGTCCAAGTACCCAGTACTCAGCATTCTTTTTGGCTTGTTGCGAAGTTCGAATTGCGTGGCTTCGAGCCAGATCGGTCGTCATGTTGACGAGGTAGCCGTTGTTCATGGATAGCAGCTCTCGACTGCGCAACTCGATCTTTGAGTCGGCCTTGATGACTTTCGGGTCGCGTCGACGACGCTGAGGGGCAGCCGCTGTGTCGGAGCTCTCCAGCACGGTGGATGGGCGGTGGAGGCCATGGTCCGAGGATGGATCTTCTACACCGGCTGCTGCTGGAGGTAGATCGTAGCCATCCTCAATTTGCTGCCATTCATCCATCGCATTGTCGCCCTACGCTCGGTTAGCTATCATGCGCAGCTACCTTTCCGTTACAGGCTCCTACATACTGGAAGGCCAGCACTCAGAAGACGAACCGCATGCTCTTCTCGAACGCGCGCACTGGTGTTGCCATCACTAGGCATGAGACCGCGCATAGGAGTTTGATGTACATCCCTCAAAGCTGGACCTTCTTGCAGTTCGCCATCAGCGTCAAAGTTGAGGCCTATATCCAAGTCCAAATCAAGCAACGGTTCGTCCTCTCGTGCAAAGAGACTGCTTGGTCGTGGAGCACCGCTGACGCTGTCTGCACCCGGAAGCACGAAACCTCCCAGGCTAGCGGACTGTGAAGAGGAAAGTATAAGATTGCCGTCAGCGCCAGGAGTGCCGCGAAAGGACAGCGAGTTTGTGAGCTGCGACTCCTCAAAGCCTGGCGGAAGACTGCGTCTCAAGATGTCATCGAGCAGCGGCATGAACCCAGCATCAGGGAGGAATGCTGGATCATCCTCGAGGAGCAAGTTGTCTGGTCTAGGCGCGTGAGTAAGTGACACTGAGGGCAAGGCTTGCGACGCCTCAAGCTCACCTTGTTCTGCCGTCTGTAGAGTCGAGATTCACGGCGCGCACAACTTTGAGCAGAGTGCGCATTGTGTTCTGCGCTGCCTGCGCGTCTGCCAGGACATAACCACATTGCTGATCGTAAACGCGCGAGACACCGTAGCTGCTCGAGGTCAGAAGTGAGCGCAATGTGAGTATGGAAGACCAACAGCAAGTTGCTCTGCAGACGAAGTGCCATCGGTGCCTCAGGAGTGATGATGGTCTCGCAAGCCTTTGCAACATCGACATCAAGGATCTGCTTCCGGCTGACCTTTCGTGCGCTAGATCTCTGGCCGAGAGTCGCGACAAGCCTGTAAATGGTCAGCGATATGTGCTCTGCAGGCCTACGGAGGTGCTACTTCACTCACCAGACAGTTGCGACACCATACTTGCGCGAAGTGAGCACTATTCAGTGATCAGTCGCGTCGAATTCAGATCGCAGGTTGGTAACTTGCCTTCGTGGCTGTAAAACATGATCAATACTATGACAATCTAACACAGACAACAGGAATGCTTTCGAAGTATGTGTGTATGAAGTGAGTACAGTGATTGGTGAGGGCAGGTGGTCAACGGGAGCGACAGAAAGACTTTCCTGCCACTTACGCGTTTCGCGTCATCGACGTGTGGTCATGGAATGGTCTTGCTAGACACGAGGCTTGCGACGACGTGGGAACATGAGCGTATTGATAACGTTGCGATTAAGACCGTCCCAGAGTTCCCTCCTCTGTCCGATTCTACCAATACAACTGTCTCAACAACTCGACTCCTTGAATTCATCGTGCTGCCCAGCCATCATCCGAATTGATGGGGCTTCTGCGAGACTCATGGTCAGTATCTCGTGCTCGGTATCTCGTGCTCAGGATTGTGGGTTACCACGCGATGTCGCAAGATTGAATATTCACGATTCGAGTCCAATGATTCCAGGACACCGATGAGTTGAGCTGCACCGACAGGGATACTTTCAATTGGTGCAAGTCTGCATTAGTATCTTACACCACGACCTTATCATCTATCTTCCTCCGCATTCGTAAAACCCGGGCCGTTGATGACTGTACTTTACCGCCTGCTATGCATGAAATGCTCTATCAAGACACACAGAATAGGGCCCAAGGGATGAGCCATGAAAAGCTCCATATCTTTACTTATCAATGCTCGCAAGAGGAACAGCTCGGTAAAGGAGAATGAGCGCTGAGTGGCTTTGTCCTAGGCAGTATGTTAGTCATATTGAGCAAACCGCAACAGATGTGTGAGAAGCGTACCTCCACCAGACAACGTCTCAATCCGATCTACCTCCACCTCGGAGACCTTCTCATCGTTGAACCACCACCACTTTCCATCTTCCTCCTTCACCTTTCCCGTTACTGGATCCTTCTTACCAGACTTCTTGACGAAGGCTGTGTAATGTCCACTGTCGGCGCTGGCACCTTGGTGAGTGATTACACATCGCAGCTCGTACAAGCCAGTTTGGTTGCCTCCAACATCAGCCTTGAGCTTGGGATCCACCAGGGTCAGCAACTCCTTCTTTGCAGAGAGGATGGAGGCAGCCTGCTCAGCTTCGATTTGGGCGTCGGTCTTGAACTCAATATCGGGCATCTCGACATCACCACTAGCAACCTCCGTCTCTGTTTTCTTTTCGTCTTTCTTTGCGTCCTTCTTTTTGTCTTTCCCTACACCAGCGTCTTGGTCGTTCTCCTCGCCCATCTTCATGCGCTTCTGTCGCTTCCTGGCCCGTTCAACGTCCTCCTCCTCTTTCCTAATCTCGCGAATCTTATCGCGGACAGGGATAAGCATCTTCTTGAGATCGTCGGAGCAGAACTCAGTCACATCCAGCTCCTGAGGAAATACAACTTTGCGCATGATTTTAGCTTTCTTGTTCGTTGTCCGACGCCAATCAAAGCGCATGAAGTGCACAGGCAGGTACTTTGGAAGACGGGATATACGTGATGTCTTCGTATACACAGCATCTCGGTCTAGCACCACAGACTTCTTCTCAATTTGCTCCTTCAGTCCAGCCATCAAGCCATCACGCAGATGGTTTGTCTCAGCGGCGATGTGACAGTTGAGTTTGAAGAACGTGTCCTGGCCTTTCACCGGCTCCTCTCCTCCGTCCTTGGCTGCGGGCTCATCACATTCCATCACGGTTTCAAATTTCCCGGACATGTATTGGTCGATGAAATCTACCGAGTTGCCACCATCAACGCTGGAAGGCTTCTTGAGCTTTGATCGAAGTTGTGACACAATCTGAGACCATGCTTCTTCTGCGTCCTGTTGTGCCCAGCCATGTCCGTCTCTTGACTTTTGGGCGAATTGCGGGAATACCTGTCGTAGGGTGTTGAGAAACATCATGGGTGGAAAGCCTTCCTGAGTTTGCGACATCTGCATGAAGAGATCTCGTAAACTTGAAGTGATGTCGGCCGAACCAGACCCTCCTGTAAGACCTGCAGATCCAGCGAAGCTGAACGGTGATGGAGCGCTCGCATTACTGTTCGGATTAGCCTGTCTATATCATCAATCAAGAGGGGAGGGTGGACAAAGTTGCGTGGGGGCAAAATTTCTTGCACTTTGCTTCGAGGGTTTTGAGTGCCATTCTGGAGAGCTGACTCTGGAAAAGGAGCTGGCCTATAGGGTTGCTGACGACGCGAGTTTTGCATCCATGTTTCGGAACTAGGAGCTGGACCCCGGAGACGTGTGCGATAATGTCTAGCAAGAACAGCTAGAATAGACTCGCGCTCGGTACTAAGCCAGTAGTCGCCAGAAATCCTGCAAGCCCTCAGTAGTCGCAGTTCCCTACAGACCTGAAGCAATGTCCAAATCACTTTGCCCCACGGCGATTTTTCTAGGATTTTTGAAGTACCTTGATCTGTATTTCGCGAGCTCTTCTTGTAATTCTGGTATCGCCCGCAGTGTTTGCAGTGTTGAATTCAGGTAACAGGTGTTGCCCAAGTTCTGAAGCCCTGGTGGTATCGCGGAGTCCAACTGGGCTGCTTCGGCTTCTGTCATGTCTTCCAGGAACCGTATCGGTTCTTTCGGCTTTGCAATTGTTCCTGCGCTATCTCCGGATGGGGTCCCCATCATCATGAATGTGTGGCCGGGCTTGACGCCCAATTTCGAAAGGTCAGTCTCATCTTTGAGCTGTCCGCCTTTCACCAGGATCTTCTGTCGCTCAGGCTCCACGCCGGTGAGGGAGAACAGCTGGAATTTAAAGGTCTCGCCTGTGGTGCTGGGATCGAGATCGACGTCATATTTCTTGCCTTGGTGTTTGACAACGACTACCGAAAATGTGTCAGTCAAGATCTCTTGTAATGCCCCAAATTGAGCAGGACCATGCTGCAGCTCCAGAAGTTGTATAAGAAAGCTAGCATGAAAGGTGGAGGGAGATATATTGCTGGTGACTGTGGTTGCGTGGTGAGGACAGGAAACTCTAGGGCATACCTGGTATTGTATCCATGATGAGCAATAGTCAGCGATGAAGGAGTTCGAGAGTGGGAGAGACTTTGTGGCGACGTAGCGATTCAAATACGTCTTTGTTGACTGATGTGGATGATGAATGCTGGGGTTTGGAGGCAACCTCTACGCACAGACGCAGACACGCTTGCAATTGCCAAGCAGACTGATGGCGCCCCGTTTGACTACATCCCATTCAGAAACCAGCAGAAATTAACATATCCACCCCAGTTACGTGCCTGTGAAGCATTTTTGCGTCGACAGGAACCAAGAAATGGTACGCACAATCACAGTTTCACCATTACCAGTCACTACTGACCGGGCCAGTCTCAATCTCTGAGACCATACCTCCAATGCGTCCGGTCATCGCTTACAGCCGCCTTGTCATTATCAAACTTTGCCTCACAGGCATCCGAGAGACATAATGTGCCAGAGATCGAGGCTGCCAGCTCTCCCGAGGTCCTTTTGAACCCATTGACAGTTGCCCGAAACGACCATGAGAAAGTCTTCATTGAGCCAAGTATCAACAGCGTCCGCATCAGCATCAAGATCAAGCAGGCAGACGAAATCGAGCAAATCCTTGTCCATAAGTTCACGAGATTCCTCACTCAGCGAGCCGAAGCTTTCTTCATTCTACGGAGGAAACCAATCAAGGTAGACACCTCCTACTCATTATTCTTGTACAACATTCTAATCAAAATTAGGGCTATGACATCTCTTTCCTCATCACGAACTACCATACCGAAGAGATGTTGAAGCACAAACTGGTCGACTTCATTATTCAATTCATGGAGGAAGTTGACAAGGAGATTTCTGAAATGAAGCTGTTTGTATGTGTTCTCATTGCCCGCTTCGCCAAATCCACTCGCTAATCCACTGAAGCTGAACGCGAGAGCTAGATTCGTGGCCGAGTCCTTCTTGACACCCGTAAGTACTTTGTTGTCATGTCTCGTTACAGGCTAAAAGAGCTGACTGTGCTTTAGTTTGATTAAGAGATTGGGTCCTGCTGTTTGATGCGACTGAGTGTAAACTCCGGATATGCTGCTGGAAAGCGAGGTATCAAAGCTACGTGGAGAGCCACTGAGCTCAAAAGATAGGTGCTGTAGAAGCAGATTTGAATAGAAGTGAAGACCGTGGGCACTCTCCTGTTCGTAAGTCGCGAGTTTCCTAAATTAAATGACCCAACTTGATGGCACCGCCATCAAACAGTCATCAATCATGAACAATGAGCAACCTGATATACCTCTTTCTAATCAACGGTGGTGAGAACACCGACCTAAGACTGACTGCCTTACTTCGGGCCTATGATTTGAAGGATGTGAAGTGAAGCACACGCCTTTGCCAAACGTTTCGTCACTTCAGATTGAGGGCTCTGTGCATGGAGCATACAGTCAATGATCTGCCATGCTAAAACCATCGCTTGCCCTCCCCGGAAATTTACTTGGTGTGATCGCAAGCTCACTTCACATCGTTTGTTTTGATGATGGAATTGGCAACACACTGGACGCGACCGACGCGCTGCAGTGGTGTTACTTCTATCGTTGTCGACGTGACCCGGGTGGCACATGACTCCAGCCCAGCCAACACCCACCGAGTTTTAGCCGAGAGTTTTATATTCCTTCGCGCTCTTTTCTCCACTACCCTCTCTACATCGCTCACACTACTCTTGCTCTTGGCCGCTTGCTGTGCCCGGCCACTTCATCCTTTCAATTCGTCTTTTCTTGTTCGATCTCAAAACCGCTTCGTGCTTTCGGCGACTCGCCGGTCCTTACTCATATCAACACAGAGGTTCCGCAGTTTCGTGTCGCGCTTGCGCACTTTTTTCTTGCCTGAATCACCTGTGTGCGCCTCAAATTGAAAACTTTAGTAAGTTACTCTCACCTGCACGCTCCCAGACGTGAGGGCACGTTGACTGGTGTCTCTAACTTTGCAGACCAGCAGCTTTCAAAATGCAGAACAACCAGTACCCAGAGGATCCATACGCCTCGTTCGACCCTCGGGCCGCAGCTAGTGGTGGCAGGATGCCTTATGGCGGAGGAGGTGGCAACGGACATTGTGCTCCCATGAACGGTTATGGAGGTCCACAGATGGGCGGCCAGTACTACCCACAGCAAAGCTTCCAGCAGATACCAAACATGAATGGCCAGCAGATACAGCAATACGGATACGCCAACCAGCAGCAATTTGCGTATGGACCATCTCACATGGCTACCTACGCTAATGCCGACAATGACTTCGGTAATGGCTACGGCAACCGTCGTCAGTCCATGTCCAACGGAATGCCGCTCGCGGTTCCAGACATTGGTCTGCCTCCACTGGCAATCAAGATCTTCGCCGAACGTGACGAGGATGACCGCCCCATGGCTCCAATGTTCCTTGTCGCCCCAAACTTAGACGCTGGTATTGTGAACGTTCAGCACGTGAGTCATCAAATTTGTCCACTCGGTGCCGAAGCTGACACATCATAGAACCCGTTCAACATCAAGACCAATGAGATTCTAGTTGCTCTCGGTCAGGATTGCGTAGTCCAGGATTACCCTCCGTCCTCGGGCATATATGCTATCCATATCATTCAGGACCGCATGACCGGAAAGACAAACGATGTCTTCGTCGAACTGAGAGACTGGAACGAGGCCGAGAAAGTTATGCGGCGTTACAACAACCAGGCTTCCAAGGAGCGTGCGCCAAAGCTTGGTAACCGTCGCGCCAAGATGTCTCTTGCTACCGCTTCCAACCTCATGAAGGCTATATTCCCTCGCGCCAAGTGCACGTGGATGAATGGCAAGCCAGAGCGTCCCACTGAGTGGCTGAATGACAACCCTTGCAATTGGGATGGGTTCATCACCCGTGAAGAGATGGTCAAGGTGTTGACGTTTGCTGAGCAGACCACCAGCGCCAAGGTATGATCAGTCTTTCTCGCGTCTCGTTGGAGTCCTTATAATTGACTGTTTTTGTAGACTCGTTTCGCCCAGGAGTCACCAGAGCGCGTGTATCAGATGATGATAACGTCCATGCAGAAGGTTTGTTTGCCGATTATCATCTCTAATCAGCGACACCTGCTAATCAAACTAGATTCCATGGGATGCCGATCGCTTTTTCTTCCCCAAGGACTGGGTCATGGAGTTTCATAGCGTCTTGAGCCGCATGGCTGTCCGCCTTGCTCAGCTTGTCGTTGGGCGTTACCATGTGAACTTGGACACCAAACTCCTTGAGCAGTTTATGAAAGTCATGCACTCAAGCCCCATGTACGGCAATGGCGACCCAAAGGCCATGGAGAACTATATGTCGATTGCTGTCAAGGTTGATGAGATTGTTGCTATCGCCCCTGGTATAGCTCCCCGTCCTCCTCGTCGCAGTACTCTCGCTGGCAACGATGGTGATAAACACTCCGAGTTTCGCGCTCGCAACGAGATGCAATCCTTGAAGGAGGGCCTTCGAGGAATGCATCTTATCAACCGTCAAGATCGTAACCGTTCTCCAGTGCGACAAGAGCGCGACCTGTCACCGGTCCGCCGCGGTTACTCTCCCAAGCGACGCGATCAGTCTCCAGATCGTCGCGACCAGTCGCCAGCTCGACGCGATCAGTCTCTGGTCACTCGCGATCATTCTCCCGTTCGCCGCAGCCGCAATGAATCACCTTCTCGCCGTCAACAGTCGCCAGTTCGCCGCGACTACTCCGAGTTTTCGCCAGTTTACTACGACGAGTCTCCCATTCGCCGCCAGCGTCACGAGTCTTCGGTTCATGAGTACTCACCTGTTCGCCGCAAGTACTCTCCCGTCCACCGGGAGCACTCGCCTGTCCGCCGCGAGCAGTCTCCGGTTCGTGTTCAGTTTCGCGACCACTCTCCGAAACGCCGCTCTGATGAGAACGTCTACGAGTACTCGTCCCGCGCCTCACACCGCGCCACTACTTCGGGCTCTCCAATGACAAGCTCGTCTTCTGGCCGTCGCTCAACCCTCCAGCTCTCTGGCTCTCGCATGGGCCGCTCCGGCCGCCGCTGCGATGATTGACTCGGAGATTGAAACACCAAAGATCGAGAAATGGGTGAGCTCATAGGTGCTTCAAAGAACTTGCGCCTAAGACCACGACCTTGTAAAATATTGCTTTCTTCTTCTACCAATGACTCACGATGCGTAAGTCTTACCTGCGTGCCAGGCCGGACTTCAGCTAACCAAGAAATGTAGTAACACGATGCTCCTTTTGCTCTCATTGGAGCTGTAGACTTGGACGCCTGGCGTCTGTCATCAGTACTTGATTGTTCTGATAAGTCATTGGACTTCTTACTCTAGGATGGTGTCTACCTCATGACCGACAACATTCTCTTTTCTTGCGCATTTCGCCATGGCGACAACTTGTACAACAATTTCCAGACTAAATCTTTGTGGATCCGATACTTGTTGATACCGTTCTTGTGGGCCGACGTCGTCAATGTTCGATGCGCGGACTTCTGTTCGAGGCGCTGAGCTTGACTGGCACAGTCTTCTCACGGAGGGTGGTGTCTATGGGGTGGACGATGTCTCTGAGCTAGCTGCTCTATTTTGCGCCATGCTTTGCCTTGTTGCGATGATAATAATGATAATGGATGAATGAATGATGGATAAGAGTTGGGAGGTTGGACAAAGAGAATGGATTGGCGGGCATTCGGTAGTCTGGTGAGAGAACACTGGCAGCCTGCTTTTCCGCTCTGTCCTTTCATTATTCTAGATCATCTTCTAGATATCGAGCTCCGTTGACCTCTCACTCAATCGATCAAGCAATTTTAGAATGACTTGAAATCCTTCCTTTCTTTCTTCCTTCTTGCAAAAAACCAGCGTTCGTCTTCTCCTTGCCTTTTTCCATCTCCATCGCACACAGACTCCAACAATTACAAACCAAAACCTTCACTCCACAGAGCCTGCCTATCTTTGCACTGTCAAGATCCCAGTCGTCTCCACAGGACTACCTCGAATGGCCCAATTCGCTCTCCACTAAACCAACAATAACCTACATCCATCAACTTTGTGTCTGTCTCCCATTTCCTCATCTCCGTAACGCAAAAAACAATCGCGTTCACTACTCGCCGACTTTCCTCTGCCTCTTCCACAATGATGCTTGAAGTCAGGCGCCGAGAAGTCCTCTTCCCACACACCCACATGATTCCCATTCTCTGCCCGGTTCTCTCCAAAACCGACAAAGATGCTGCTAATCCAGCGCCGATCCAACGCAAAATTCTCAACTTTGAGAGGTGTCGATACCTAGGCGAATGGTTCAAGCCAGCACATCGAATCACGACGGAGCTGCCACATATTCAAACCACTACGATTTCAGTCCACAAGAAGACCTCATCAATCACAAAACTCAGCCTCATATCTCAGCCTCCCACATCAAGTGACAGAAAAAGCTCTATTCATTTCCTCTACTCAACCTCAAGTAACTCATACTTCCCCCCATTCCTCTCAAGCGCATCCTCGCACCTCGCCATAACACTCAAAACCTTTTCCTCCTCCAACCTCTGTCCAACAACTTGTACAGCAACAGGCAGACCATGCATCTTCGTGGCGTCATAATGCTTGTAAGCGCCCTTGGCAACACCATTTAGTGTCTTGAAATCGAAGCTCGGAGGTAACTGATCCAGAGTGTGGTCGACGTGGGTGACGGGTAGGATGCCTGCTGTGTAATCGAGCTATATTGCGTTAGCTTGCTCCCCACTAGGATATGGTGGTAGGAGGATGCACTCACCAAGTTAAACAGGAACGTATATCCACAGGACGAAACAGCATCTTTCATTCCTCCATGCGGAACAGCAGGTGTGGCATTCGGCACACAAAGCAAAATATCCATCTCCTGCTCTCCCCACCATTTCTTCCATGTCTCCTTGAATGCCTCTCTTTTACTAACCAACTTCCAATTCTCAGCCGCAGTCTTTGGTCCAAAATTCTCCAACAGACCAGCCCAAATGTCATCCCTTCTTATGTATTTGACCCATAGGTAATGGAGATATCTTGCGAAGCGGGGTAATTTCATATAAAAGTTCATCTGTTTGGCGCCGGCGTCATTGGTCTCACCTGTGCGGAAGAAGGAGCGGAAGGTTACACATCCGTCCGCGTTGAGCAGTTGGGAGGCGAGTTGGAGGGCTAGGTAGGGTGGGGCGGTGGTTGGGGGCGTGATGTCGAAGACGGTGTGGCCCTCTGCTTTCAGAGCATCTGCTACGAGACTGAGACCACGGGCGCAGGCTGGCGATGGATCGACGACGCCTGCTCCTTGTCAGAGGAGTTACTTGATCAGATGAAAGAGGGGCTACCATCGGTTTTCAGCACGCCAACCCGGAGAACTTTCTTCTCCCCGTACTCTGTCTCAACCTTATCCCGCCACTCCAACGGGTGAACAGTGTGATCATATTTCCAAGGTCCTAGTTTCACAAACTCCCTTGTGAAGTAGGCCAAATCGTCCATTGTCCTAGCCATAGGACTGAAAACACTCGGGATGCCCTCCTGCCCGGGCATAGATGTGTTCGAACCGATCTTCGGCCATCTCCCAGTCGAGCACCTCAATGAGTAACAACCAGAGAAGTGAGCAGGCGCACGAACGGATCCAGCAACGTCAGAGCCAATTCCAATTCTACTGCCACCAAAAGCTAGCAAAGCCGCTTCTCCTCCAGTAGATCCGCCAGGAGAGTAATTCTTGTTGTGTGGATTCGTGCATCGACCCCAAACATCATTGGTACTCTCGAAGGAGAGGAGCGTAATCGGTATATTAGTCTTGACAAAAGGAACAGCACCAGCAGCCTTCAACATCTTAACCAGACTGCCATCCTCTTTGTACGGCTTCCCTGTATTTTTTGAGTACCCAACGGACACATCGAAACCACCCACTGCGATCGTGTCCTTCAACGAAACGGGGATACCCGCCAAGGGCCCATTTAGATTTATTCCTCCATCGTCTATCCAATTTTCAGCTTCTGGGAAGAGGATCTCAGTAACGCAATTTGTCGCTTCTTGGGCGGATATAGCGACTTTGCCGTATGCGCGGAGGATATCTACGGGTCGGATTGCATTCGAGTGGACGTCTTTGACGAGTTCGGCGATAGGTCTGGAGAGAATAGAGCGTTCATTTGCGCCTACGGGAAGTCTGTAGGGTTGAGGTAGGTTTGCTATTTTGGAGGCTCGTTCGGCTTGTTTCCGATTGCTACGGCATCGTATCAGTTCAGGTCTTGTCAGGATACGAGGCTGTACGATACCAATCGTTACGGTGCTGGAAATAATCCAAGGGGAAGACCATCTCGAATTACTGGTTAGACCACAGAGGGTACTGCGATCTTGAGTGTAGCAAGAGAGGGAGAAGAGAGGCACGCCGGCCACGGCCGGGTCCCTCTGCCTATCTGTCGGGGCTCACGCGTCGTGACCCGTTGTGGAAATAGGCGGGGATCGGGGCTTCTCCACTGCCAGCTGAGCTTCAGCACGGACAGAGATGCAACTCGTCTATCGATATCGCATACACCTTCTCCTTTCGTCCTAGAGAAACGGTGACGAACGCCCCTCTTGTTCGAGCATCATATCTCGCAAGATCCATAGATTTTACTCAAAAAATGGTGTTGCGGAAAGACGAGATTGAGAAGTCCCTCTATGAAGAGAACCAAGCCATATCACAGGGGAAACTAAAGGAAGATAGCCCCCTCGATCTTTCTGATGAATTCCGGATATTATGCGAGGCATGTCGAAGGGGCGACTTGAAAATATGCCAGGAACAAATCACGTCTGGCGTGAACATCAATGCTCGGGATAGATTCGATTATACCCCCTTGATCTTGGTTAGTCTTTTATCTCTTTCCCAATCAACAAACCCGATACTGATTGCTTATTCCCAAGGCCAGTCTGTGTGGCCACTATGAAGTAGTACAACTCCTCCTCGAATCCGGCGCCCTCTGCGAACGAGACACATTTCAGGGCGAACGATGTCTTTACAATGCCCTCAACAACCGAATACGAAACCTCCTTTTGCAATACGATTACAGTAAATCTACCGATCCGTTACAACCTCTTGCCGCTTCCATAACCTCATTGTTAACAAGAGAGCACCCTCAGACCTCGGATATCATATTGAAGGCTGTGGATCAAGTGTTTCATCTCCACAAGTTTATACTCGCTGCAAGATCACCATACTTTGCGAAGAAATTGGCTCTTGCGCCGGAGACGACGACGTGGCGATTACCGAATACCATCCCAAGCGAGTCATTGCAAGCTGTGATACGATGGTTGTATTTGTCCGACGCTGAGGGCGATTTCGGAGAGGATGAGGAAGAGCAAGCTATACTGACTGGTATTGATAAGTTGAGTCGGCAGTTGGAGGTCGAGACGTTGTTCGAGACAATACTGGAAAGAAGTAATCGACGGCTGGCCAGGCAAAGAAGACAAGCGGAGCTTGAAAGAGGGAGGGATCAGTTGGAGACATGGTTCAAGGACAATATCTTGAGGCATAAGATACACATTGATGCCTCCAAAGCAGAATCGATACGATGGGATCGCAATAACGGAATCTTTGCCGATGTGCTGCTTCGTGCGGACGAAGACATAGATGAAGATGACGAGAAAGAGGACCAAATTCTGAAAGAAGGATCCCAGCCGTCAACGCAGAATCTCGGCATACCCATAGGTCCTTTCTCGTCCAGATCTCGATCTCCTTCACGCTCTCGACCGGCGCCTCGCAAATCAGTCCTCTTCCCAGCTCACCGCGCCATGCTCCTCCGCTCCGAGTTCTTCTCCACAATGTTCGCCTCTGCTTTCCGCGAAGCACAAGATACGGCCTACCTCCAAATAATACCCATAGACTGCTCGCCCGAAGTTCTAGAAGTCGTGCTTACATATCTGTACACCGAAAGATCTGATTTCAGCTTGGACCTGGCTATAGGTGTCCTGTTTGCCGCTGATTTACTTTTCATCGAGAAATTGAAGGTGAAAGCGGCCCAAATCATTTCGACACTGGGCAATGGTGCGGCGAGTGTGGTCGAGGCGGATGACTCGAGGGGCAACCAAGCTATTGAATTGGAGGACTTGGTTGATATTTACGATATCATCAGGGCTGGCTGGGATACCAGAGTTCATAGGTTGGAAGAGTTCGGAGCGAGATATCTTGCATATCGATTGGAAAGGTACATCGACGAACCCGAGTTTTTGGAATTGATCAAGGAGTCTGCGGCGAGGATCAAGGAAAGACAAGAGACGGATACAATTGAGCTGATCGATGAGTAAGTGACCCGAGCACGTCCCTTTTCTTATAGGATGCTGATGATTGTAACAGTATCCGCTACTACCTCTCTGAACGCTTCCGTCTCCGCTTCGAAGAAGCTGGATTGGAAGAAATGATGAATGAGCTTGAACTCGACGAAGCTGGGAATCCGATCGCACCACCGTTTGAGTCTGAGAGAGATGTTGAGGAACCTAGTGGTGTCTTTAGGACGTTGGAAGGCGAGGAGGCGGGAGATGAGTTTGCGGTTGATGCGCAGAACTATGAGATTCTGTTGGCGAAGATTGATGGGCTTTTGGAGAGGTTGAAGTTGGATGCTTAGATGGTTTGAGGAGTTGTGAATAGACGGTGGCATTACTGGAAGAAAGTGAATGAACGTATTCGGCTGGGTGTCCCATCCAAGCATCGCGGGCGAATGTCGTGCTGCTTGATGCGTAAGTGGCATCTTGTTCCACATTGGCAAAAGTCCATAATTCGTGATGAATATCAGATGCGTCGAGCGGGTCAAATCCTGCTCTCCAGCCCCATCTCTACAACGACAATATCAAAACGACAACCTCTCGGACCACATCGAAAACTTCTCGTAAACCCCCTTGGCGGTACCTCAAGGTTACGTCCGTATCAGATCCGAAAAACCATGTCACCACTGGCATGTCGTCCTTCCGCATCCAGCTACCTCCCGCACGACACGCAGGAAGATCATGCGTGATATAACAACATGTATGTATGTCGGAGCAGTCTGCGCAACGACCTTCTGCAATCATCCTAGTACCCGCAGGGGAAGAGACGTGGATACCCTCGTCCGGACTGAATGCGGTTAAAACTACTAGGTAGCTAATTGAGGGTGATGCAGGTCCATGGTACCCGGGAAAGGACGATTCGGTACCACAGTACGAGGCATGTATAAGAAGGACTTTTGGTTTCGCGGCGCCGAAATGGAATCATTCCGAGTGATCTCTGGATTTTTTGAATACACTCTGGGGTTTTGCTCACGATGGTGTTCGAGTTTTGGCGGGTCCCCGTGACTCTGGCTTTGTTGTTGGTCGGCGGGATTATTAATGGTGTGGCTGGGGCACTCGGCTCTGGACTTCAACTTCGTGGGTTGAAGGGTAGAGAGGTAAGTTATCTCCTTGTTCTCTCCTCCTGTCCTTAAGGTTGTTATCGAGGCGTTAGTCATGGTTCGGTCAGTTTTGACTGTTGCTGTGGCTGCGGTTTCTTTGGCTGTCGTTGGGCGTGCTGCGCCGGCTTTTGAAGAAGGGGCCTGGTATGCGCGAGGGGGAGGGGTTCAGATTCCTCTCGTAAATGACCTTTCCTTGTTATGTTCACGGAGTGGCTGACAATTCATGCTGCTTTCTGCCTTTCTCGTTGTCGAGGCCACAACTCATGGCATTTCAGCTTTTGCTCGGGTTTGATCATGGTCGATTTCATCTTGGAGACGAAAGAAGGCTACTAGGCCCTACGAGATGGACAGCTTTCCTGTGCAATACGCTGACTGAATGATTAGCTGACACAAGCCGATAATATCGCTCCATCAGATCTTTATCCCGCCCACAACTTCTCGGTCCCCATCGATCACTGGCATAACGATACGCTATACGAGCCTCACAGCAATGGCACTTTCCCCATGCGATACTGGTATGATGCCACATACTACAAACCCGGAGGTCCAGTCATCGCCCTCATGTCCGGAGAAACTTCTGGAGTAGATCGATTACCGTTCATGCAGAAAGGTATCCTCGCCCAACTCGCTCAAGCCACTGGAGGACTGAGCGTCATCGTTGAACATCGATATTACGGAACAAGTTTCCCCGTTCCCGATCTCTCCACTAAGAACTTGAGATTTTTGACCACGGATCAGTCTCTTGCTGACACCGCGTACTTTGCAAAGAATGTGGTCTTTGAAGGTCTTGATATCGAAGGTGGCTTGACTTCGGATGACGCGCCGTGGATTGTGTATGGAGGATCTTACGCCGGAGCTTACGTCGCATTCTTGAGAAAGTTGTACCCCGAAGTCTTCTTTGGGGCGATCTCCTCATCTGGCTTGCCCGAAGCCATCATCGATTACTGGCAATATTGGCTTGGACCTCTCAATTATGGACCTCCAGACTGTATGGCTACCACTCAGGACTTCACGGAAGTAATCGATGGCATTTTGATTGGAAAGAACGACAGCAAGTTGACGTCTCGTCTCAAGACGGCTTTCTTGCTTCCAAATGTCACACTCGACGCCGACTTTGCGGACGTTTTATCAGCATATGGCATCGAGCAATGGCAGGGTAGAAACTGGGATCCAGCTATTGCAGTTCCAAACTTTGACTATTACTGCGGCAACATCACGAATGATACAGTTCTCTATCCCGCTCTAGAAAGCTCGAGGGAAGAACTCCTGAACCTGACCGAGATCTCAGGCCACGGCGACATCAATGATTCCTTCATCACACGCATGATAAATTTCATCGGCTACACCAATGCAATATCCAACTGTTCTGGTACTCAAGATCATTGTTTTGGCACGCTTGATTTGCCATACTACCAGCAAGACGGCTTGGAGACCCAGGGCTGGAGAAGTTGGGCGTATCAGTACTGCACACAGTGGGGTTACTACAAGACTGGCAGCGGTTTCCCCAAAGATATCCGGCCTCCCGTTTCGCGATTGATCGATGTGGACTACTCAACCTTGATCTGTCGCGAGGCTTTCAACCTCACCGGACTTCCTGATGTCGGGGCGATCAACAAGTACGGAGGATTGGGCATTGCATACGACCGCCTTGCCTTTGTTGATGGGTGAGTTCGCCCCAGGTTTCCAACCGGAAATTGTTTCTAACAGTCTTATAGAGAAGCTGATCCGTGGAAATATGCTGGTCCTCATGCCCCAGCTGCTCCTAACAGGACGAGCACAACGAATATGCCCTTCATCGAGATTGAGGGAGCTATTCACCGTTGTGAGTGCCAGAAGAATGGTCAGATCTTCACAACCGCTAACATGAGGCTCAGGGGATGAGAATGGCCTCTTTGCTAATGAAACCACAAAGGACCTTCCACCAGCACCGGTGGCGGCAGCACAAGCAGCAGAGGCCTCGTTTGTGAAAGCGTGGTTAGCAGGTGAGTGATTATCAAGCCACACGGCAAAAGTACTAGATTTCCTGACAGCACATTTAGAATACAAGAAATCGACGAATAAAAGTCCTAACTCATGATTGGTGATGTACTATTGCTAAACCACTGCTTTCCAGCCCACCCTTGAAGCCCCGTCGTATTGATGGCAGACTTCTCCATTGTAATTACCACAGAATTGGCACACTCTTTTTGTAGGAGAAAAGGAGCCTAGCATCCACGTTCGGATCGCGAGTATGCAAGATGTCCAACTCAAAAACAGATCTCGGCGCGAGGTTCACCCAATCTATTCGATACTAAGACTTACTGTGGTACCTGACCCTCCATGCCATCCCATCCCCGCCTAAGGAGAAGACTCGGAGCAGTCGATCTGTCGGCAAAAGTCTGAGCCGCCCCAAAATGACACCTACTACTAGTAGTCCCGGTGAATTCGAATGACCCTTTCCTACACCGGTCTTGGACGAGGAGGATTGTTGTACTTACTTACAAGTGGGGATAGGGAAGTTGGAGTATCGTTTGGTGGTGGTGAAGCTAGACTTTTCGAATGCCCTGATACTGAGGTGGGTGTGTGGATGAGATTCTCGACCTTCATGTTTCCACTCACAAGGATACCTCCACGTGACCGTCTTTGTCGAGGCTAAGTAGTACTTACTAGGTAGTAGTACGAGTCAAGTTCGAACGGAAGATGCCAGAAACCGCCAAGCCGAAATGAATGGATAACCCTCACACCGCCCCAAAACGGTCTAGCCCGTCCCCCCTCCCCCGCGAACAAGACGCATGTTTCCAAACGCCCTTTGGACCCTGCCGAGCCCGCGTCCGACTCCGATATCGCCACGCCCCTGCACGAGCGAAAAAAACCAAAAGCCGAAGCCAACCGTTGATGAGCCGTTGACTGACTGCATTGATGAACGACTGCGCTGACTCACACGAGGTATATCAGAGTCGACCTCGAGAGGGAAGCCTTGAGTCCTCACGTCTGCCACCACCTCCCACCACGATTCTCTCTTGCCCGTATCATAGTACTTTGCTAACTGTGAGGACCCTGGGACCCACCTGCACCGTGTCTGGCCGTTGTCGATCGATCGAGTGTCTGCACCCCACAATCCCGCATCTCGTCTCAAACTTTTTTTTTTTTTATCCTATTTCTTGCCTTTCCTTTCTCCACGATCGCGTGAACGATCACGATCACGAGAGATATCCACGAGCACGCGTAGACGACGGACATGGCCACCGAACTCCCCGTACACACCAATGGCGCCAGCTTGAATGGAAATGGCAATGGAAATGGAAATGGAAATGGAAATGGAAATGGAAATGGAAATGGAAATGGAAATGGAAATGGAAATGGAAATGGAAATGGACACGGGGACGTGAACTCCCAGGCCGTCAAGGAGGGTCTGGCGAGGATGTTGAAGGGGGGCGTGATTATGGATGTGGTCGATGCTGAACAGGTATTTTGCACTTCCTTGCCTTGGCTTCCTTTTTCTTTTCACGCCGGAGACAAGTCGAGGCTGCGTTTGCAAACCGGAGAACATGCATTCGAGCGACTCTAGTTCTACAAACAGTCCTCGAGAAGCGTCCAGCACATTGCCCTTCCCATCCCATCACCGGCAAAAAGAGGCACCCCGCTAACCCATCGCCCTTCCACCCACAGGCCCGCATAGCCGAAGAAGCGGGCGCCTGCGCCGTCATGGCCCTCGAACGCGTCCCTGCCGACATACGCAAAGACGGCGGCGTGGCGCGCATGTCCGACCCCTCCATGATCAAATCCATAATGTCGACCGTCACCATCCCCGTCATGGCCAAAGCGCGCATAGGCCACTTCGTCGAGTGCCAGATCCTCGAGGCCATCGGCGTCGACTACATCGACGAATCCGAGGTCCTCACGCCCGCCGACCACGCGCACCACGTCGAGAAGGCCGCGTTCAAGGTGCCCTTTGTGTGCGGGTGTCGGAATCTGGGCGAGGCGTTGAGGAGGATTTCCGAGGGCGCGGCGATGATCAGGACCAAGGGCGAGGCCGGGACGGGGGATGTGGTCGAAGCCGTCAGGCACATGAGGACCGTGAATGCGGAGATTGGCAAGGCGGCGGCGATGAGCCCCGAGGAGTTGAGGGTGTACGCCAAGGAGATACAGGCACCGTACGAGCTGTTGAAGAAGACGGCCGAGCTGAAGAGGTTGCCTGTCGTCAACTTCGCGGCCGGGGGTGTGGCTACACCCGCCGACGCGGCGTTGATGATGCAGCTGGGTTGCGATGGTGTCTTTGTTGGCAGTGGCATTTTCAAGTCTGGCGACGCGGCCAAGAGGGCCAAGGCGATCGTGCAGGCCGTGACTCACTTTAGAGATCCAAAGGTGCTTGCTGAGGTGAGCATGGATCTCGGCGAGGCCATGGTTGGCATCAACTGCGACAAGATGCCTACTGCCGACCGCTTGGCCGAGCGTGGATGGTAGAGCATGTCTCGCTAGGGTGGGAAAGCATATCAGAGGCGTTACAGGCATGGGATCGGGCCAATGTAGATAGAAATGAGGGACAGCCGTCTTACTTTCTTCGTAGAAGCGTGGGGCATGTTTAACCTGCCACCAAAAAGCATTCCTACTCAGCAGCGGTGGCCCATTCAACATCACTCCACGAGGTCTTGCAAGAGGTCCTCCAGATCTTCTCTTCTGAATGGTACGACCAAACGTTCAGTGCCCATGCCATCCCTCCTCGACTCCACCATTTGGTGATCGTAAAACTCCTTCATCAAGCCTCTGAACTGATGTTCCGTACTGCAGACCAATTCTTCTCTTGCTTTGTGATACAAGACTCTGTACTCTACTCCCTTCTCGCCGCTCGCAGCACCTCCCGTCTTCTGCAGTCCCTCTTCCTCCTCTTCCTCTTGTCCATCACCGTCCTCCCCCTCGATCGTCCCAGCCAACTGTTCAGCGACCAGTATTCGGTAGAGATTGCGCGCGTTTTCCGGCAAGGACCGAAGCACATAGCCAACGCCGTCTCTCCCACCTATTCTACGTCCAGACCGTCCCAACAGTTCGTTCACGCTCTCCACGACATCCATCTCCGCGCCGTCAAATGGGACAAATGTAGTACAATCGTGGAAGAGGAAGCGATATTGTTGGCGGAGTGTTGTATCCCACATCAAGGGAAAGTTGGGCGTATCTGCCGTCGCAACGACGCAGACATGAGGGTTCGAGGCGAGAATGGCTATCGCGCTTTGTACGATAGCACGCCGCATTGCCGTTCCATCTAGTGAGTTGATCAGAACGTACATAGGCTCCTTCGGCGGTTTGTCTGCCAGCGTTTCGAGGATCAATTGCAGCAATGCCGTTTGATGTAACGGCAGCTTTGCATTCTTGGGGAACAGTGTTGAAGCTATTGTGGTAAGTATGTTGCGCAAGGCTACACTCGTATTGTATCCGTTGATTATACATATTTTCGGGGGAATGGGCGCGGAGTCGTGGATGTGCTGGGCGTAGGATTGTATCAGGGATCTCTTTGAACCGTAGCCATATAGACAGAGGTTGAAGCCTTCGCGGAGCTCAAAGTCCCATTGTGGGAACGAACTCTGGTGTAACGAGAGCAAGAATTCCTTCTCTTGCTCGTGTGGATCTGTGTAGACTTCTTTGTGCGCAAAGTATTCGTCGTGATTGAGGAGAAGGTGGGAGGATAGGACATTGTTCGATGTCTTTCCAGCTCCAGGCTTGTTCTGCCAGAAATATATCTCGTGAGGAGGGAGGCTTGCGAGAGGTGGTGTCGGCGATCTCCTATTCTTGCTGCCCTTGGGTCTTCCACGCCCTCGTTTCGATGGTGTTTCTGGTTCTTTGGGCAACTCATCCTCCTCTTCCTGACGTTCCTCATCTTGGTCTTCCTCCTCCAGGATCTCTCGTGCAAGCTTGTCCTCCTCTTCATCCTCCTGATCCTCGCTTCCTGCCGGCGCGATGGACCTCTCAATCAGTCGGGCTGCACTCTTCTTCTTCGCAGATCGATCTGCATTTCTTGTCGTCTTTGGCGTCCTCTTCGTAGGGGAATCTTCGACGTCTGCATCACGGCCCCCCTTAGACGGCGTCGTAAAGGATATGTTCCGATTCGATTTAGGGGTATGCCCATTTGTCAAGATGCCATTAGCTTTGTTCGCCTTCTTCGGCGTCGTGTTCAAAGGCACCGTCCGAGTGGTCGTTTTCCTCTTCGAAGGGGTTCCATTGGCAATGACAGCTACCTCCTCGTCCTCAGATTCGGACTCGGATTCGGGCTCCGCATACACGGCATCGGCTCTCGTCCGTTTCGACGGCGTATCTTCTGCATCCCTTTCGTTTCTTTTGCGTTTCATGGTGTGTTGAATGGGCCGGGTGCTATCTAGGAACGGCAGAATTCATGGCCAATGTTTGGGTGTGTCAATTGAAGCCCAGACGAGAATGTTGACGACGCGACTATTGGCCGACGCGTTATTTGGTTTTGATTGGGCACAGTGGTATATAGCTGCCAAACTCAACTTTCGCTACCCTTCATTCCTTTACTCTCCTTCGCAGGCAATGTTTGTTACATGCCAGGGAGTCGCCAACATCAATATTGCGTCAATAGCTGTCTGAGAAAAGTTCCACTCGCCCAACACTCCATGAGATACAGATAGCCAACTCCAAACACTTGGACGTGAACTTGGCGTACAGATCCAAGCTTCAACTAGATTCTCTCGCTATCGGAGAGCTCAGGAAGATTCAAGATCCGCTTACGAAGAACCCACTTTCTTGGATCTTAAAACGAAGCAGCGTCATGACTCTCATACCATCACATCCGGCGTCGACCATTACATCTTCTCCCAGTTATTACCTCGCTCCCAAGCATGCGCAACCTGGAGCACCGTCTCCTCCGCCCACCATTTCCCGACAATTTGGACGCCTACAGGCAATTTCGTTCCGGAGCCCGCCAGAGGACCTTCTTGAATCTCTAGCAACCCAATGGGCAAAGTCAAAGCAGGATGGCCAGTCTGATTGAATTGACAGGTGTTGGCCGTGAGTCCTACCTGGGTTGCAATTTGACCTAGAGGAGTGGCATCAGGTTCGGCATGCGGTGTAGCCAGATACGGCAGAGTAGGCGTGATCAAAACGTCGTATCTCTCCAGAGCTTCATCGTAAGCCGATCTCAAATTTCGCGACAGGTTCGTTGCTTTGGCGAGAAGGTGAGGGAAGGCCGAAGCAGCGTAGGCTCCATTCAGATATATGTTCTTGGTTCTGAACCTAGGTCAGTATGTCTGAAATAGTTTCAACAGCAACAGGTCCTTACGAAACGTAGGCTTCGTCCCAGTTCTCTTGCTTCAGCGGGTACATCAATGAATTCAAATCTTGCATGGCATACCCGCGTCTTCCAGACGACCCAGAAGTTTTAGCTAGATATCCGCCTGTCTTGCTGATTCCTGTCCATATGGCAGGCGCTTTTTTATGCAGAGGAATGCTAACTTCTTCGACTAGAGCTCCGAGCAGCCGGAATCGCTCAGCTGCCTTTAGGAATGTGCCTTTGACCCGTACATCAAGCACTGGACTTGTCAATGACTCGGATATGATGCCTATGCGAATGTGACCGAGACCATTTGACTGTGACTGGTTGAGGTTGGCGAAGTATCGAGGCACTGGAAAAGGACAAGCGAACCTATCATCGATGCCATCAGAGCCAGCAAGGACTTCAAGAAGCAGCGCATTGTCTGCCACTGTTCGTGTCATCGGTCCGAGATGATCATTCGTTGGCTCATTCGACCCACAACCAGTGTACGGGATCAGCCCGAAGGTAGGCTTGAAGCCCACGATGCCCTACCGCGCTATCAGGAAAGAAATGGTGGCAATGTTCTGTAAGGAAGACCAACACAGTTACAAGCAGGTATCCGTACACTGCCTCCCTGATCTGCCCCAATCGCAAGGTCGACTTCGCCGAGGGAGACCAGGACCCCACAGCCCGAGGAACTACCACCGGCAGAGTATCCCTTTGCACGAGGGTTTTCCACGGGACCTGTGGAAGATGAGTGCGAAGTCGCCGAATGGCACATCGCCTCGCATGTGGCCTTTCCCAGTATCTCACCGCCCTCTTGCAGGACTCGTGTTACCACGGTCGCATCTATCCTCTGTCTGATGAGCGAGGAGGTGACTGCCATCTGACTCTTGAACATACCGGTATGTAATCTTTGACGAAGCGACTACCCATAAGCATGGGTACGTCCTTCACGCCGATGTTGTCTTTGATTGCCACAGTCTTTCCACATAACCTCCCAGCTTTGTTCGCCTCCTCATCTTTGATACTGCACCTCCATGCCCACGCGCCGAGTTCATTGTTCGCACGGTCTGGGAAGTGAACATTCTTTCTGGGAAATCTTTGGAGGTCGGTCAGTGGCTCCTCGTCAGGCATGGCCATTAGCTCCTCCGCAGATTCATGAAACACCGCCAGAAGCTTGCGATAATCATCGCGTTCCTGATCCTTGATGGTCACGCCTAGCCTATTGCAAACTTCGTCCAGAGTGTCCAGCGTGACTGGATTTCCATCTCGAGGAGCAACTGAGAATACTGACATTTTGTTTGGGGGATTTACAAGTCCATCGAGTCGCTTAAGGTGTAATGAGAATGCGTCAGGTCGAGACTGGGACTCGGATGCTTGCCGAAGAGTCTTTTGGACTGGGGCTCGAGAGCGGAAGGCTGTAGATACCGACCTGATCGCCGCCCAGATAACGAGCGGGTTTCGGCCGCCATTTGCGGGACAAGGCTGCACAGCGATGATACCGATCATCTTACCTGCTTGACAAAACTTCCCGCATTTGAAAGGCCTTGATGATATCCAGGATTCACATTTCGGATGCTCCACTCCAAATCTCACACTCTCACAACTTCGCGGTCTTATTTGTAGAGGCCGAATCGCGAACATGGTACATGTTGAAGAGTCAGTCCAGACCGCACGGGACTTTGAAGGTATGTATGTGAACATCTTCGAATAGTCAGCCTTTACTTACCAATCCCAGGTTTCGGCGAGTCGTCCCAAGACTGCAAATGGCCCAATAACGCCCGCATCGCCGTCTCTTTTGTGCTCAACTATGAAGAGGGCGGCGAAAGAAGCTACCAAGACGGTGATGGATTCAGGTATGCCAATGATGCTACTACTCACAGGCATAGGTCTGCTGCTGACAATCCCATGGCGAACCCTACTTATGGGAGAAAGGAACGGGCGCAGGCAAAATGGAAGGGCGTTACATGAACTCTGAACAAGATTTTGAATATGGGTCAAGAGTGGGGTGCTGGAGAATCGCCAGATTGATGAAGGAGAAGCGATGGAACATGACTATTTATGCAATCTCGAAGGCTATGGAGAGGAATCCCAAGTTTGCCAAAGCCTGTATAAGAGAAGGTCATGAAATCGCGGCACATGGTATGTCTAACATTCCCGAATTGAATTCTCGCTAATCGTTTGCAAAGGACTCCGCTGGCTCGAGTTCTGGAACCATGGACTTGAAGAGGATAAAAAGTACATCAAGGATTCATTTGTAGACCTGGAAAGAACAACAGGTGAGATGCCAGTTGGCTTCTACTTTGGGAGAGGCACGCCCAATACTCATTACCTGGTACCTATTGTCATGAAGGAGCTTGGTCTCCCATTGCTATACTCTTCGGAGTGTTACAATGACGATGTAAGTAACACGATAGACATTGTCAAGCTGCAGGCTCACACAAACAGGTGCCGTACTGGGTGGATCTACCTTGGGAGAAAGACCTGCCCGCCGCAGGAAGGGAGGGGATGTTGATGGTTCCCTACAACTACGATTGCAATGACGGCAAGCATCTCATGTCTCAAGGTTTCACGAGCGCGGCTGGTCAGTCATACGAGAGCTACCTGAAGGTACTACCCGCTGTCTTCCAGTCAACCAAATGCGCTAACCTGCAGTCAGAGCACGTTTGATATGCTCTATCGCGAAGGTGGAAAGATGATGAATATTCCGATGCATTCAAGAATAGTTGGCAAGCCTGGGCGAGCTGAGGCTTTGCGCAACTTCATGAATTATATTAATGAGAAGGAAGGGGTTTGGGTCACTACCAGGCGTGATATCGCTAAGCATTATCGGCAGACGTTTCCTTATAAGCCTCAGGACGATACCGCAAAGTGAGGTCTAAGAACGAGTGCAGGTTGAGTTTGTCATTTCTCTCTGCTTTGGCATGGAGCATCGATCGCAACGTACGGTACAAGAAGTTCCGGCACGATGAGAGTTCAAACTTCCCAATTGATTTCATGTGGAAGATAAGATTGAGATAGACCATGCGAATGAGTGAGCTGAACTTGTATACAAGATGCATTCAAGAGCTCGCCTGACAGCGCGTATGTCGGAAGCTCGCAGCCGACCACCTGATTGCTTTCAGTCCAACCAACTTGGGTCCAAAGATCGAACTCCGAACGATTACGATTTTTGCTTGATTTGACACTTCGAGGTCCTAAATGATTGGTTCTAGGTTCGCCATCCTTATCTTGCCATGGTAATTGGCAAGACGGTCGACGTCGCTCCCTGCGAGAGATCGACAACCACCATCGGCTATTTATACGACGCGATAAGAAAACACGCTTCCACAAATTGCATGCATTCTAAGGTACATCACTGCGTGGGAGCTTCTGCAATGCCAACCTCTTCGATTGCATCCTTGAAATAGCGTCCTGATCCGCGAAGTCTTTTGACAATTTGAGATCAGGCTGAAGCTTTGTCAATACCTCCCGGATTCTTCGCAACCTTGTCAGAATGAACGACGAGAAGAAAGACCTTCAGGTCAAGGCACCTCGCCGGTCCAGCGATGCTGTGGGAGATGTGGAAGAGGTGACTTTTGACCCAAGGGATGACTTTGAGGTTTTCAAGAAGGGTATCGATGGCGTGCAATTCCGGCTTGTGTCCTGGCCAAGGGCATCTGTGATATTCTTGAAGGGTTTGTTTTGGTTTCCAATTTCTGAGGGTCTTGCTGATCGAAGTGCGCAGTCATCTTTGCGACGGGTGTGTTGAGTATACCTGGTGCCATGTATGGGCTCGGAGCCGTTGGAGGATCTCTTTCCGTCATTGGTTGGGGCGCGTTGAATACCTGTAAGTCGTTGGCCGACTTCAGCTATTGTGTTGGAAACACTAATACCTCCAGACACGGCAATCCTCCAAGGCAACTTCCGCAACCGACATGCCCACTGTCACAGTATCGCTGGTAAGTCCCGCCAGATCCTCTTCGTATGAATGCTCACTCACTTTCTCACTAGACATGGCCGGTGCTGCCGGCGGCGGAATCATAGGTCGAGAATTGGTAGGCTTGCTCTTCATTGCTGCCTACGTGCTGTGCACTGGATCAGGTATCCTTGGTGTCTCCATCGCTCTTAATGCTCTGTCGAGTCACGCGGCATGCACCGTTTGGTGGTCATTCATCGCTACCATTGTTGTCATTCTGACCGCGAGTGTACGCAAGTTTCAGAAGATCGGGTGGTAGCATGTCCTCCTAAGATCGCGGAATCGGCTGACATTTTTCTAGAACTTGGGCGGGCTTCATATCCATCTATGTGGCTGTTTTCACTGTTGTCATCGGTCAGTTCTTATTCTTTCCCATTCTCTCGAGGTTGCCAAGCGAAACCTCGAATTCCAAGCCGATTCTCTTCAGTACTCCGAGCTGAGCTGTGACTCTGACATATACAAGGCGTAACCACACGCGACCGCCCAGCCCTCGCTCCCAAAACAGGCGATTTCGACTTGGGCTACCATGCAATCGCCTACCCAACATTTGCTGCAGGCATGGTCGCCTCCTCAACCATCTTCGTTTCTTCCGCCGGCACCAGCGCTTTCCTACCAGTGATTAGCGAGATGAAAAACCCGCTTGACTACAACAAAGCTGTTTACACATGCATGGCCCTTGTGCAAGCTTCGTACTTGACATTCAGTCTGGTTGTGTATAAATGGTGCGGGAAGTGGGTCGCCAATCCTTCTCTTGGGTCTGCTGGTGAGACTGTCAAGAAGGTCACTTTTGGAATCGGTCTGGTTGGTCTTATTGTTTCTGCCTGCCTGTATCTGGTAAGTTTCTTGCCTCCGCGCTGTCTTTCCCGCTGCTGACATAGGATTTGAAGCACGTTGCGGCAAAATATGTTTTCGTACGCATTCTTCGCGACTCGAAACATCTTCAACAGGTATGTCACAACCAAAAAAAGAAGACGTAATAACCTTTCCTTTGCTAACTTTCTCGAAAGAACACCATGGTTCATTGGGTGACATGGCTATCATGCACCACCATCCTCGGCGCTCTGGCTTTCATACTCGCCGAAGCAATTCCAATTTTCAATTACATAATCGCCTTGGTCGGCTCCTTATGTTTCGCTCCTCTCGCCATTGTAAGTCCACCTGACCTCGCCTCGTCTGGCTCGAAAACACAAACTGACGTGACGAACTTGACAGTCTTTGCCAGGCTGGCTTTGGCTATACGATCACATGGATCACTGGAAAGGGGGCATGGTGAAGAAGGTTCAATTCTTGTTTCACTGGTTTTTGATCGTGCTGGGAGCGTTTTTCCTGGCTGGCGGTACGTATGGTGTCATCAACCAGATTATTCTCGCGTATTCGAGTGGAGAGATTGGAGGGGCCTTTTCGTGCGCGGACAATTCGAAGACGACGGCTTAGATTTTGGACTTGGTGTATCAAACGATATCTGACAGCGTGGGAGCTATGAAATTCTATAATAAAAGTCCCTAGAGTATCTGTCAGAGTCTCGTCCAGACACAGCCTTCCAGCAGCCTTTGTCTCGAAACGAGAGAGGCTCCAGGTGCATGTATCTTTGTCCTCAAATCGCGTCCACATCAACATTTCACATTTCAAGCGCGCAACCCGGTGTAGAATCACACATCTCTATCTGGATTATTGTCCAAGCGAGCAGCTCTTATCGGTCGCCAGCCCCATTTCCTACTATTCTCATAACAGGGTCGATATGTATTCGCGGCTCCTTGCACCCGTCCGTGCATACAACCCACGATAAACGATATCATTCTCTTATCTCACCGGTCCACGGCGCACGTGAGTTGAAACGTGCGCGCAACTCCGGATCGGCTGCAGGCATCGCCGTCGATCGCGTAGGACATACCACGTAGACATAGTAGGGTTCTAGTTGTTGTACATACCTGGCGATTGTCCTCCTAAATGTACATAGTACTATGGTAGCTAGGTATGACCATCAGTCCTGGTCCTTGCTGGGGGGGTGGCTGTGAATCTCGTCATTTTCACCGGATCTGTATACTGGGGGAAGGTATTTCGAGAACACTTTTTGTTTGTTTTGATGGAGTCGCGGTCCGTCCGGTGTCATTATCGCTAGGTCGTCTTCCTGGCCAGCGATTGCAAGGCAATGCCGGTGGTATATTCACTACGGGTGTTCTACCACCAGTATTGACAATTATGGGATAGACTGACTGTCAGAGCCAAAGTCTTCAGCTATGCGACTGAGTAAACCGTAGGAGTTTTGAAAGGATCGCTCAGCTGAAGCATACTAAATATCTGCCCTCTTGCCGCGAGGATTTCCAATAACAAAGAAATGCGGTTCAGGCCGGCACTGGCAGGAGCAATAACAGGAGGCATCCAGGCGACTACAAATGGGTGAACTCGTGCCGAGATGTTGCTTCTCGGGCATGTAGACGAAACAATCGACTGGAAGATGAATATACCATTTCTTCAGCTCCTTCTGTCCACTGCGGCTACTTCCTCAATGAACAAGGCATTGTAAACCTTGAGCAAGTGATGTTATACCGGTGTGTATACTCATCACCAGCTATTCATCCATTTCTCCCCCGCGCTTCCCTCTCCGATCACGACCATCCGTCAAAACGCTAGCATATCGACGCTGAAAAGAAGAGACGAGGTAACGCACCACAATCTCTTTCCCATTGCCACTACGGGTACAAATCTCTCTCAAGTTGCAATATCCCGCTTTCCCTATTGTTCGGCATGCTCCCCGTAGTCGCTGAAGACCTGGTTGTTATCGAAGACTTGAGACAAGATCATGAGCTAGGTCCCCTCACTGTGCAAATCCGCTGTGTGCACAAGCCAATTTATGTAGAGGAAAGAACAACGTAACGCGTCAAACGTCATATTTGATAGAAGATATCTTCGTGATACACCCACCGCTGCGCTTTGGAGCACCGCTTTGACGCCATGTGCGTGAGACGACCACGATAGCAGTGACTCTGGCACCGACATTGCCTGATTTGGTCCATAAGACAGATTCTTGCACGTTCAAAGCATCCAGATGTATTTGTGCAAGCCATCGCCGCCTTTTGCGGCTGCAAGCTTTGCCAGACCCGCACATTAGCAGGACTGCTTGGCAAAATCAACAAACCAAACAATCGAGATGACAACGGAACTGTAAATCAAATCTGAGCCCGGCACTTCATCCTCCCTTACACTCGAGGAGAAAAGAAGGTAGCTTGCGGTCACGACTGGTTCGTTTGAGATCAATGTTGATAACTTCTTGCCAATCTTGGACAAAAAGAATTGCCGGGAAGTGTTCACTTCGATCCGTATTTCGAAACCGACAAGCAAAACACAGATACATAGGAAGGTGGAGAAGCCCATCGATCATGTTGTAACGGGGCAGTAATAAGGCTTTGCCACAATTTAATTGAGCTTAGTGTAGAAGAAGACCTTCACAACCGACCGTCTTCGTCGGAAGACATGAGAATTGACGCTGTTACACATCAAGTACGGGTTGTTGGATTAGAGGCAGTGAACTCGAGAACCTAGATATTGAAGTCGGACGTAAATATTGGCTGTGAGGTCGGGTCATTGACTTTACCCATGACTGTTGGGAAGTGCGAGCCGGAGCTGGCCGACGAACGGGGTGATAGCCATTGCCTCGTTTAGACGATTCCCAAAGGAAAAGGTGAAGATGAGGTGAACAACAACAAAAACAGTGCTTTCAGAAGCGCGTGAAGCGCGTGAAGCGCGTTCATCACGTGTGTTGCAACCTCCAAACTGCAGTGCTGTCAGCATATCAAATTGAGGAATTCAACACTCACCAAGCTCTCAACGTATAACACTTGCATAAGTAAACCATGACTACTCTGTTTAAAGACATCTTAATCCACCTCCCTGTCCGATTCTTTCGAATCAACTCAAAGTCGGACCTATTCATTCCAAGCTCATTCCTTCCCTCAAGTCATCGAAATGAGACCTCCTCCTCGAAACCGCACTCCTACCGCCAAAGCAACAGCAGAGACACCAAATTCGACATCCACAACTCGAAGCCGTAGCTCGAGCGCCAAAGCAGGAACAGCCACTCAAACTCCAAGATCAATGACTCGAACTGCCTCTGGTCAGGCACCACCAAAGCATCCGCGTCTGACTATCAAGATCGAAAACTCTACTGTGAAGCCCAGTAGTCAGCTTGCGTCGCCACCAATCACTCCGCTTTGGGCAGATGGCAGTGCCAACATGCCATCGGAACTTCCAAGCGCCGCGACAGGAAAGCTCACAGACGTGGACACCGATGCTGACGCCCTACCTCAATGGCTGTTGAGAGTGCAGCCATTACCGACACCGACCTTCGCAGGGCTATTAACGCCAATCACCGTGACAGCGAAGACCTACAATGAGGTGAGTTGATACGACGTGGCTGAGTGATGTCGTTGACGCATGACCCCAGGTTGTTCTGAGCCTACCACAGCCTGTGCGACACAGAATTTTCCATTTCATTTTCGAACGCGAGAATCAGACCACCCTGTCCACATTCGGCGAGTGGCAGAAATGGGAGGCGCCTGCCATTCTTCGCCTCAACCGCAATTTTATGGAAGATGCTCTGCCGGCATTCCTTCGTAGAACCACATTGGTAATCCATCGAGGCGAGGAGTTTAGCGCAGCAAAAGTCTTGAACAACGGCACCACACGATCAGCTGTGGTAAAGCTCGACTTCCCACGCGCTTATCTGAACGGTTCCAACGACCTGAGAATCTTTGAGATCATACGAGCTTGCCCTTCCCTGAGAGAGGTAACACTCGACATCTACGTCAACCACCTGCTGAGACCGATGTTGGACAAGTCAGGTGCCCAGGTGAGCTGGGAGCCGATGCCTCACTCAGAGGTGGACAAGCGCTACTCCCTTGCCATTCTCGCTCAAGTGCCGAATCTAGCCGTATTGAAGTATCGATTGGTCGGAAACTGTTATGGATGGAAGCGACAATTTGTGCAGCCGCTCCTCGAGGAGATTGCGACTCTCCTTTCCAAGTTCACCTCAGGCCGTCTTGCTCTCGAATCATTGGGATGGTGCGGCTTGAATGAGAATGGTTATGGATCGCGGATGCCAACGGTACGAGGTGACGGATTAGTGCTGGCCAAAGAGAGACCAGACAAAATGGACTGCTCTATATGACGAAGAATTATCTTGTCTTTTTAAGTTGGTAAAGATGATGCCTTTGTTTCAAGAAATGACCCATTATCTGACACATTGATACACAACATAGTGAGCTGGGATTTTTCCAAGAGACTGAGAAGTGGGATCAAATTTCAGTCGAAACTGATGCTTCAAATTACCTGGCAACGGTCTGTGGTCATCTAGCAGGGTCTCTGACTGGATATGCATGCCTGAGAAAAAGGGGTCACTTTTGGTTGTGGATGTAGAATTGGACAATCGGAGGTTGAACAGGCGTTCGGATGATGGAATGTGTTCTAGGTGTTATTAGGTCGCTGGCTGCGGTCGATGTGCTCTGCGCAGACAAAGATGACTAGAATGTCAATTAGCTTAGTCGACAACTCAAAATTGTCAATGTTCCATGATTGCAGCTCGTTTATTGTATATAGCTGAAGCATATCACCAGAAGATCCAGAAGACCTCGAAGTCTGCCTGACTTGATCCCGTCGTTTCATTGCCTTTTTCTAAACTTCTTCCTGTCGCTTGAGCTTCTGGACATCATGTACCCGATCAGCAGAAATAATAACAAGAGCCCTATCGCCCAAGTGATGAGACCTCTATGATGAGGCTGTGGCCCAGGACCATGCAGTCAAACCTTGGAGGAATCGCCTTGAGAAGGTATGACTTGGTTCAAAAAGACCTCAAGATCATCGATTTCTTCCGGGTCGGCGGAGTGAGGAAGGTCCCTAAATAGATTTACGTTAGACACGCTACACTGACGGTCCACCGACTCTTTGCCTCTAGCAGATCAGTGGAGTAGGTTGCTCGTTTCGAACTCAAGATTGAGGTGAGCTTGTCGGCGCGAAAGCTGTCTTCACGCCCATCCGAGAGAGACCTTGTGTCTGCGACGTCGCCATTGTTGCGCAAGCGGAGGAAGAGACACATACTTGTAGGTCCTAAAATCAACATCATGACCCCATTCTTTGAGCTTCTCCGCTGTCAGCTTTCCCCAGTCGTAACGTACGACCGGATCGGCATCGCCATGTCCCATGAATATCTTTGTGGTGTTGTTGGCGCTGCCTGACTGTGCAATCTTTTCTTTTAGCTTGCTTTGCAGAAGCATGTAACAGCTTAGTCCAAAGATACCACCAAGCTTTGATGGAGCTGTAAGGCCGGCAAAGAGAGACATAGCTCCTCCTTGCGAGAATCCTCCCAAGACTATCCGCTCAGTAGGTATGCCTTTGGATGCTTCTTCGGCAATGAGGGAGTGGAAGTAGGCTTGCGTGCGAGTGATTCCGGTTTCGTCTTCGGCTTGAGAGAGCGCGGAGAGCGAGGTCTAGGTTCGATGGTCAGTGAATTGTAGTATGAAGTCAAGGGTAGCTGTGCGATCATGACTAGTTAGGAAGCAGGGCCCAGACATTGGAATTGTCGCGTTGCCTTACAATATCGTACCAACCTGGCATCCTCATTCCGCCATTCTGTACTAAGGTTAGCTTATTGGCGAGTTATAGAGTCCAGACAAGCTTGCCAAGGTGATGGGAATATTGGGCGCATTGGGAAAGACGAATTTGACTTCCTCAAATTTATTGCGTCGACGCCAATTTTCAGCAAGCCATACCCTTTCTTCGATAAGCTAGGGATCGACTAGGCAGGATTGCAGTGTTTCGTACCATCCACTTCCTCTAGAAAGAAGGCATTAGCTGTGTCAAGCTCCCATGCAGAGCTAGAAGGCAAAGCGTACGAGTCTCCGAGACCGTGGGCAACGATGACAGTAGCCGTGTGACGCTTGATGGCAGGGACCACCAATGCTGCTGGGCCCGACATTGCGAAGTGAGTGTTGTGTGTTGGGAGAACCTTAGAGGGGTGCAGAGGAGAAGCTTTATTGCATCTTCTACAGTACAGATGTTGACATGGACAAGCTCTCGGACGCCGAACTCAAAAGCCGACAAAAGGCCGAAAGTCGGTCTGCATAAGTCCGCATAACCTGGCAGGGGGTTGCATTGTTATAATTATGCATTGCACAGATCCCCTATATCGCCTCAGTCTGTGTCGTCATCTTGTTGTTGTTGAAGTTACTCCCATCTCACGGGCGTTCAGCACGGCGGGATGGATTTTTTACTATATGAACATGCAGATCTATGTGCGGGTCATCCTGAATCCTTTGTTCTCCACCATCATCTTCCCTCAGCCGGACTAACCATCTTCTATGCGGCCATGTGAATGCCTCCTTCTCAGATTTCCCCTTTAACAGCCGTGTATCTAGCTACATCCATCCCCAGGTCTATAAGACGTGTCCTCCAACTCGTTCATCATTCCTCTTTGAAGTCATCCTCACCATTAAATCCATTCAGGATCTCCACTTCTCGTTGCGCCAGCACCATGGCAGCCAGAGTCACTAGATCGAAGGCATTTGAGAAGCCAGCCAGTTCTGCGTCCCCAGATCCAGAGCCCGAGCAACTTTCAAGTCCGCCAGCGACCCCTGCCCCAGCGAGGAAAGATCCCCTAGCAAAAAAACCACCAGTCCGAGCCAAAGCCACACCAGCCAAGAGCAAGACGAGTAAAGTCGCCAATCCAGTGACGCCAAAGAGTGGTCGAAAGCGGAAGATCAAGGAATCTGATAGCCCAGTCGAAGCTGATCCTGATGAGCTCCCACACAAGTTGGGCACCAAGGTCGTGCCGACAACCCCTGCGAGAAAGAGAGCACGAAAATCTGTTGATGCCTTGGAGTCTGGCCTCAATGATCCTCAAAACCAAGAAATCGCAGCTAATCTCGAGGCCGAATTTGGTGATCCAGAATCTCTCCATGCCTCTCCTCCAAAGAGTGCGAAGAGAGCCAAAGATTCCACACACACTCCCGGCCTTTCACCATTCCCAGATCATCCTTATCCCACACCGGAGCAGTGCGTCGAAGTGGAACGCCTCCTCCGCAACTTGCACGGCCCGAGAGATCCACCACCAAAGATTCCAAAGGCGTCTTTGACTGTCGCGGGCTGTGGAGAGGTTCCTCACGTGCTTGACGCTCTCATCAGAACTCGTTTATCTGCCGCTACCAGCGGCAGAAACTCCAGCATGGCCTTCCAAGGCCTCGTCAATACTTTCCGGACCATCAAGGATGCTTTTGGACAGGATCATGTCGACTGGAATGCCGTACGCCTGGCCACCCAGCCAGAAGTCAAAAAGGCCATCGAGAGTGGCGGTCTTGCCAACAACAAGAGCAAGGACATCAAGGCGATACTGGATCTTGTCTACGAAGAAAACCAAGCTCGACGTAAAGCTCTACTGTCCAATGACGAGAAAGCTCCTGGCGAGGAGAACGAGCCCGATCTGGAGAAGAAGGCCGAAGTCTCCCGCGCTGAGGATGACATCCTTTCTCTCGATCATATGCATCTCCTCCCCACTAAGGAGGCATTTGATAAGCTTGTGTCTTACCCTGGCATCGGCGACAAAACCGCATCCTGCGTCCTGCTCTTCTGCTTGAGACGGCCAAGCTTCGCAGTAGACACACACGTCTTCCGTCTATGCAAGTGGCTCGGCTGGGTCCCACCAAAGGCCTCAAGAAATCAAACCTTCTCCCACTGCGAGGTCCGTGTCCCCGATGATCTCAAGTACCCATTGCACCAGTTGTTCATCGCCCACGGCAAAGAGTGTCCTCGATGCCGGGCCAATACCGGTCCCTCGAGTGCGGATTGGCACAAGGGATGCGTCATCGAGGCACTCGTGAATAGGACCGAGGCTAGGAAGACTGGACAACCTAAGACTCCGAAGAGCAAAGGCGCCAAGATTGGGAAGAAGGCGAAGAAGATTGTTGAGAGCCAGGAAGATGACGAAAGCGAGTTGAGTGAGTTAGAAGAGGAGGAAGTGGCAGAGCAGTGAGCTGGGCCATTCTTCAAGCAGACGTCACAGGTGTGCGATCAGAGAGACTAAATCACCATATGATTAGATATAATTGCGTCATTCTCATTACGGCAACAATGAAGGACGCCATCCAGGGAGAGCATGAGATACCATTGGGCTGGTTATCTGAAAGGCCAAGTAGCACGCAGTCAGGCCATGTATCTTCTCTCATCTATTATGTATAAAACTTCAAATTCAAACAAACATCCCCATGTCAAGAAAATATATAATCCAAAACACCCTCTGAGGTCTTGGGCGCCAAGGCAAGGAAATGATGACTTCGTGTGCAGCACACAAACTTATCTTCTATTCGAAAATCAGTACGGAGAAATACCCAGCCAACTTTTACAGCTGTAATGCTAAAAATGGTGACTCCTTGATTCTGATGCTTCGAGCTTTCCACTCAGTGGCGAGGAAGACGAAATCAGCACTTCTGCGTTTGTGGTTGGAAGAGAGGTATACTGCTGTCAATGTTCTATCCTACCAAGTGAATTGTGGGTTTAATTGAACCCGTGTGAACATTGTGGAGGCAGACAGACGTTGAACGAATCGACACACGATGCCATATCAGGCTCCCAAGAGGAGGGTGAAAATAGCGGCTCTGCTTAGTCTTAGTTCTCCTCATTGGCCAAAAATGAAAACGATAGCGCCGGCAGTCAGGTCTGAACACGCAGTCATCAAGCGGTTCGAACCCCTCTCTATCCCAAAAACCATAACAGCCTATTCCAATTCCGCGAGAAAAGCAAAAGCTCACCACCCAGCACTCGAGTGGTGGGTGGCTACGAAAATCCCCGGGCAGATTATTACTTCGAAGTTTGCTCTTGCTCTTTGCTCTCTTTGCTCTCTGTGCTCTCGCTGCTCCGCTGGTGGTCCGGTTGGTCACGAATGAGGGGCGGGGAGTTAACTTACTTGACTATATGCCCTTAGGCTGACATATTATTCCACCCGGGCAGTTTATATGTTGGACTTATGCAGTAACATCTTATCACGCACCAATACTGCCGAGGATGACGAGATGACTTCTCTTTGGCACCTAGTATCCTTGAATGTTAATGAAGCTCCAAATTCTCCATCTTCTATCGAGGCTTTTGATGGTCAATCACCTCGATCACCTTCGCAGCTATGCGACGTGCTGAAGACGACCTGCCACGGAGACTTGGAAAAAATAATTCCGGGACGACATTTTGGCAGACGTCAATCAGTTCACCAAGGTTGGTCCAGTCTTCTATGCAACACTCGAGGTTACAAGCAGTGTCTTCGGCATGTAACGGATACCACACAGCAACCTTTTCTTCGGCCACAATCACGATGAAGAAAACCAGATATCGCCCATAAACGGACCCCTCCACGCACACCAAACGACCAAAGGGTGGATGGGATTCGCGCTCGCTTTCGGGTTCGGACAGCAAGGCATAGAATTGCACCTTTTGAGACCATGTAGAAACCGCAACGCAACGATTTGCAACGATTATACAACTTTCAGGGCGTTATTGGAAGCAGCGAGGCATGGCGTAGCATCTTGTTGAAAAGTAGTGCCATGCTACAGTTTCTTGGAATCGGTCGGTCTGGGCTGACGCGACCGGGCACAATGTAGCACTTCTTCATCCATCACATCAGCGTGGAGTAACCCCAAGCTGTTTCTGGATGATTTGGGAGAGAGGGCTTTTCAGCGGTGCCACAGCCGTGCCCCGAGAAGATAGACACTGATGCTAATTTCAGAATACAGCCAGGCTTTCAGAGCGTGGCAAAGCGAAAGATCGTATGTGAACTTCGAGAGGCGCTGAATGGCTTGGATTCGAAATCTGCGGGCGCGCAAGTTGACGAGGTTGCAAGAGTTTCCCACCCTATGCAACCATCATTGCGCATGTAAAGATCGATCACCGAGCGGCACAAGGAAGAGCGTGAGTAGCAGCAGAATTGAAAAGGCGCATGATTTAGCCACTGCATCTTGTAAAACCACCAGCACATATCGAAATCGCGTGCAGTAAATTCCTAATTGACTGTATAGATTCTAGAGAAACACTCCAGAACGTGGTGATGTTGCAAAACGTGCTGATTGAGACGGTAAGACGGTGATGGGAAGCAAGAGAAGTCTCACTTCATCTCTGTTCCCACCAAGGATCCTTGACATCCGCAAAGACGTAAACACCCGGTGGCAGTAGTAGGCAGCTTGCAAGATGTGCAGATCATCCCACCTCGTAAAACCTCTCAAAGATACGTCCAAATGTACATGATCAGATTCGCAATTGCTCGTATAGATTCCAAAGAGGAAATTCATGATACCGCACCACTGAAAGACGTCTTGTCTGAGGCTGCATGAAAGCCCAAAACGTTGGGAGAAGTCTCAGTTCCGGGTCTCTATTCAGGGGTAAGGATGTCCATGGATGCAGCGAACGAGCGATAACCTGGCGGCAGTGGTGGCTGAGTTGAACACCTGTAGGATTTTCCTACCCCTTTCAACCACCAAAATTCACTCGAATAGAATCAACGAACTTGCAGTCGTTTGTGTGGCTCCCAAAGAAGCGGTGCGTGATATCGAGAACATGATAGATGTGGTGGTTGATGCTGCATGATAGTTCAGGATGGTGAAGAAGCTTCACTTCCGGCTCCAGGGGCGAAACATGCGGCGGGGGGCAACAATCTGGCAGCTTTCTGGCAGCCAGAGCGCACCCAGTCCTTCGCAAATCACAAGAAACACCAAAGATTGCCTTGAGGTGGCGCGGCCCAGTAGCGAGAGTTCCTCTCCAGCTTTTGGACACCACAGGGACAAGGTGTGGTGCATTCCAGAGCCTGAGCGGAATGGAGGGCGGACGAAACACGGTGACTATAGGCTTGCTGACCACCTGATAGACACCATCTACGTTGTTCCCTCCTCTACACACCACAAGAAACACCATGAATGGCTTTCCAGCGTTAATACACGGCGTCGCAACCTCCTCTCTGGCTTTCCAGAAATCACGGGGGGCTCCAAGTGGTAGTTTTCAATTTCTGACGGCATGGCGGGCGGGCGGAAGACGATGGTTGGGGCTTCCTGAAGCCCGTACAGACGCCAATTCACCTTTTCCTCCCGTAAGCGCATGGTACCAAGCACTAGAAATTGCCTCGAGGCGCTGCCGAATCCTGTCATTGCCCATCTCCAGCTTTCTCTACGAACACGAGAGACACAGGATGATTCCCTCCGAATTTTGGACAATTGGGAGTGAGCGCGGCATGCTGAACGAACATTTCCGATTGCCGAAAAAGATAGCACAGGCAGTCCACGCCTCCGCGATGAACCGTAATGATGAAAACACCAGAAATCGAACATGTGAAAACGATCAACGACATCCAAGACAACCACGTCTCGAAAACATGGGGCCTCACGGCAACCCCGAACAGTTCTCGCCTTCGAGATTTCCCGAAGGCGGTTAGATCAAAGGTGCGAATGGCGAGAGTTACGGCGTTCAGGCCTCGAAACCACCACACCTCCGGCCTTCCCTGGCATCTACACATCTGGCTTTGTGCCATACTGAAAGAAGTGGTCATATAAAGAAGGAACTGGGGCAAAATAACAGCGTCATGGCGCGGATGGATTGCCGGGCATCGTGTCGGCGACTGGCGCGCCCGGAGTCCACACGTTCGCTGGAGGCTGGAGGGCGAAAGCCGCGAGCTTACTGAAGGTCGGACCAAAGAACGCCCGATGGCAGATCAGAATCAACGGAAGGACAACATAGCCCCGAAAGAGCTTGGAGACGCTGTCGGCAAGCAAGGACAGTCTTCCACAAAATGTCTGGTTTCCCATGAAGCATCTAGCCTACATCTGGTCTGGAAGGCAGTGGACAACGTGGATCATCCAGTTGGACATGGATAAGACACCACATCATGTGGATAGGTTTCTCCTGGTCCAGAAAAAGCGGCAGCATACTCAGAAAGAGCTTGGACGAGGAATTCGAAGGAACGGAGCTGTTTCATGAGATGCGGACATGCGAGGACAACCACACTGTTCCCATCAAACCTTATTCAACGCTGACATTGAAGTCAGGAAAGGTTCTCCAACGATTTTCACGTGGGTTGTCATCGAATCCGCAAACTCGTGGGCACTTCTTCTCCCGGTATCGTCAGGAGTCTATCGTAACCCTGTCAGATGTGATATGTCCAAACCAAATCGTCCGAGAGCGTATCTGCATCCATGGCACAATGCTGGCACCATCCGAATGAAGGACTGTCGCCAAACCAGCAGCTCGATCGAGATAAAGCTTTCGGACCTAGGTCCAACTCGGTAACATTGTCCGGCAGCGTGAGCGTAGAGACCAAAGGCGACACATTGCTTGTAGCACAAATATTTGTGAACAGGCTGATTTGATACGGTACCTCGTAGTGGTCGAGACGAGGTCGAGTCGAGACTTATGGAATGCCAGCCGTGTGGCGGAGACACGAATGGCTTCCAGCATCTTGCCATAATATATATCAAGCCAAGTTCCCAAGCAAAGCTGCTATGTACGCAAGCATGCAGCCCCCACGTCCCTTGTGGTGAGGATTCCTTGTTCGAAATGGGCAGAACACAAAGCCTCTCCATTTCATTTCCAAGCTCTTTGTCCCGCAGTACTCGATTCCAACTCTTGCGCCGTGGCCAAATCGATACGTCCGGATGTAGACATGATGTATGAAACACTGCATTGGGAGAATCCATGAGAAGCCTCAGACTACGTTTTGACTGAGTATCGCGGCTTGGTCCTTGCTGATTCTTGTCGTATGGAGGGAGCCGGTAAGCATTCATCAGAGCTCACAGCCCCTCCGATGTCCAACGCATTGGAACGCGCCACTCTCATCATGCTGGAAATTGTGTGGTGGGTTCTGCTGCACAAATCGCTTGGTGAAGAGATCTGATGGTGGTGAGAATCGAGGTCGAGATGTCCCCTACCTTAGTTCGGGACGGTCTTTCCGCAGATCCGACAACGGCGAGCTCCACTCCTCATTTCTCGCCTCGAGCAAACTCGGTGCACCCCCTTTCCCATCAAAGGCAGCGGACGAGCACACAGAATGAACGAAGAACCCATCTCGAACACGGATTCGACAATCCACGCGCATCATGTTGGTCCGCATGTCCTTGCCACACGTCCCCCTGGCTCCATACGCCTGCGAATGCTCTCTTTCGAAGGCATATCAACCTCATATCTTCTGACTAGTCTTTCGAGCCACAGGTCCGACTACTCGCGGCCATCACGTTCAGTTTCCCTTCTTTTTTGAGTGTCTTCTCGGCTCTTTCCTGCCCATAGCCATTTTGCACCCATAGGAAGTTGTCCTGCCCCCTGGTAGGCTGGCACAGTCATCGTCGCCATACAGACTGCCAATCAAGCGCCGTACGAAACTCTTTCTATTTTCAGCTCGAAACCGTGCTGTACTGACTCCGAAACCACGACTGGGCGACATTGTCAGCATTGTCAACATTGTCACGAAGCTGATGACCAGAACGAGTTTCGCTGTCATCGAGTCTTGTCGTATGCCCGTGGTTCAGCATCATATCTCCCTTCCATTATCGCCCCGCCTAGGATCTTTCGGCATGACTATATCGATCGTGGACTGGGTAGCTGGGCTGGACTCTTTTGATGCCCTTTCGTCCTCCGTCTTTGCTCGCCATGCCAGACAATGTTCGCTCTGCCATCTCCCGTGAGATCCTTCCGATGGTCCCGACAAAGCGATGAGCCTTGCGCTGATCAGGAGACCATTCATTCCTGGTGTTCAGTGTGATCCTGCTGACGATATTGCGACTACGCCATACAATGCCCCTTCCGCCATACGTCTCGATGGGCCCCGTGCGAACGAACAGTCCAGGCTTTTCAACGTATGCCTAACCTCTTGATCTGTCAATGGTTTTGAAATCCAACGACAGCCTTCAGATTTGCCTGAATTCTCGATATTTACCAAGGACTTTGAGTCGTGCCCTCCCCCTTGGGATTTGCGGTGGTCTGCCGGTGCTCTTCTTCTGAACGGTACCGATGGTTTCGAGGCCTCCGATTGCCTCAAATCTCGGTAGCCTTCTTGCTATGGCGAAATCCTTGAGCTCTACCGACATCTTTGTCTTGGGAATCGTCGATGGTCTTAGGCTTTACCAATACCGCTGGTGCAGCATCATGCCAGACCGATAGAATGTGGGTGAATGGAGACTGGCGTGAAAGCTGAGACGCTGGCTGCATCGCGCAATGGTGTACCAAATGATTCGGAGGTTCAATATGTTGTCGGCTGCCCACTGCTTATCATCGCTGCCGTTACCACTGCCGTGCCCGGAAATCTCAACTCTTTCGGACCTCTGTGATCTCTTGAAACTGGTGTGGAATCAATCATAGCCAGAGTTGCACCGTGCCATGGCGTGTAAAAGGACTGTGAAGGCTCAGTATTGTGCTGACGCCCTACGCCTATGCTCGCCGCCATCGCTTCTAATGTACCCGGGTATCTCTAACTCTTTCAGACCGCTCTGGCCCCTCGTGGTGTGGTTCCCGGTCATGTTCATATCGTATTTTGGTGTACCAAATGGTCACTGAAGTTGAAATCCCGCTTTTGTCCAGCCGCTTTTAGGTTCTGACCTTCGCGCCGCGCCTGCTGGCCCTTCCGTGGACCAATTCGTCCAGGAGCGGAGCAGCATTCGTCATGAAATACGGTTCTCCTTGTGCGTGAGAAGGGTCCTGCCCACTGGATTCAAGGGGAAGATTTCGGAGAGATGAGATCGATATCGAGCTCGTCACCGCTGCGGCTGCCGCAGTCGTAGACGGATCTCTTTGGAGGGACACTGAGAAATTACGAGATTCACAGCGCTTCGTCGGGTGCGTTGGAGATTCTGCAGGCTGTGAGACGATGTTGGTTTGGAAACGGAGCAAATGTCGAAATTGCGACTGTCCGCCGTGTCGCTGGGTGGTTCTAGAACGTGGTAAGACAAAGGCAAAGTCTTGGAGTCCTTCGAAAATCTGTTCGACTACAAGCCTCCGCCATTGCTGCTAGCTCTTCCACGACCCGGTGTGATCGAGAGTCCTGGTGACATGGAAGTCCTTGGTTTGGTAACGATTCGCGGCGCGCCTTGGAAGGTTGCAGATCGTAAGGATGTCTAATTCTGGGTCTGGGGCTTCATACCGCTCCTCTCCTCTGCGACGTTACCGTTATTGCTGGGAAGTTTATCGGCCGATGTCATCAGCAAGAGAGCAATATTCGAGTATGAATATCGATTTACGATGCACGCTGGATAGTATCAGATATCAGGAGCCCACTAAAAAAGCATCTTGCACAGCCGTAGGACAGGACAGAATGTTTGCGTACCATCGATTGTGCAGGTCGTTTAGGCTGGTTGAAGTCTGCTCCTTCGTCCGCCTTTATCGATTTGTCACTCCCAGGCATGGCACGGCAGATCACGTCTGCTCGCCCGTCCGCTTCTGTCAGAATATCACCACAAGCATTGCGGCATGGAACACGTTCAAAGTAGACGAAGATACTCAGATTCGGCAAAGGATTCTGCATGACGTTCTGAGCGGCTTGACTGCGCTGGGCCCCTGTACTAGTTGCACTATACCCTTGGAGCGCCTTCCAAATACACAGACCAGGGGAGCTTTTTGGAAGATCGGATTGACTCTACATATCTAGATATGGTCAAAGTGCAGGCTGGAGTTGTCCGCGCGCCCGTTCGTTGCGTGGGGCGTCTCTGCTGGTTGAAAGTCGCACCTTGCCCATGCGCCTACTGCCCACAAGGGACAAGTTGAGATCGCAGTGCGAAGCTGTAGACATCTGGATACCGTGGAAGACCGACTTTCAACTTGGGTGTTTGTGCAGCCATCTGATTGCGCAGGCGTTTATCTTCATGAAAAGGACTCACGCCCGCCCAGCCAGTATTCATATCACAAGGATTGAGGTCGACTAGGATGAAGACATGTGGAAATGAGCAAGATGGAGGAGTATATCTCTTATGCACGCCTGTTCTTGCCGTGATGCTCGTCCTGAACACTGCTCTCCCGGTCCTGCTATTATGCTGCCTGCGAGGATAGGACCTGGAAACATGATGCTAGTAGCGGTGTAAAACTATCCTATGTTTGACATCTCAGTCTGCTCTTACAGGCACAGCACGAGCAACAAAGATGAAGACACCCAGAAATGGTGCTCTTTGCGCTTTCCAGAGTCCACGACACTCAATGACGAAGAACCGCTATAAATTCAAGCCAGGACATTTCCAAACCGGCTACTTTGGAGAGTTAACTGCTATCCTACCTCCGGCGAAGAGATCAAGCTCAAGACCGGATCAGGAATCTTCCTGTGCTTCCCGCAAGCTCAGTCAAACCCACTGTTCAGCGATATGGGAATGAAAGACAGCAAGCATTGTACCTCTTTTGTAAATGACAAAGAGAGGACATCTTAGACTGTGAATCAGAGTTGTTTGTCTCATGAACCTTGGTGTGATGATCTACGGCAAGCTTTCTCTGATGAGTCTCCACGGGTGAGCCTTAGATCTGGGTATTGAACTACGCATGAGCCACCACGACACAAGCTGTATGTAATATGCTGCGACCATATGAAAAGGTCCAGAGCATCTGCTTGATGATTGTGGTCTTGTCGGAATCCATCGATGTCCCCTGTTGGGACCAGGGGGCGATTGCGAACTGTTCCCTTGCCTCGGAGGCTGCAGTATATATACGCAAAGTGTCGAATTTTCTTCGTCCGCGCTAATTCGTATGGTGTAGGTAGTCTCGCCAATGCTCATCTCTCTTCGACTCGCTACCGGACTCTGGAGTAGATAGAATTAAATAGGTCCATTCATTCAAGTCATCAGCTAACAGTCACCAGGTCCCAAGTTCAATCACATCATCCAGATTCCAAAATTCTGAGGTGCACCAGTTGCCAAATATTTTTGTGCTTCTTTTGGGGATAAATCGTGAGACACAGCGATCTTGCTGGGTGAGTTGTAGACCGGTTCGATGATCGCGATGGGTATAAACTTCATTTTTCGCTGGATTGAGAGCTCCCAATTATGCCTTTGGATGTTTCTCTCCCAGTCGCCCTCTCCGAGTTCTTCAACGGCTCAGCTGCAGCATATTCCTTTGCTATCATGAGTCCTTCTGTACTCGTGTATCTGCCCTATGCCCCGTGAAGTGGTAGGTCATTTCATTCTCTGGAATTACTGACATTGACTACTCCTGACTGCCAATGAAGGCTGTAGTTCAAAAGTTGAGGTGAAAAGTACTTAAGTGGACAATAATGCAGTTCTGATCTTGTACTTTCATATTATTCATTGAGATGTGCGTGGGGATTGCCACCAGAGCATCAGTTCCACGCAACTCAGCCTGGTCGCTTATCACCAGGGCGCCCAAATGCACAAGGAGATATTGTAGCTGCGAGCCGTTCATTTTTGCTACAATGAGGCTTGCTCGAGCCTTTGGTATTCATGCAAGAAAGTCGTGGCGATGCAATCGAGGCAGAGGAGGTTCTGTGAAGAGCGAGCTTCACTTCATCGGACTTGCCAATGGAATAGGCCACCATCTAGTCATGCCGAGATCCTGGTGCTCAGTAATGTATCATGGCAAAGGACTGCAAAGGAAGAGCCCAGAGCCACTCGTCACTTGTTGCTCCAGGATAAGGTCCAGCGGAGCACGCTGGATGTTCAATAGTTGTAAGTAAAGCCTCCGGAGATTCCAGTTTTCATAGAGGGGAGCTAATATCTCAAAGCATAGTCATATATGCCAATCTGAGTCCAGAGTGAAAAGACACTTCTCTTTAGCGGTTCAATGCTGTGCCCTCATACAGCAACGAATTCAAACTTCTGGATGTCGTTCTCTTTGCACTAGCACGGCGGTGAATGGCCGCGCTATGTGATGTTGTTTGGGTAAACCCTGATGAAAAGTCTGCCCACAAATATGGATATTCTTCCCACCGCCAGAACCTCCATCACTGTCTCCATCACAACTCCACCAGCCTTTCTCTCCTTCTCCAATTGTCCTTCCCGGGCAAACATGGCACACTGTCTGCTGCTGGCGTCAGATAATCTGCTGTCCAACACCGTGGTAGCTCAGTTTCATCGTTATGTCTTTTTGTCATTTTTTTGGCAATTGATTCAACATTCGGCAGCAGTAAAGCACCACCGAGAGACTAGAGAGAGAAACAGAGAGGAGGGAGGAAACACTGGGACCGGGACCGTGGGCATCGATCCTCCTGCGGATACGAAGGACGCCGACAGCGCAGCGCAAGCCCGCGCTCACGCCATGCTGTGAAGTCAGTAAGCCTAGAGCTCAGCGTCAATGGGCATGGTAATTATTGCTTGCAACGACTGATCATATCACTGACGTCCATCATCTAGAATGATATCACATGTCTAACTGACACGAAACTCTGCTCCTGCATACATCCCCCATCAACCATCCACCAGCGGCCATTTCATTCCTATCCACTCCGACGACAGCAGCAGTGGAGACGAGAGCACATCTTCTGGACGTAAAGAGTGTCAGTATGATGCCTGGAGATAGCTTCGGAGCAAACGAGTTGGCATTGGCGAAATCGAAGAACGGATGAAGACGGCGCAAACAGCGCAGGATGGTAGGTCATCTCATCCCATCACAATCACTGGCCTTTGAAACAAGCTCCGTCTGTCCAAAGTCCTCTCAAGACGGGCAGGCTTTGTAGACCAAGATATGACGTTCCCGAGCTGGTCTCTTGGTCACTAGAGCAAGCTTTGTTCACAACGGTCACAGTGATGGCCACTCTCAGTGCAGCAACTTTCTTCTGCCATCCCAAGTTCATTGCTAACATCATGAATCAGCCAAAGTCCAAGATACCTACCGACTGGCTCATCTCCACACGAACAGCGAAAAATCAATTCGACGCCTTGCCTGTTCGAGTCCTCACAAAATATTCTGCATCCGGCGCCTTAGTCTGAGTCAATTCGATATGTGTTTCTCATTGCGGCAGAGAGCCACATGAAATCATAGCATATCCAGGGGAGACAACAAACGAAAATCCGACCGTGAGAAGCTCGCAAGATATGTGAAAAGACACACGAGCTCCTGGTGGGACAAAGCTGCACAAGGTGCGATGCCATTGATTATCGAGGAGAAAGGGAACGTGATCTGCTCGGATTACTGGGTTGTTTCAGGAGAGGATGGGAGTGTGTCAATCCGGATGGCGAGGGGGTTCTTGCGGATCAGGTCTCTGCGTGGATGCTGCGGAGACACGTCGTGGAGGAAAACTATCCTGTTCGAATTTTTATCTGGCAATCTTGGAAACTGCGTGTATCGTGATTGCGAAGGACGTGATTGGAGATTGTCTCAGTTAGTGAATTGAGTGCCGCTAGCGTGAAGATTTTCCCAGCGTTGATACGCCTTATGCATGCCCATTTGAACCGCTACAAATGCATCTCCAGTACTTGTGGTAGATTGTTTCTCAATAGCATTGGTAACTCACGGAATCAAAGGGGTGGAATTTCAGCTCCTCCAAACTCCTGATCAGGTTCCGAACCGTATATCGAGATAATAACGCCCTTGCCTTTCAAAATCTTTGAATCGAAATCGACAAGACCTATGAACACCCAACCTCACTCCCAAGAGCCGTAACAGCACCTATCCCCTCCACCATTTTCCCATCTACCCACGAATAAAACCGCAGATCCCCAGGGAGCCCCTTAAATCCTCTTAACCATAATCAAATCCCTCTGCACAACCTCCCCGACAACAAAATCATGCTCCCCCACCATCTCAAACCCCAACTTCTTATAAAACCCAATAGCAACACCATTATCCTCCCAAACTCCCAACCACATCGTCCCAAAACCCCCCTCCCTCGCCATCTCCTCCATCCTCCTCTCCAATAACTTCCCCACGCCCTTGCCGTGATACCCCACATCGACGTACAGACGTCGCAACTCCACGGTGTCGCTGAGGTGCGCGATACAAGGTTCGCTAGAGCCGCGAGTCAGAAGCGCGAAGCCGACGATTCGGTCCGTCGAGGCGTCGGTGGCTTCGATCATGGATTTGGAGGGATTGATTATTTCGGCGAGGACGGAGGCGGTGCTGTAATTTTCTTTGAGGAATGCGTCAAGTTCTTTTTGCGTGACGGAGCGGCCGAAGGTTGTTGTGAAGACGTCGGCGCCTAGCGCGACGATGGAGGCAGCATCTTTAGGAAATGCCTCGCGGAGCAGGATCGTTGGAGTTGTAGTCGCTGCCATGATGGTGGTGAAGAGACTTGGGTAGGTTGGGGGAGAGGTGGAAGCTAAGTGCTAGGTGTGCAAGTTATGTTTGGAAAATGTGCCAGGAAGAACGACAGCTTAAATAAGAATTCTGAAAATACGGAGATGATTCCGTATATGGTTGAGCAAAAGTATATGGTTATATACCGCAAGGGAAAAGGAAATTGGAATGCTTTCGAAGGCGGTAGATATCCTGGCAAATTTCCCCGGCTTGTTTCGCGCCCTGCCACTCAAAAGTAGAAATACAATTCTGGGCCAGGGACGCAACATCTCGTGTACATAAACAAAACAACAAGCTGACATTGTTAACAGCAGCTGCCCTTGCCTTTGTCGCCAAACGCCAGATGACTCAACTTGTCAGTCAGATCGGACGTGCCTTGACCGCTGGGCGCGCTCGAATAACTTGGTGGAATATCCAAGCAGGGGTTCTTCAGGAAGAAATTTCTCGGTCTTAGAAGCACGCTCATGGGCTCCGCGGGCCTTAATAGCGAATCAGTATGAGGAGTCAAAGATTTGGTCTAGATACTTACATGACTGGGAAGTCCTCGGGCGCCGGGAAATGTGTGAGCCCAAATGTGTGCCACAGCACCACGTCAGTGTTCACGATGGACTCTGAGGGATTTGCTGCGATCCAAGCTGGTAAACCTTGAGAAGGCTCTCCACTAGTCTGTGGGACATGGCGTCCAGCAGGATGGATTTGCGAATCGTCGTCTGGGAATTTTGTTAACATATTGAAAAGTATTGAGAGGTCACAGTTTATTCAGCACTTACATTTAGTAACATGGACGGCATGGCGAGCAAAGCCTGCCCTTTTCCAGACCAACCCACCTTCTTTGACGAGCAAAGATGGCACTTCTCGGCTGACAAGTTTGTAGCTCGCTGGCTTGTGGCTGTACGGATTGATTTTGTTCTCGTTCGACATGTCCCAGGTTCGACTTGTGATCCCATTGTAGTCACACTTGGCTTTCTCAGGGGTTTCAAGTTTCGTCTTCTTGGCATAGAAGGCATTACCGTATTTGTTGTCGGCGCTGCCTAATACGCCCGCACCCGTTTCAGCGTCGACCTGGAAGACGGTATTGTTTGGTCCATCGATGTTCGGATCCAGTCGCAGACAGAACAAATGCTGATGATTGTGAGCGTTGACACCAGGGTAGACTTCGGTACCCCAACCGTGGGTGTCCTCGCCCGGGTTCATAGCATATGTGTTTAGGATACCAGTCAACTTTATCTCAAGCTGGATTGTGCCGTCTAGGTGGAAGATCCAGTACACGCAATACTCATAGTTGGCAGCAGTGAAGACGTGGGAGATGATGAGTTTGCGAGCTCGAGTCACGGTGACTGAGTCGTCTCGGAAGTCGGTCTACATTCATGTTAGAAGAGCCATGATTCTTCATCGCAAGGCAGCTCACATGTTTGAAAAGAATGCCTGCGTCCTCTTCGTGGATGCAGATTGCGTTCTTGATGGTTGAAGGTGCACCAGCGCGATTCACGAAGTTGGCATCCATGTAATGAATAGCGCCCTTGCAATCGCATCCTAGGCTGAGGCTGTTTGTCATATATCCGCCGCCATACTCACCGAGGTCGAAAGCATGCTTTCTTTGATGAGGGTGCTCAGGATTGCCATACGGAACCACCATCTCAGCTAGTGACATCCGCCAGAAGACTGGTCTTTCCGTACCCTTGTCATTGAATGTGATGTTGTTGAGAACAATGCCTTCACGGTAGTTAAAACCGACGTGAACCTTCCAGTTGACCCACTCCACAATATGACCATCGACCTTGAAAGAGACCCCTTCAGGTTGTGTAATGTTGATGGGCTTGAGGTCTGTTCGATATCCACCTTCTGCTTTGATAGCAGCCGCATGGTAGTTATTCGGGGGTGCTTTGTTGATGGGTCTTCGAACTTGTGGGACGTCGATGTGGATGATTTCATGAGTGTCTGCATTGAAGATCGGGCAGAAGTCGAGGGGATACGAGTACTGGCTGTCATCGACATGAGGGCGGTAGTACATGAGGGCTTGCTGTAATCTGATTGAACTCCCAAACCTCTCATCAAAACCAATGGTCCAAGCTACACGCATAATTAGCGTTACCGATGATAGGATTTGGCAGTTTTTACTTACGATCGCAATACACCTTGTGCATATCTTCTGCCGGGATGCCAATCAATCCACATTGTTCAATGACCTTGGGATCTTTCCTCGCGATCGATTCCACGATCTGAAGATCCTCCATCGTGATGAGAGGCTGCACGTCAGGAGTGTAATCCCAGGACAGAATCTTTCCCTCGTCTAAATCAACACGGCTGTCATAGACCTTGCTGCCTTTGCCGATGCACACCACGTCTGCTACTCTGTGTGGTCTGACAATGTGCTCGGGGTCTGCCAGCCAGGCCATCATATCTTTCTTTCGAGGCTCCCATAATGTAACGGCGTTGAAGAAGAGTTCCTTGTGTTCCTTTCGGATGATAGCTACAGCTAGCTCGATTTCGGATTCTGTAAGAGGATCGAAGGGATGGGGAGGTCCTGTAATTCCAGTAAGGTGGGAAGCTACCTGCTTCAATCTTTCGAGAACCATTGTTAATAGCTGGAGTCAATGGATGTATCAAGGGACGCAGTGGAATTAGAATGAAGATTGAATTGATCAATGGCTAGAGAAAGAGCTGATAGGAGGCTGCGAGTTGAATCCGAAACTTGATGCAGTGTAAGCAGTATATGTACGGTTTGATGATTGGAGAGCAAAGAATAGCTTCATGCGCTCAAGTCCATAGTGCATGCCCCTCCACCCCGCAGGCGGTCGATGTCTACGAGGATGCCTAGGGGGCGTAGAGAAGAAGAGAGATAAAGTGCGAGCGGGTAGTGTCGGGCCTTCGGCACGGCCGAATATGGTTATTGTATCCCCGTCCTGGCTCCGACAAATGGACGGGCATCCCTCTTTGAGAATACTTTGGAATTCAAACTCTCCTTCATGGTTGGCGCTGCGAGTTAGGCGTTTTTCTAGCCACAGAGAGAGCTTGGCTTCGATCGAAACAATTTCATCGTCTATTCTTATATCGGGCTCACTGATAATTGATGAGGCTCATGAAGGATCTCCACCGACTGCAGTCAACACTCTTGGGTCATACCTACCATAATTCTATGACAGCTAGACTTGGACAACTCGATATAGACAGACATGTAAAGTTTTTTTCCACTCCGATACCGTGCAAACGCCTTCATGTCCTTGCTAAGGCTTTCGTCTGACTCTACGCATCGAACTTCCTCTTTGAGACTTTCTTATCTAAATCAGTCTCAAGACCTTGACCTAGTCGCGGTCTATCGGACTTGACCGCAGGATTAGGAACCACTTGACTATTCGTTTAGTCGAGATTCATGATCAACAGCCGCCGATCGTTCCAAAGCATTCTCAGCCTTGCGTGGACTTTCTCTCCACGCAGCATAGTCTACAGTAGAACAACTACCTTCTTCGCAGAAACACCCTCCTTCTGCTTGTCCATAGCTTCTTGCAAACTCTCCAAACCCTTCCCAACCACGAAAGGTGGTGGAACTGCTTTCAAAGAGCCGTCAGCTAGAGCGCCAGGCACATATTCCTTCCAGACCTTTTCAGCAACTTCGGGCTCTTTCGTCGCGATAGCCGGTGCAAAGCCTGTCATGTTTGTGTCAGCATACCGAACTCATCAAGTGCTGGCAGGATGAGGAGACAACACGTACACCAAGCCGCCTTTACGCCTTCAGGAAGTTTCTCAGGCGGCGCCAAAGTCGCAGCGACGAATCCCCCGCCCAACGTCTCCGCCACACCAATCGAGACTTCAAAAGCTTCAGGAGTACTAATAGCATCGTAACACCCCACGAACTCTCCATGCTTCTTTACCGCCTCAACAATCACACCCACTACATCCTCTTCTTTGTAATCGAAAACCTCCTTCACGCCCAGACTCTTCACAAACTCAAAGTTGGCAGAGGATGAAGTAGCAATGACGGTGAGACCTGATGCAATGGCGAGTTGAACCGTTACTGCGCCAACAGAGGAGGAGGCACCATTCACGAAGAGGACTTTATTGGTTGCCCTTGCGTTTTGAGAAGGGTAGGGCAGGTGCAGGTAGTCCTTCATGTAGAGACCAGATGCGGCAGTTGATATGGCCAGTGGTAGCACAACGGCTTTCTCATAAGCGAGCGATTGCGGGATGTGAGAGGTTAGATTTTCAAAGGCAACGGTGTAGAGTTGGAAAGCGCCGTTTTCTGGGTTGCCGGTGGCTAGGCCTTTGCAGTGTCTAGATTATTCAGTATGAATTTGGAGGCTTTGAAGGAGAATAGTCGCTGGAGAGGACAAACGTACGAGATGACCCGGTCGCCTTTCTTGACTCGGGTGACTCCTTCTCCTACTTCGACGACTTCTCCAGCGATGTCTTCACCAAGGATATTCGGGTACTTCTCCACCATGAAACCTAGATGTTGTCAGCGAGGGTCCGATGATCTCGTATGGAGGAGCTCAATACCATAATCCTGGATCCAAAGTTAGTCCACTCATACACATCTGAATCAAGGACGGGCCATTACCTGGATCTTCCAGTCGACTGGATTGATGGCAATAGCGCCATTCTTGATGAGAAGCTGGTCTTTTGCAGGCTTATAAGTTCCAGCATTGTCTACTTGCAAGGGCTTTCCCTTTGACTCTTTGATCCATGCTGCTTGGTTGCTCATGGTATGTTGCCACTCCAAAATTCTTTGTCCCAACAAGTGCGATTTGTGGTGTACTTGTATCGAATAGCGTTAGTAGTGTATCGTTGATCGTGTAGTGAAGTCCTCTTGAGCTCTGTGGGTTTTAGTCGCATTGGAAGATATGATGATGACATGATGAAATTTGAGCCGATCGTCCTAGCATCGGCGGCACGACCACGGCCTTCAGGAATACATTCGGCTGGGGCCAGGGAGTTCGTGTTCATCATCTTCGCATTTCACGTCCGTGTTTATCAGAGAATTCAGCAAAGTTCGAGAGGACGGATATTGAGTCTACGACCATCTCCACCTCACTGCATCAGCAAACCAACCACGCTTTCCACTTTCAGCGTTCGCAGATCGCCATAGTGCTGACCAGTGCCCAAAAAGAGGACAGGTATTCCAGTAGCATGAACCATGCTGACCAATGTGCCGACCAAATCTCCAACCGTGTCAACTTTGCTGACGATGAAGCCGTCAAGTCTTCTTCCTGGCCCAAATGCTGCATCAAAATTCCTCGCCTGTTGTACAGAGTCACTACCAACCAAAGCTTCACCAACCATCAAAATCTTGTCTGGTCGCGCCAGCTGCCCAAACTTTTCCAGAGACGACATGAGTCTCTGATCGTTGTGTCTCCGTCCCGCGGTGTCAATCAAAACCACGTCAAACTTATTTTGTGCCGCATAGGTGACCGCATCTTTTGCAATCACCGCCGCATCCTTTCCATAACCTTTTTCATACAGGGCGACTCCTCCCTTCCCTTCCCTCTTCGTCAATTCTTCCAGATTTCTGACATGGACTCTCAACTGTTCGACGGCACCGCTTCGGAATGTGTCGCCTGCGGCGATGAGCACTCGATACTGGTTTTGAAGTAGGAAGAATGCGATCTTGGAAAGATTGGTTGACTTCCCGACACCGTTGACGCCAACAATGGAGATGACATAAGGACGTTTTCCCTGTACTGTACCGATTTCTCGTAATAGGTCCAAAGCAGACGTTGGCGTCAGAATCTTGCGCAGAGCCTTTTCCATGGATTGGCGGATCGTGGCATCGATGCCTGCTTGCTGTTAGAATTCAAATGCCATGAAATCGCCTCCGGCGTTCAATGTTCAGATAACAAATGTCGACAGTCGAAGTGAATAGACGGAGAAATGCTTGAGGAAATGAGTACTCACTCGTGAAACTGCTCGTCTTCATACCAATCAGATCGCGCTCAACGCTATCGCATAGCCGCACCGCAGCCTCGCGGGCCACATTCTTCTTCAGCAAATGGTCTTCAATGCCTCTCATAGGCTTTGCAAGATCTTCTTTCGTCAGTGTCTTACCACCAATGAAATTCCGGAACAAGCCGCTGACGGCACCCAGACTCGATTCGACGATCCCAGAGGCTTCGCTGCCTTCTTTTGCGGACTTTGCAGAAGCTAATATGGCGCTCATCTGGTCGTCGATATCCTTGGGCATATATTGTCCTGTCTTTGTCCTTGTGCCCCATGTTTCTTGACCTGTGATGTCCACTATGGTTGCCGCACGATCAGATACTGTAGCTGGTGCTGAGTAATCGAGAGTAGTTCCATCATCCTCATCGGCCAGCCCATCTGCGGTCCACACACGCTTCACCTTTAGCGCTTGGCCCTTTGCCCCTTTCTTTGATCCTGGTCTCGAGGAAGATTCATCTCCTGAAGATGCGGGGGCTGAATTCGTGTTGGCGGCCCTGCGCGATCGGCGCGATCCTTTAGGTCCAGAAGCTCCAGTCAAAAGGTGGTTTACGACAGGGGTAGTTGGGCGCGAGGTGCTTGGTGATGGTAGTAGGGAAGGATCGAGAAATGGTTTCTGAGTAGCTGCCAGATAAATGATTAGCATGAGCGAAGCCAGGACCTTGCGTACCGCATACCTTTCCGCGGCGCATCATCTGAGCTGACTCCATTCTGGTCCTCCACCCAAGGGCTAGTATCATGAGTTGTAATGCTAGGCGGCGAGCGACCATCCTTAATATCGAGCTTCTCCAGTTCTGCTATCTGGCGATCAAAGTAGTCGTCGAACGGGCAAACGACCTTGGAGGTGTTTTTCTTCGTGAGCTGATCACTGTACAGCTCGGTGAAAAGGACGCGCACATTCTCGAGGAGTTGGTCGATCCAGGTGATTTGAAGAAGGGATTGATACACGGCCTGGTCGCTATTAGTGTGCACATTGGGCATGTCGAAATGGTACATACAACGAACACTATTCCCAAGTCCTTCGCCTTTGTCCAGCGCAAAGTCTGACCATCTTTGCTGTAAATCTTCTGCTCCCTACTCCCGAGCTGGGCACTCCCGCTTTCTTCGATGAAGACATTGCGGATGAGATTGTTGATCAAGCTGGCGGTGGTGGGGATGTACTGGCGCGACCAGAGAACGACGCCGCTCGAGGAGATTATTTCGAAGCTGTCGAGCATGGTATTGGGGGGTTGATTGTAGATATGTGTGGAAGGGGACGTCATATGCTATAGGAAATGTATCTTATCCCGATTCTGGAGTAGCTGGAACCAATAACACGTCAACAAGAGTGACAGCTTGCGAGAACATAAAAAGAAGACTGCAGTACCGAGAGAACACCAATTATTGCTAACGGCGAGGCAAGTCGCCGAAAACAGAACAACATCGCGCACTGTTCCTGTGGCTTCCGAGAGCATACAGGTTGTCCGCATTCAATTTCAATAATAGGCATCTCCTTGGCCCACAAACACCACAACGACAACGACAACTGCTCGCCATGCAGCGCCCGACATACCAAAACCCCCCGCCCGCGCACTCGCCGCCCCTCCATCACCCAGTCCCTCAGCATGTTTCCACAGTACCGCAGCTACGCTCGCCGCCGCCGCCGGTCCCACAGTCACAGCAGCAGAGCTATGGCTACGCACCAGGAGGACAAGTCCCAGGACAAGGAGGTGTCCCGAGCTATGCCAGTGGGAACCCGCAATTCGGAAACTTCCTGAATGATCCTACGGCGCAAATGGGTTACCAGGTTGGAAAGACTGCATTGAATGCCGGTCAGGAGTATGTTGAGCAAAATGTACGAGGCGTCGTAATTAAACTCTGCTCAAAGTCGAAACTGACGGTTTCCATAGTTCAACAGATGGATTCCCGTGACGGCTCTAAAGCACTACTTCAATGTCTCCAACAAATACGTCCTTAACAAATTATTCATCGTCCTGTTCCCCTGGCGGCATCGACCTTGGTCACGGCAACAGCGTCTCCACAATGGTCAGGAAGGCACATATCTGCCTCCTCGCGAAGATGCAAACTCGCCCGACATGTATATCCCAGTCATGGGGTTTGTCACATACATCCTGCTTTCCACTCTGTTGGCAGGTCTACGAGGAGCGTTCCACCCAGAACTACTAGGCAGCGCAGCGACATGGGCCTTCCTCATCGTATTCTTTGAAATCCTGGTCATCAGGCTCGCCATTTATCTCCTCAGTATCAACAACGAGAGCCAGCTTCTCGATCTGGTCGCATACTCGGGTTACAAGTTTGTGGGCATCAATGTCACCCTCGTAATAGCCGAGATCTGGAACAGAGGTGGAGGGACGGGAGGCTGGGTTGGAAACATTGTATTTGGATACACCTACTTTGCAAATGCTTTCTTCCTGGTAAGTTGGTCGAACGAGGGCCTTTAAAGTATGTTTGGAACATTCGACTGACCACCGCAACAGCTTCGGTCACTACGCTACGTCCTTCTCCCAGACTCCACGCCAAACGCTGTGAATAGCAGCTCCTACACATCCAGCCGCAACCAGAAGCAGAGTCGCACCTACTTCCTGGCTGGATACTCATACCTCGCACAGCTCTTCTTCATGTGGGTATTGACAAGGAACATCTAAAACGTCGCATTTCGTTTGGGGTGGTTTGTGGAACTGCTGCGAGGTTGCGAGGCGTATGTAGGGGTCGACATGAACGGAACGGATTTTCCAAAGGATGATGGTGCATTCACCCACCACGAATGCTCTCTTCTCGCTAGCATTTTGGCGATACGCGTGTATTCGGGGAATGTCCAGGAACGGGAAGCACTGAGGTAAGTACACGATCAATGCACGATCAATGCCAAACTCTGGAATCGATTTTTCTCCTTTTCCATAGCCAGCGAGCTAGCCATCATACTGGTACTAGGTAGTCGCACCACGTACTAGTAGATTCGGATAGGAAATGTAATCACCATCACCCACTGAACTACCTTCTAGTAGCTACTTATCCACATCTCATGCTACCAATCATTTTGCCCTTTTTGGGGAAACGCAATGAGCGGCTGGCCTCCAATGAACCCACGCACGCCCATTGAGGCCGCGTCTTGCTCTTCTACCGACTGTAAAAGCCTTGTTCCCCCCCCCCCCCCCCCCCTCCTTCCCCCCTCGTTCATTTCTTCACCTAGACCCATCGTCGCAACCCATAAGAGTCCCGCGGGCCTTGCTGCTTAGCTTCATCGTTGTTCCCCATCAATCCTTTGCAAAGAAGTCACCTACCCGTCTACCATGGAAATAACCTCGAACATGTCTGCGCTCCAACCCAAACTCACTGATGCGAAAAAGAGGCAAAAGGGACACAAACAGCAGTGGTAAGATAATTGATTGGTCATTCTCCATACTGCATTCCCCATCTCCTCACAGTATTCGTACTAGTTACAGGGCTCTCGGCTACATACCAACAGACTTGGGGACCAAAACCAAATGGGATAAGAAAAAGATATAACGAAAAGGAGATTGATAAAAGAGTGCGCCCCCAACAGCCAAAAGGCGAAGAGACGTCCCTGGATCTCTTCTCGCCGTTTGATCTCCTTCTTTCTTCTTCGTAAAGAATGAAGAAACAATTCAGAAAAGCGATCCGCCCTGGCTTCCCCCCACCGACAGATAGAGAGAGAATGTACAGGGAGATGTTAGTTGAAAGTGTGTCATGTATAATGAAGTGTTACTCAAGTATTTCTTATCATTTTTGTTGTTTTGTTGGCGCTGATTTGATTCCTTATTGAACCCCTTTCGCTAAAGGATATGCAACCTCCGAGTGCGCTTTTCCCACCAAAACAAGCATGATGCTGGAGATTTGTGATATGTCACAAATATGCACACAAGAATCAAGGCAACGCTTAAGCCAGGTTTGAAGAGCAGCTACTCTCATAGAATACCTGCCCACATTCCCGGTCCGCCGTGTGGAAAGCGCATAACGTCGTTGGCCTCGGTGGCACAACATGCTCGTTTCCGTCCAAGATCTTTCTGAACTGGCAGGCGCCTTTCGGGGACTGACCTGGCGGGCGATTGCAGCGCCTTAGGGCCGAGTGCCGAAGGTGTCTGAGCACGTGGGCTCTGGAGGAAGCATGATGGTTGTGCAACTGCACGATCTTCGATCACGCAGTTCGATACATCAGCGAGGTAAGACCTCGCACTGTTGCCCAAGAAGTCACGAACATTTTGTTGCAACGACATATCGACAGATGATCGACCTCGCTTGCGTCCTTTCGAAGGACTTTCGGATTCCAGAAGATCCCTCCCCCGGATAGGAAGTTGCGTGGCCGTTTCGGAGTCCGACAGATGAAGGATGTTCAAGTCTGGCGACGACATAGGCTCGGCGCATACCGGCTCTAAAGTGATTGATCCAACTGGCTCGTAGTTCTTATTTGAAATCTGTTGCTGGCCAGGGCATGGCAGTCCAGCGCATCGCAAAGTCGCAAGTCGGGCAAGTTTGACCGATGTTGGCGCCCATGCGTTTGCGCTTGTAACTGATGAGACTGATGAGATTGATGAAGCCCGAGATGATCGCGACGAACTGTCCGAGATCATAGACTCGGGAGATGATGAGGAAGATGAACCAGAACTTGACTGCACAGAAGGTCGTCTGTTGGACATTTGGTATACCTCCAGGCCGTTATACCGTGCCCAAGGATATTCCGTGGTCGAGCGGGAATTAGAAACATGCTGTGCTTGCGACATGGCCGCGCACCTTGATGGTTGTCTCGATCCGTAATTGGCAAGACTCACTGCAGGAGTGTTGCTGATAGCAGATTGAGGTGTCATCAGAGGTGTGGGTGATCGACCCATACGAACCAACAATGGAGTTGGAGGTTGCATGTTTGGAGTTGGTTCCAAGATGCGGGGAGGTCCTGCTGATAGCGGAGAAGGACAAATGTCCATCGCGTGGATGGGGTCGTTCATCTTCCTAGGTTCAGACTGAGACAGGCGCATAAACTTCCTCGACATCACATTAACAGTATCGAGCGCCGGAGTAAGGATTGGCACAATCAACTTCCAGTCGTGCAGAACAGGAAGCATCGACGAACCAGGCGACGGTGGTGGAGGAGACGTGTACTTGATCAAGATATCCTGCCACCGCTCGAACAAAGCTTCCGGAACGTGGAGCTTCCAGTTGACCGCTTGCAGGAACGCCATCTCATTAGTGTTGATCTCTTCAGTTTTCAGCCCAGATATGCGACTCCAAGCACGCGCCGAATAGTTGCGATCTTGAAGGTATTTTGAAGCCAAAATGAGCGCCGCGAGGAACATCCGTCGGCCGCACTGCAGAGCGCGGATTGACGGTTGATCCACTGGCTGCTCCATCGTGAAGTCATAGCATGGGACATGGGCTTTGATGAGAATCAAATAGTAAAGAGCGACTTGAAGGGTCGAGAAGCTGGTGCGAGATCTTCGTAGTGTTTCCTGAATGAAGGTGCGCAATGGGAGTACACCGTGTCCATTCGCTGGTGCACTTGGGCAATGTGGAACTGATAGTGGCCAGATGACTTGAACCATTTGAGTGGCGGAGTCTCCAGGCGGATTCGTTAGCATGCGCTCGATCAGCTATTGTATGTTATTGTGCTCACCGACTAGACAGTCTACAAACTGCCCTTTTCGCTCACATTGGCGAACCAGGGTAGGTGGTTGTCGAGCGGCCGAAATTGATGATCGTCGAGGATGCGATCTTTGCTCTGTGATAGGAGCTAGTTCGCAATCCTTCAGGCTTGGTAACCTCTTGGCAGCATCGTCTGAATCCCAGCTGGCTGAAAGTGAGTCGGATGATGTATAGCTGGATGTTTCCGACGTCTGTGATGAGTTTGCGTCGACGGAAAAGACTGAGGACGACGACGACGAAGCTGAGGAGGAAATCGATGATTGATAGGGGTATGAGGTTCGAGGGGTTGTGGCGGCTGCATGTGGCAGACGAAAGTCGAAGTTCATTGTGTGAGACAAGGCGGTTACCCACTTGTCTACTAAGGAGTAAAGAAAGGGTAGATATTAAGTAGTATGTAGGATGATCGGATCCTTGTATGAGTAAGGTGAAGATGGTGTTGTTGTGGAGTGACCGGTACCGTGACCAGGGAGAAAACCGTTCGATATTGCAGCACCTTGCTTGTCGAGTATTTGACCAGTGACAAGCGTTCCGCAAGTACTTATGCGTTCCAGAAACCGGGATATTGAATGTCGCGCGCAACCGGTTCGTACGGGAGACTTCGTGATCTCGAAAATGGATCGCACAAAATTGGTGTGGTGCTTTTCCGTGTAACCAGGAGTAAATGGAGGAACAGCGGATTGAAGCCGTGATCGCGTAGGAAGCGATTTGGTATTTTGTCCGTTGCGCCTTTGCTACTCCAGCCACCGTTGTACTACAGAATCACCAAAGACAAGACCTGGTGGGAGACCGTTGGGCAGACACTCCGAGTATCAAATCATCCACGGGCGACTCAAGGTCGACGGCAGAAGGTGAGAGGTGCTCGAAAGACTGCGATGGTCTAGCAAAGGGCGCCTCCGTTGACTGAGGACTTGTCTGTTGTAGCGGTGATATCTGAGCGGCGGATGACTGGAATAGCTAGAGTTTCTGCGAAATATGGCATTTTGAGTATCCTTAGAATGCGACTTGGAGAAGTAGAGGTTGAGTTATGCGGTCCGAGAAAGGAGCAGACTGAGCCGGGAGTTCGAGGCCACCTTTTCAAGGATCGAGGGACTTTTAGTAGACGGAGGGGAGTCGACAAAGCGAACCCTGTTTACAGGTGACTGGTCTGTCGATGTTGGGTGTGGTATTGCTGGAGTAGAGGCGAGGTGAAGCCTAGACGTGGTTCGGCTGGAGTAAACGTATCGGTGTCGGTCGCAATCGAGTAAACGAGGCTCCTTGGATAGTAGGCGGCTGATGTAGTACAAATAAGGGAAGCAAACTGGGTTGTGACTGAGAGGAGTGGCGAGTAGAGTACAAGTGGCTGTGGAGCCTAGACGTGAGTATTATGGGCGACGTGTACCTGGAGGATGAGTCGATGTCTGTAGCGGCAGGCAAAGGAGGAACCAAGCAGGCAGCTTCTGTCAAACCGGGGGGGGGGGCGATTTGACGGTTAGGTACGAAGGAGACGAATAAGTGTGTGGGTCGAAGGAAAGTTGATTTAGACACAGCGAGCGCGCTGTGCGAGTTTCTGAGTATCGAGAATCATCTTGGTGATTGCTGAGGAGAGAGGCGGCGATCGGCTTCACTTTTGAGGGGGAGGACTCATACTAGGGGACATGGAACGCTTGCCACCTGACTTTCCCTTCATCTTTATTGGCATTTCTCTCGGACTCCCACCTCAAACACCCACCTGGCATTTGTGAGGCGCTGCGCTATGATTGCTGTGCAATTATGACTGCCTCTCGACACTGCTATTTGGCATGTTTCCATCCTGTCCTCGCTGAAGCTTCGCTTTGACGAGAGAAGCCACCTCTCCGTCTCGCTGATACGAAGACACACTGGCACCAGGCAGCCAAGCACCCGTTGGCTCCCTCATCCTCCAGGATCAGATTATTCTAGATAATTCGCGTCGCTGCATGCGCGCTTTCACCTGCCTCGTACCGTGGTTTGCAGGACACAGTAACATGGTACTGACTTCTTGCTCTCCCAAGTGAAGCAGAGTTCCTATTATTCTTTCAATCATCTGGCCTCGTCGCTCATCGGAGATGTCCCTTTTGACCTGCTAGTCGTATGAAGTGGTGGGGGCCATGCGGACGAGACCACTTGGCTTCGCCATCGGTTGGAGGCTGAGCTGTCCTGGCGGTCGTCAGTGGCAAAAAAACTCTGCCTTCTCGACAGACTGCTCTGCAGGTGCCTCTGCATGTTCCTGGTCTCCGCCCAACCTTCCCGCCATTTACAGCCTTGTTGTCATGGTGGCCTGAAGCAGTTTATTCACCCAATTTATCATCTGCAACACAAGATCAATCGCGATCAATTTCTGACGACTCTGAGAAATTATCTCGCCAGAAACTTATCAAGACTGAGCATGTGTTGGTGAAGTCTGGAAACACAGGAACCATCATGCTACCGGAAGACTGGGGGACACTGCTTTCTTCGTGGAGGTGGAGGCAAGGCTACCAAAACAGACTTCGCCCTCTTGATGGCCATTCACCAACAGCTAACCAATCAAGGTGTTGCTGTATCAAAAGTCGCCTCGCTTCCCCTCTTTGCCGCCGTGACTTGGTGCAACGCTCTGATTCGACGATGGTGTATTGGATAACGTTGCTGTCGGTCAAAGTGTCCCACACACCGTGATTTGTTCTCATGCGATCTTACTCGATCTGGCAGTTTGAAGACCGATTCAAGGCAAATGAAGCCGCAAACAGCATGTTTGCTGCCGATTCCTCTGACTCACCCGCCCACAACGTAAGCTATGCGAACAGGATTCTCAACGACTTTTCCATCTGCTTGATTTTCGATTATTCGAATTCTGCAAACCTTGACCGTGAAATTGCCAGAGATTCATCGATGTTTATCCATATTGGCTCCTGTGTCGATTGATGTGGCTGTAGTACGTGGGCCCAAGCTCCAGATTCGTGTCGGAGTTGGATGAGGGCGAAACAACCAAGGCTGGTATTACCGCGCACACTAGCCGGGCAACCGGACCGGTGTATCGTCACGCAGAAAGTGTGGTGGAGAAAAAAGACTCTCCCTAGCAGTGACTAGCTATACAGAATCTTTCCACCATCATTATCATCGTCAGCAACTTCATCCACCAAAGGGAAAAAGAACAGGCCTCGTGTAATCACGCCATGCGCGCGGAGACTCGCGTTTCAAACCACCATCACTCTATGCTCGTCGTAATCTGTAAGACTGGCTGACAAGAACCATCTTGCCCTCGTCCAAGCGTTCTTAATCTCACCCATAAGAATCTCCCAAGACACGAGACCTTTCAGGCAACCGGCAGGAGGGCCGATGCTGACAGCTGGAGCATACAGCAAAGAGCAGCGAGCTGCGGTGTGACTCAAGAGGCGAATCGCGCGCGTCCATTCATCGCACTCGGTTGAGAAACCGTTTCCGTGGTACGCCCGAACTCGGCAGTCACGTCGCCTGCATCTCGATTCTCGCACTTTGATCGGGCGAACAGTGGTCTTTGCCTGCTCACTAGGAGTACTGCTGGCACAACGATTTCGACCTGAGTGGCAAAGCTGATTCGAGATACCACTGCTGCCTGCGTGTCGCGCATCCACAATGAAGGCGAGTGTGATCCAGGGATCCGAGATTCGCAAGTGCTCGGGCCAAGTGACTGGCTGGATGAGGCATTCTCACTTGGACTGGGCAGCCATCAAGGTGAGGCTGAAGAGATCATTCTGACTTTGAGCAAGAGACATCAGGGTGAGGCTGATCAAAAAGCCGCAGCAATCTCGGTAGAAGATGGATGATGAAAGAATGCTGCGTGACCATTATTAGCAGCAATACTTACATGGAAGTGGAAAGAAGTGCAGCTGAAGAAATGGAGTATGTACCAGGTTTAGCTTGGTTGGAGAGGCTGCTGACGAAGAACGAACTGGGCGACGATGGGGCGATAAAAGCATGGACGACAACCTCCAAAATGGGACGCCAGATGTGCATCAACCATTGCGGCTTTGGAACTATCATCGCAATCAGCATGGCGTGTACCGCGATTCGAAAAGGACGTGATAGAGATTCCAATCCGTCAACAAAGGAATGGTGGCATTCACGTTGAAGCCACAGCTATCAGGTCGTTGAGTATCTGGTGGATGATATCGTGGTGACACTTTGCGGTCGATACCAATGCCTCGCGGTTTGTAAGTCCTCTACGTCGCTATGGACTACACTCTGGCCAAACAAGTCGAAAGCTGGCGGTATCATTGTGGAGTTGAGCGATCTGGAAAGCAAAGTTGCAAGGATGGTCGACGTGGACGTTGCCAGACACAGATTCCGGTCGGAAGAAACGAGTATACTTATCTTGTCTCTTCATAAAACCTGCTTTGCATATGATATATTATCCCAACCTCCCTCACCACATGTCTTCTTGTCTATTGCGAGTGAGAGATGACGGGCAGATCCAACCTCTCCTTTCCCCGACAAGACCACATGAACCAGAACGAACGTAACCCTGCGTATATATGCAGTAGTACAGTGATGACAGCCCTCCGACACCTCAAAGCCATATACTGTGGTGCAGCAAACCACTTCAAACCACCACAACAAATACTGTTCATCCAACACCAAGTCCCAAGAAACCCGTCTACTCCCGATTGAAGAACAGACACTCAGCAGGCAGGATTCTGCTCATCTCCCCATGTGTCATCACCGTCTCCATGCTCTCATTGCTCACAGCTGCAGCCTCACCCTCTTCCGGGCTGATCTTAGCCATGTCCATCGTTCCTTGTTCAGCCTGAGTGAGATCAATCTGTGCATGGTTCATGCTATGACTTGCTTTGGCCTCCGAATCGACAACCTCGGGGGCGATGCTTGTCTTCGATGCTGTCTCAGATTGCTTTCCGGCAACAAGCTGTCCGAGTTCGGGGCCATTCTCATTGCTTTCAGTCTTGGCCCCTGCTTTATATTGGCAAGACAAGTCGCCCATCTTGTCTTCAAGCTCTGAGATGGGATGTTCATACGCATCCAAGAATTCTACGTCATCGTCAGGAAGATCGAGTTCTGCATTATTTTGTTGACTGGATTCATGAGGAGGCAGAGGCCCTGTTAGCTCGTGATGAGGGAGTGGTATCCCGCAGTCTTCGACTGCGCCGCTCTCTTCACTGGGCTTTGCTACTTCGCTGGCGAGTGCTGACATGTCCTCGTGAGCGTCACCGTCCGCGAGGTTTTCTTGGCCGGACTCATGAGGGAGGAGAGGGCCGGCAGGTTCGTGGTCGGCTGAAGGCTGATTGTTCTGCCGGGGCACTTGAGATGACGAGATTGGCGAATTGATGACATCTGCTTTGGACCCGTGGCTCTTACCATCTGGTGAGACGACTGGAGTCTTGATGTTGGTTGGCTGCTTGTTCACGATCCCTTTGGGCGCAATCTGGCGGAACATGTCCATGGGACTAGCAACTCATTAGTTCACATGCGGCAAAGTTTCCTTGTGTCACGTACTCAAACCAGGTCTCGAGATGAGTGATCTTCATCTCCTCATCCAAGTCTGCCACCGTGATACCTTGTATATCGATCCACCCACCATGAGCTTTTGCCGTGACTTTCTCCGCTCGACTAAATTGACGTCAGTGATATTGAAGCCCTGAAGAAAAAACGAAGCCATACTTATTGAAGCCAACATAATCATTCTTCATCTGACCCCAATGTCGCCATCGAAAAGCAACCTTAGGAGGCCCGCTATAAACCTCCAACACTTCCCAAGCAAAAAACGGCATCATCCTTTTAAAAGTCTTGTGACTGGAAGAGAAGTCCGAGTGCTCGGGGCTGTAATACTCATTCGGCGCTATGATGGAATTGTACGAGCCAACTTCGAGCATGTGTTCGCCTTTTTGTGGCGCCCCTCCATTCATCGAGAACGTATACTTGGATGGATTGACTGTTCGCCAATCTCCAAGTTTGGTCTTGAAGGATGCCTCGATTTCCCAGTTCTTGACGAGGTTTTCGACGAGTTGGGGCAGTGAGCCGGATTCGTGATTCATGCTTTTGGCTGTGATGGAGGTTAGTTACATCGTAACGGTTGCTCTGCGCTTGCTATGCTGTGGAACTTGAGCGGCGGCTCAGGCCTCCATGACACGACGCGCCGCCACAGCTCGGTTGATGATCTCTTCGTTGATAGCGGATTCCATCGCGTCTCGCACTGATGACTGAGCTGCCAGCACAGTGACATGTTTTCAGCGAGGAATGCACTTGATATGCAGACTTTAGCCTCTTGTGAGGGAAAGGGGCCATGAAATTGGTTCTGTGTTCGGGACAGCAAGAAACATAAACGACTTACTTTCCGCGAACAATCTACGCGTCTTCGAGTAGTCTGGAGGTTTCCCAAAGCGCCATGTCGCCGATGAATCACCTAGAACATAATTGGGATCCGCGAAGAAACCTGGGAGCGCTGGCGCGTCTGATGCTGTGGTTGCCACACCTGCTGCTGTTGAAGATGTTTGTCCTGCCGCCATGGTCTGTATTGTTCAGCGGGAGGATTCTGGTGAGGGTCAGAAATTCTCATGGAACGCAAGGAAATTAAGTATCCGTGATAAAGCCTGGAGGCAGAACGGTTTTCTGTTACTCTGCAGACGCCACGTGGTGATGGGGCAGATCTCCAGCACAGGTTTGATCAAGACTACGAGCTGATAGGATCCCAAGTGCAGTCTATAATAATTGATGATAATGACAATTAAGTCGATCGAGCATCGATTGCAGATGTAAGTTTGGAGCATGCAAAGATGAGATCGTCACAACCACGAGGTCAGGATGAGAAAATGGGGAGGAGAAGCAAAGAGCAGGAAATGTCAAATGAGGACGGAAACGAGTTTTCAGTGTAACTGAAGTTTTGTGGCCACGTCGTTGACGTGACACATGAGGGTATAAAGGGTCATACAAGCCGCTGGCTGATTCGCCGCGGGTTCTACATGAAATGAAGATAACCTCGCAATGCGCAGAGCTGCAATCTGGCCTGGGTTGGAGGCGCCAGGATGAATTTCCGCTCGCTACGGCGGTGGGATTTGTTTGTTGTTGGATTTGACCCGGGATTGTGCAGAAGAAGTTGCACTTGATTCGATCCGGTCCGTTGCGGCAGAGCGAAATGTTTGTAGATCAGACCGGCCTGTCTGCAGCTCGCCAGATGCAGCATGACAAAGAGAGTCTGGGATCCTTGCGACGACATAAGGTGCAGACAAAGAGCTGAAGGGCCTCTCTGATCATTATCTCGTCATTGTCCTTGTATGGTAACTACTGGTTGACGAAGGTAAGCCATTTGCAGCAGAGATGAGCATGGAGTAGGCCATAAATTTCTACTCTCAGGCTCAGACGTCTGTCAATCTTCCATGCTGAGCGATGTCCCAAGCCATAGCTTGATCGGCCGTTCCCACATGCTCAAAACCAAAGTAGTTGCACAACGCCTCATTTCCCTATGAAAAGCGCCCAGGTGAATTTAACGACTCTTAGCCTGGACCTTTGGCGCTGAACCCTTGGCACCCTGCTTGCTGACCTTTGCACCTCCTGCTGCCTTGGTGGCGGCCGTCTTTGCCTTGTTGGCCTTCTTTGCACTCTCTGCAGCAGTCTTCTTCTCCTTGCCCTCTTTAATGGCTTGTTGACGAGCGGCCGCGCGAGCTTCTGGACGCATGGAACGGCGCTCCTTGATGACATCGAGCGAAGCACCAACAATGGCACGCTGGTGCTTAACGGTCTTGCGAGAGCGCTTCTTGGCTACTTCCTATACGGTAGAATATGGTTAGCTGCATGTCGTTCCTGATCTCCAGTGCGACCATCTCTTATTGAACACGTCAAATCATATTCCCAATACAGCCTGACGTGTCCATTCAATTGTTCCAGTCTCTTTCACTAACCTCAGAAATACCCTTCTTATGTTGTCTTCGGAAAAGGACGGTCCATGCGATTCGGCGGGGGTTCTTTCGCTGGAGGAACAACGACTCGGTCTTGCCATTTTGGAATCGGAAGATTTTGCTGTCGCCGCGGACGTAGAGCTTGCCCTGTGATTCCAATCCATGATTAGCGATCGATTATGGAGCGAGAGAAGGGCAATTCCATCGTGCGAAGAGCTGGCAGGGGGGAATTTCAGCGCACCTTGCCGGGGTAGATCTTCTGTCCGCTGAAAGTGTCTTCGTAGGTCCTCATTTTGGTGGCGGTTTGTCGTGTTTGTCGATAAGTTGCAAGCCCAGTGGACGCTTCCAAGTCGATTTCGACTTCCGCACACAACAGGTGGTCCGTGTCATGATCACGTGTACCAACCTGAATAAAGAAACTCCATTTGCTTGGGGAAGCTCACAATTTGATGTCTGAATCTCCCAAGGCATAGAGTTCTTGCAATGCGTGAAATTTCCCGGTTTCAAAATGGATCGGTATTTTACTGAACTGAGACAGACCACGCTTTCAGCGCTGAGTCTGACGGAAATACAACTTTAGGTTATCAGAATCCGTTGCCATCAACACACTTTCTCGCAATATCAACGATCGCTGCCCTGGGATTTCTGCGACAGAGAATCGCAAAGCGCGCGCTGAAGAAGCTGGGCAGACGACTACTGCCGTGTACCGCTCTCAAGTTACCCGGATGGTCACCAAACCGGACATGACCAACCAGTATCGTCTGGGTAACCTTATTTTTGTGTCTAGCTGCCTATACTAAAAGCTATATGGAGCGCAATAACAAAAAAATCACCCTCAGCCGCTTACCGACTTTGGCTGGGTGAGAATTTGATGAGACAACCTTATCAAAAACACTTAGACAAACATCGCGATATTTCCTGTGGAAGTTTAGCATCGACGCCAGGGATGATAGATCTCTCTTCCTCACTTCAATATCGGTTTGCTCCAAGCCATCTCAATTGGGAAGATAAACAATTCTTTGTACAGCAACTGAAGTAATGAAATGCCTTTGTTGAACGATTCTATTTGACAGCATCGAGGTTGTGATGTGGGCTAGAATCAGTTTTGGGAGGAGAAAACAATTGGAAACGTGCGGTGGGACAAATCCGAGATGTCTTCGGGTTAAGCAAGAAATCCTACCCATACCATGACCTGCAAGCGTTCACTCAATATTGTGTGCAATGCAATATCGGATAGGCCGTTGGTTTGGAAGAAGAGAAACTGGATATACCCACCACAACTCAATTCTCTCCTATGCAATTCATGGCTGAGAGCACAACTGCCTGCTGCATTCGCGAATCAGGCTGCGACGGCCTCCCTGCTCGCGAGAAGAATTTGTTGTACAACCCCATTTCGATTCACTCACAAGTGTGTCCGGTATCATAAATGCTCATGGTGGCTCTCGCGGTACAGTCGACGGGGTTTTTGGCCTTGGATCCAACACTTGAGGTCTCCATGGCTTTTCAGCCCGTTTTCCTCTTCCCGAACGTCGTGCAATGCAGGTCTATCTCACCTCGCTCCCCAAGATACCACCTTTCCATGCCTGCTGATTCAAGCATAAATTGAAGAGCAGTATCCTGAGAAGGACAGCTTTGCGCGCCTTCATTGAAGGAGCTATCACATGGGCCTCAAGTGTTGCAAATCTGCTTACTCTGCTGATCCTAAGAAGCGATATGAGTCGGATATGCTTGCTGTGACATCACTTGGACATTCCTCAGCGTAGTTGTTCTCCAATGGATGATCAGTCGGGTGACGATGGACCCACCGTCCGCGCTCCTTGCCCTCAGACCACACCCAACAACCAAGCCCACGATGTCTTTCAAGCCTCGGGTTGTTCCAGGTATACCTACATGGGCAACAACTGTACGATCTTTACCACAACCTCAAATCAATCGGACCCCATCGAACGGACTGAGCGGAATGGACAGGCAGTGCTGGTTTCATGGGCAATCTCGGAAGAAATGGAAACGACTGAGGCATCCATCGAGCCCGGAGCGACTGGTGGCATGGATCTGGCAATGCTTCTGAAGGCAGTGTGTATGACGATGGAATCCACTCGTCGAGGCAGTTCAGTGGGAGGGACCGTGGTCACCAAGGGAGATTCATGTTAGTTGGGACGGTGCATCAATATAGTAGTATGTTGTAATTATGTTTGGTGTGGTGTTGCGGGTTGAACACATGGAATATCCTTTATGCTGATCTACCGACACCGCGCAGCAGCGAGGACTGGAAGTCGACCTGATGAGGTTGGCTGTCCGGAAGAAGACGGAGTGCATTCTTCGTAAGAAATCGTTGCGAGCTTGGAAATGAACTGTAGCAGGCGTTGAGAAGCGTTGTCAGCAGGAGAAAGGCGTGCTGAGGCGCCCTCGAGGGGCAAACCCCCTACCAAAATAGGGTATGTCATCTAGATTGCGCCACTTTTTCTCGGTCTTCCTATCGTTGGGGCATCCTTCCTTCTTTCAGGGGAGATTGTCAGCCTAACGCGATCATGATAGTTTCACACAAGTGCTACCTCCTACACTGCTGCGCAACAACTTGAATTCCTTCCTCCACCGCCGCGACTGTCATGTAAGAGCAGCAGCAGATTACTGACAGCCATAACCCTTTGCTCCCACCACATCACGAGGGACAAAATGATCCATCGCGTAACAAGGACGTGAGTAGATTCTGACGCGCCTCGACCAAACGTGCCAAGTTTCGTTTTGCAGGTAGCCCGACAGCATCACTGACAAAGATTCCAAACAGATACCTCGCCGCCACCATCCTCATCGTCGTTTTCCTCTGTACCGTCCAACTGCTGCGGTACTCCGGCAGCTCCGACTTAAGCGCCTCTGCGCAATCCTCGACATCATGGAAGGAATGGATGTGGCCGACATACTCAGGAGGAGCACAACAAGCAGACATAGCCAAATCGACGCCGCCGAAAGTCACGCGACCCGACAAAGCATCAGGTAGCCATGATAGCTACTCTGGTGAGGAAACCGTTCTGCCTGTTGTCGTCACTGTAACGGTAACCGCGAAGCCAACGGAGGCTACCGAATGTCCCTCGCACAAGGCTTGGAATATGAAGCCACTCCAGGCCACAAATACAACGTTCACGATCCCGAAGGACATGGTCCACACCGCGGCAGGTCCTAAACCAAATGAGATTGTCATGGTCACAGCTTCGGATGGAAAGGGCCACAATGGTGGCATAGAAGATATCATTGGGAAGACGGCGAAGAACCGCAAAGAGTACTGCGCACATCATGGCTACAACTACCATTTCGTAAACATCTCGAAATTCGATATGGGTGATGCTCACCCGGTTTGGAAGAAAATCCCCGCTATCGTCGAAGCCTTCAATACATTCCCAGAAGCCAAGTGGCTGTTTTTCTTGGACTTGGATGCGATTATTATGAGCCCGAAGCAGGATCTGACAGACCTGGTTTTATCGCATGAAGGCATGAAGAAGTCGATAAACTGGGGAGGGCAATGGACTGGCTCTGAACGATCACCAACGGGCACCTTCATGCAGGCAGATGCAGACCTGGACAATCTCGATATGCTTGTTGCGCAGGATCATAATGGTATAAATGCTGGCAGCTTCTTCCTTCGTCGGAGCAAGTACACACAGTGGCTGTTGGACATGTGGACAGACCCATTTTTCGTGAAGATGGACTGGGTTGGTCAAGAGCAGGAGGCTTTGGTAAATGACACCTATTCCACGATGAATGAGAAGCTAATCGCATGGCAGTTACATTTCGTCAAGCATCATCGAACCTTCCGCGAACACGCCGGGGTCATCAAGCAACGAGTCGCAAACGCATACGCCGAGGGCGGCCCAGATATGCAATGGTACAAGGGAGATCTCGTCGTACATCTAGCAGGATGCTGGGTGGCGGACAAGTGTGCCGAACGGTGGAATGAGTTCTGGAATAAGCGTGAGACAATTTGAGGACATCTGAATTATGATTGCTTGGTGTTAAATCTTTTTATTGGATGCGAAGCGGACATCATCCTGGACATTTTTCATAGAGATGGGAATTGGCGTTATGAACGGTTGGCAGTTGTGCTTCGTTGATGTGTGGGCTCATGGACATTTTCCCTGGGGACCGGCATGGTTGTCTGTGTTGTTAGAGATGGTTGCTGACTGGTATCAGATGTTGTTGAGACGAAAAGAGCACTTTTGGGTAGAGGTTCAATTCATCGTCGTTGCTTCTGGAATTCTCCTCCAATTGCTGTCAGACCGTGCGATGATTAACGTCTTGACCAGGCCGGATCTCTTGGAAACCATTATACACAACATTGTAAGAACCTGTCAGCATTGCTTCCGAATTGGAATCCAACCTACCAGCATGTGTAACCTGGAACCATCTCGTCCCGGACTTGCCAAAGATGACAGACGCCGCACAACTAGACATCGCCCGCGACGACTTCTGGCAGATTTTGAAAGCAAGGTAGCCCTTAACTCGGCGAGCTCGCCGTCGAATGGAGAGATCCCCGTTCGAAATGTGACCTCTGGCTTCGAGTGGCAAGAATCCTGGGTCCATCAAGTCAACTATCGATCTGTCAAGAAGCGGCTGACTCTCTTGCTTTGCCACGGAACAGAGGCCCTTGGTCCAGAACGAGGTCTCTTCGGTGTTGTAAGATCGAGACTTCGAGACTTCCTGTGCCACCCGGCCCGGAACTTTTCGCGGCTCGGACACTAAGTCCAGAATCTGACCTGTCTTCGGCTGCAATAATGGTGTGTGTGCATTTCACGGAGCGGCTCAGGTCTTGTCCTACGGAAGGTGTGGCGATCGACATCCAGCCTCTTGGTTCTGCTCCGGAATTTCCAAGGTGTTCCGGTGAATGTTTTGGGTTATGCTTTGATTTGCTTAGGACAGACACATGGGTCCGGTCTGGGTAAGACCAGCTCCCCATCAGTCGGTTGAGTCTCCTTCTGGTGTTTTTCCAAGTCTTGTTCTTGTCACTCTGGATTTTCTGAGAAGCAGCCCCCATAAGTTGGACTCGTTCTCGTTTTGGCGCTTTTCAAGTCTTGTTGCTGTCATTCTGGGAGTTTTGATAGGAACATCCAAACACATGCCTTTCGAGGACTACGATATCATCAGTAAGGCTGATTCTCTCCTCTCTGCAAGAGTACGCCCCGTCTGACAAGATAGCCAGTGTACCCTCCCAGCCAGTCCTTCATGCCATACCAAGACAGCTCCCTATCAGAAGAAGCCTTCATTCACGGCGAAGACGAGGCATTTCTTGAAAAAGCGTCCCCATCCACACCACCACAAACGACCCGAACTTGGCGCCACAATTGCAGCACCTCCACATCCATCTCTATCCTAATCAGCATCATAACCACCGCCTCCCTCTGCCTCCTCCTCCTGCTCATACCAACCCGCGGCCACCCCTTCCAAAAATCCCCCCTCTACACCGCCTCGCCCTCCCCACCTCCACCGAAACACCTACACTGCGGCACCACCCCCTCCCAAGCCCGCTCCCAAAACTGCACCTTCGACATCATGTCCTTCGCCTGGACGCCCGAACCCTGCTCCTCCCCTACGCTCTCGCACACCTTCCTCTCGACAAACGGTCCCTGGACTTTCTACGAGGACCACAACGCCACGGTTCCCATCCCCATGGACAAGGTGCAGGAATACGAGGTTGTGTGGACGGAGCATCATTATCATGTTGTGCATTGCCTGTATGCTTGGGAGAGGTTGCATCGGGCTGCTTTGGCTAGGGAGCGGGTTTTGGGAGGGGGAGTGCTGGTGCCCGGGGAGATGGGGAATTTGAATCATACGATGCATTGTGTGGGGTTGCTTGGGGAGGGGAGTATGGTGGAGAGGAGGAAGGTGAATGCGGTTGCTTACTTGGTTTTCGATGGGTGTGTCGTGCTTTGAGGTTGTTTGCAGCTGTATTGTTGTTTGTTCCCTTGATACGATTTAGTTGATGACGAGATGAGGTGAGGTGAGGTGAGGTGAGGCGAGAGAGATGATGTTAGTTTTCCTCACTACGGTCTTTGCTCCTCTCTACGATCTCATAAATACTGAGGTGAGGCGCGGGAGACGCGGTCGGAGATGGAGATGGAGATGGAGTCATTTGATTCGCGTGATCAATCAAAGGCTTCCAGAAGATCCTTGTTCTACGATCTCCCTCCCCTACTCCAAAGAAGACGCCACCACAACCACTCTTTGCATCACTCCGCGCATGCATGTCCTAGAGACCAGAGATATGGTTGTGGGAATACGCAGTCGGGCGGATGCAATGTAGAGCAGTCTTGGACATCAGGGCTCCACATCGACACATGATCCCCTGCCGCGGATCTACATGGCCCAGCGGACGTTAGAACATCCCTTTGCTTTCGCATCACCTGATAATGTAGATGATGGCAGCTGTGTTGTACGTCATGCTGGGCTGACGCTAGACACGTGTATGCCCCAGGGTCGGGTCTTCCATGCATAAGTATCGAAGAAAGTCCGGAAGATCATGGACCGTCATCGCTAAATATCTGTAGATGGTGGTGGATCGCCGAGGATTTCCTGTTCTGCTTTCGATAAGAAGTCATCGTTTCTTGCTGAAGAAACGATAGGTCCGCATTCATGCAGAAGAGTAGCACATGTGGATGCAAGGTGCACCGAGTTGCTATTGTGTAACTCGAGGCTTTGTATTATCCGTTGTTTCGTCCGTTTGCACATTATGGAAGCGAATCGCCCCGTCACTTGTCTGCGGCTTATGGAAGTGGTTAAAGATTAGTCAAGCATAAGGTAGCTGGAGAAGTTAATTGATCAACAAACACCACCGATTTCTTCCCTGAGCGACTGAAGCAACACACCCACCATCCTGTCCTTGCCGTCTCCTACCTTCCCCATCCATTGTTCCAGCCCTCCGATGACGCCCTTGCCTTTTTCCATTTCAGCTCGGACGATGGCATCCAGCAAGGCGTGACAAGATTCTTCACCTTCAACTTCAAAGTCACCAATCGCGACCCGAGGAGAAGGGTCCTCCTGCTTGGATAGCGCAGAAAGCATACTCGTCCCATGCATCCGCAATGTAAGGTAGCAAGTAAATACCTGCTGAAGGATGAGCACGCACGCCAGAAAGAGCGAAGGTGAGCTGCTCAAGTGATGGAGACATGAAGGACACGCCAAGTAGGAAGAGACTGTGCTCAACCCGCGCCGCGCAAGAAGGAGAGCTGTGTCCAGTGGCGAGCATGATAGCTGCAAAGTGTACAGCTCCGAAATGATTCTGAGAGACAAAGGATCACACAGACACGCCGAGGGCTGGGAAATCCTGTCAATATTCGGTGACGCAGAGGATGGCACCATTTCCAAAGATTGGTCATTATTGTTTCTTTCTATCCCATCGCTCGACTGCTGGGGCACAAGCACAGAAAAGGCATCTGTAGGCGCCGAACGATCCATTGCGACAGCGCTTGGAGTGCCACATGTGTATGGTTCTGATGGCGCGAGCCAATGGAAGTCGTCTATCTCCAAGCTGAGGCTCCCGGAAGGGAAGATGCTCTCCATTTCTGTTGGGGTCGAGTGTTCTAGAATGCGGTGAAGGCTACCATCCTGGCCAGCCAAATCGCCATAGTACGGGACGGGTTCGAGGCTAGGAGCATGCTTCCTTTCGCTGTGGAGTTGGGTTATCGGAGCAGCGTTTGTGATGGTCTCCGGACTATATAAGTTCGGCGACGTGAATGATGCTGTGGCATCCCGACTAGTGGCATGCATCCCAGCACTGAGACCTCGTTTTGACTCGAATGCTGTTAGTCATCCTGGTCTGCCATGGATGGGAGATGGTGTAGGTAGAGACGCGCTTACTGGTCGCCAGGTATCGTCATCATTCGCACGTTTCTTGTTCGTGGGGGGAGGCGGTGTAGCCCCTGCTTGGGTCAGCCGGCTGTTGCCAAGTAGAGGAATCGCCTCCGATTCCGTTCGGCCAGTACCGGGTGCTGGGACCGGCTCTTGTCGGTCCGTGTCCGATGCCGCTCTTGTTGTACGCTGGACCTTGTTCTTGCTGCCTTTGGGCTTCCCCAAAGGCTTTCCCGTCGAATATGTGCACGCCGAATTGCTGCTCTGGCATCTTTGGCATGTCGGACGTTCTCCCGAGCATTTGACCTTGCACCTGTAACACTGATGCCACGGTTAGCGAAGAGCACACGTCAGTATGCAAGGCGGTGCCTACCTGATCACAAGCAGTGCACGTGTGTCCCGATGAATCTTTACGCACATGTCCTCTGCGCAAGTTCGATGTTGTCAGGGCTGTGCCGGACATGTTGTCGGCATGCCGTTGTGAGCAGAGAGATGATTGCTTGCCGAGCACTGAACGTTGAGGAACAATGAAACGGACGAGTGTAGCACTGGACATGCACCGGGTAGTTATGTGTGCTCTGGGACTGCTAGCGCGTAGCTCAGTCTTCCAGTAGGCTGAAGTTGACCCACCCGGGTACCAATGAGGTCTTCATGCAACCTGATGTATATCAGAATCCATTGGAGTGCCGCGTTTCCAGGCGGCCACATGGTGGCAAGCATAGATTGACTGTTGGAAGCGACAGCGCTGGTGGACGTCTGCAGGTGAGGCTCGCTCTTAGGCAAGTGGCGTAGATCATGTAGACTGACCGGGCAGGAATGAGAACGACGTCGAGAATTGATTCGACGGGCTGCCACGTAACATTACCGATAACATCGCGTGTGTGGGGATCTTGCAAATCACGCTTGTAAGGACGAATTAGGAGCAGCTTTTCCTGCCGGGCCATTTCGCTGCACCTCGATGAATCGGTTCGATTAGGCGTGTCGACGGCCCAAGATGGGAATCGAAGGATACCGAAAGAGCGGTCCTGGTAAAATCCAGCAGCTGGAGGAGTGGCTGATGGTCACACTTGACCCGTCGTGGTGGAGTTTGCAAGCAAAACACCGACGATCTTTTTATCCGACCTCTCAAGCGGAGTCGACACACCATCGAAGCAAATCCACGGTGGTTTTCCATACTCTCCAAAAGTGCGGCGTTGTGATCCTGCAGCCAAGACAGCTGATACGCGAACCTCTTCCGGTGCGTAGAGGTCGAGAACGACTGACTTTTCAGCATTGGCGTGCGCTCTCCGTAGCCTTGTTAGTGCACATTTGGATCACCGCGTCCATCGTCGAGCTCAATACTTCCGTCATGGAGGCCTTGGTCCAGAGTTTGCATTGGGAATTTGTCATTGGGAATCTGTCCGTCGGATCATCCTACGTGTACTTTCAGCGACCTCGGGTATGGTGTGCTTTTTTGGAATCGTCTCTGGCGCTATCCATGATCTTTTTGGCCGCGGGAGGAGCGTCTAACCTGCTGAGAGGTCTAGCTCTATGACAGCGAGGATTATTGTGAGAGGTTTTCGCACGAGGGACCCGACCCGGGGATCCAGACGGTTCGGCTCGTTCAAACAGCGGGTGTTGCGGGCCTTTGGCGCTGCACAGGCCTTTCTTTTCCTGGTTCTTCCCTCCTTAGTTCCTCTTCATGCGCCGACAGATTGGTGGACAGATGTCTAGCCAATCCTGACCAGTGTGTATCAAGCCTAGATCCAGAGACTATGAGATTCGGGCCCAGGGCGAGGCCTAGAAGGGAAGAGGGAGCGCGCTCGTCAGAAGCTACGGCAAGGCCCGCAGAATCCAAGGGCAGTCCGTTTGAAACAAACGATGATCCAAACCTCGCCATTTATCCAGACGAAGCGCAGGTTCCACGAATGAGCTTTGAGTTTCTCTTTTTGCGCCAATGCTTCCGTCATGTGAGATTCAGGCATCTACTGGCGCCGCAGCAAAGGTCAGATGCCCCAGGCCTCTGGCGCAGCTGTGTTTATCTGGCCCTTGGGATCAAGAGCTCTCTCCCTTACCTTATCGATGAAGGACGTTCAGACCATGATGTACGCAGGTGCAGAGTTACAGCATGATGTGCTCTAAGCTGCGTCGACTATACTGCATTGGAAATGAAGGCCCGTACTTTTTGGCCGCCCTTGCGTTGTGCTGTGCCTCATTCCCTCTGTCCGATCGCATTTGCTGCTGGACTTGCTACCTATATTGAAAAGCATCCACCAGAAGTGAGACATCGCCGGTCACTCCCACCCGACAGACGGGCGAGATCCCTGTGAGACGGGTCGACGGTCCAACATCTATGCATGGATATTCGCTTATTCCAAACAGAAATCCTTTTTCATGACTGACTGCAATTGCTTTGCATCCGCGTTGCAAGTCTCCGACCAGCTTCATCGAACGGAGCAATCGCTTGCATCGGCTTCGGTTGACCAGGTTCTCAACGCCTCGCGCTTTGCGAGCTCTGTTTGTCGGCAGTACGCAGCTTGCCAGCGCTGCACGGATCCCTCCTATTTTGCCATCTACGTTCTCGTTTTGCGCACGGCGGTTCGTTGCTACAACTACCTCGCTCATACATCGAGTATCACTTCGTCTCCTTCCTCGGTCAGTACAAGCTCCAGTGGATCTAGCCAAGGATATCGCGCGGCCAGCCGAGTGCGGATCGGCGCATTCGAAGTCGAAGTACCATTGGATAACCACACGCAAGCCGCCATCCTCCGGAACGAACTGAGTCGGGCAACGGAGGCTGCACACCAACTCGACACGGTGCTTGGTGCCTCGAGTGTGAAAGCATCAACATATCATCGAGACAACACGACACTGGAATATCAGAGAGGTCTAGTGAAAGCTCTGAGAGATGAAATCGCGGCGGTGGAGCAAGCACTGTCAGTCGGGTAGTAGATGAAAGAAATGACAAGGAGATGCACGGTGGTTGTGCGCGGAGAGATGGCTCATTGCCTGTGGAAGTTACGGCACAGCAGGATGCGGCGCACAACATCAGATATCATTGCTGGTGCTTGGAGCGATTGCGGGTGAGCGCCGGCATTTCACAACATTCGTCGGATCACTGGCGCCCTTCCGATTGGCGTCCGCTGGCAAAGCCCGTGGTCCATCGAGGTTGGTGGCTTCCAGCTGGAAGTGGCTTTGGAGTATGGGCGATGCTGCAATTTGGGTTCAGCGTTGTGTCCTCAGGCTGCTGCGTGAGGCCTAGTTCCATGTGCTGTTCTGTTTGCTGGAGAGGTCGCGGGGATGGCAGCTTCTGTCGAGTCAATCACCACGGCGCAGGTATGGAAAGACAGTATTGGGCGTGCTCGTGGTGACTGGGCAACAAGTCGAACATGGGCTCTAGATACTATTTCTACCACCCACTGCTATCTTCCCCCGTTCCAGTCCCTCCATCCATGGCAGAGTTGATTCAAGGAGGCACGTAATGAGTCTCGTGCGATCCAAACTGGTACTGATCATTGTCCCTGTGCTCCTCGAGCCATCCGAACATCTCGTCTTGATTCTTGCACACATGCGGGACGTTCAGGAAGTCCGAGCCTGAGACCTGGATGCAACATTAGCATTCGAACCAGCCCGGGGAGGATCACACGAACGCCCAAGGGATGCGTCTCGCCCGCGAGAGCCATATCACCACCACACAGAAGGAGCTGTCGGACATAATCCAGGCAGTGATCGAAATGCCACGTGTCGTGGCCTGGCTGTCGATGGCCCATAGCCAGCATATCATACTCGGACATGATCAGATACTGCACGCCTTTTTGTTAGCCAGAATATACTTCGAAGGACCGCGCAGATACCTACCAGGCAGTGCAATCCGTGCATCATTGATGTGCCGACACTTTTGACGCCTTTCGCTGACACAATTGGGCTTGGGAGGTCATACTCTCTCAGGTCCGTTTCTTCGACTCTGACGAATCCTTGTCCGGCTTGTACATGTTAGTCGTGAACCATCGAAGAGTATGTATCGCGCCAACCCACGAGGCAGTAAGTTCATCCAGTGCTCTCTCGCTTCACTTAACGACTCCTCTGAAGAATGATTCGACACGAATTCTGGATAGGCCTGGAACGTTACAATTTGCTGGGCGAAGGTCGGTACAAAGCCAGAAATATCACCGGCAAAGGCTAGATGAGCACTCTTGGGTTCGCGAGAAGCAAATATCATGACCAGCGTGATGAGGCAAAGGTCAATCAAAAACATCCAGGGCGATCGTACCCATCTGACGGGGTGCTCTGGCCATGGCTTTATCCCAGCCTTCTTCTGCTTGCTGCCCAGTGAAACTGGGTCTCCATCTTCTTCGCTGGTAGACGACGAGGAATTCGCCGAGTGCCATTTTCCTTCGAGCATTGGCGCCTTTTCATAACTGTCTAGATCTATGGAGGAAGGCATTCCTGGGGCGATGAGGGGACAAAAATTGCTAGAGGATGTATAGGGGAAAAGGACGATGCATTGAGGGCAACGAATGGTCGTTCAGTCTTGTCTAGACAAGGATATCGCTAGGACTTTGGCCAGACTTTCTCCCAGCACACACTCCAGCTCAGCCTCCGGGTCTGGATCGACTCCATAGCTCAGCAGTTCCCGATGCAAAACTCACTCGATCAACATCCGGACATCTTTAGTGTCTCCTGGAAAAATTTGTCATTTCCGCAATAAACCGGAAGTTATTCTGTCCTCCGAACGGACCCTAGCTTGCGTCGCATCGAGAGACCTCGCCGACTTACCGTGGTATGGCAGCCGCTGCATGGCTCGCGACTTGCGGAGAATTGCGCAATGCCACCAAATTGACTCCAATGGAGGTCGCGTCGCACACGTTCTACCCTACGTACATAAGACAAAGTACAAGATCAACCATCTAATTTGAACACCTCAAATCATTCACCGCTTACTATCTCCTCGTTTCAAAAACTCATCACTGTTCATCATGAAGCTCTCTACTGTTGCTCTCGCCTCCTTCATCGGATTCGCTGTCGCAAGTCCCCTATTCGCCAAAGTCGACAAACGCGAAGCCGAAGCGTCTCCATTATTCGCAAAGATTGACAAACGCGAGGCAGAGGCTTCGCCTTTATTCGCTAAGGGCATGTCCACTTTCCAAACCTCATGCTCTTCTATCTGCACTAACATTCCCAAGTCGACAAAAGAGAGGCAAACCCACTGTTTGCAAAGATTGACAAGCGCGATGCTGAAGCCATTGCGGAAGCTCTTTTCGCTAAAAGTAAGTGCTTTTTTCTCCCTCCACAATATGTGTTGCCGGGTGTTGACAAGTTGCAGTTGACAAGAGGTTGTTCGCCAAAGGTGCATAGACAACCTCACTCTTCATCCTTCACCAACGTACTGACTGATGATAGTCGACAAGCGCGACCCTGAGGCCCTTTTTGCAAAGGTCGACAAGCGCGACCCTCTCTTTGCAAAGGTCGACAAGCGCGACCCTCTCTTCGCAAAGGTTGATTAAACGTCTCTCTCACCTCTGCATGATGAAGAGAAAGAGCTTTGGCAGCGAGATGAGTTTTGTACTTGAGGATAGGAACGGGAAATCAAGGGATGGGACAGAATGCCAACGTCCACAGATTCGATGGCGCTGGTTTAGCTCGAGTAAATCTTCTGGAAACGATGGTGTTGTGAATTCTATTTAGCCACGAATCATGGTATATCCTTTTTTCTTGTTCCTTCACATCCACCTGTTTTCGTAAGCAAGCTTGATCGTACGTCCCTGCCGGAGAATGGCAGAGAGGGCTGTTTTGACCATTTTGGTGCTTGAATCATGTTGAGATTGGGGAAAGACGAGTGGTCACCACCTCAGGGACCTGCGATACTCCGGAACTCACCCAACCCGTCCGATTCGTAACGTTCGAAGAATTCAGTCCCAACCTCACGGCTGCTGATGTGGGGCCCCAAGCCTGCTCACGTTGACGAAGAAGTCTTTTAGTTTTGTATCCCTGCTGTCGAGGTCGATGCAGATAGGTTTTTAGCATTCTCCGAATTCAAATGTCCAGGAAATGATCAACATTGAAACGCAGTCGAACGTTCTGTGCGCACGATAGCTGTATCATAAAGGCAACGAACCGTGCGTTCCCATTTTTGACGCGGTGGAATAAGGCGAGGAAGTCATCACCAAAACGCTCCATGGACTGAACCGAGCCGAAAAGAACAATCGTATTTACTAAAGACGTGCAGTCTAATGCCATCCTCCCGTCCCACCCCGCCTAATTACAACTCGGAAAATCGACGTGGATCCTCGTCGTCACCTTATCCAACGGCACACTCGTATTCCCCAACACCCTCGCACAAAGCTCCGTGTGCGCCATGGACGCCAGATTCGAATCCATCCGCCACGCCCTTTGCCACGCCCGATGCATCGCCTTCCAACCATAAATACAGTGCGTCACGAAGTACCGCCGCTCCGACCAGGAAATCTGGCCCGCTTGGGAAACCTGGTCGTAGGATAGTTCGTGCGCGGCCGTCTCGTCGGAGTAGAATTTCCAGGGACCGAGGTCCATGAATTCTTCGTGGAGGTCTGGGTCGAAGCATTCGGGGGATTGCCTGGGTTGGGTGATTGTGAGGTTTGGACGATCTTGGGAAAGGGAGGGGGTTTGGGGTTGAGGTACTGACCAGGCCATTGACATGATGTCGAAGATGCAGCCTTTTTCCTTTGCTTCTGCAGCGGTCTGGCCGCAGGGGTATTTGTAGCTTCGTTGGTGCGAAGTCGGTTTTGGTTCGTTGATCAGGTGTCCGATCTTGCCCAGTAGATCGACCGCGTGAAAAGATAAGGCGAAGGTAAGGACGATGAAGGCGAAGACAATCAATGCGCTGAGAATTTTGACGGCTTTGACGGCACTGCTCCGGCGAGAAGAGCTGCGAGTGCGGTGAAGAGGGAGCATGTCGAGACCATCTATGCTGTCCCTTTCTTCCTTGCTGCGGAGTGGTTCGTAGCTTGGAGGAGAGGATGATCCGGAAGACATTACCAGGGAGAGGTTTTCGCAGACAATTGCAGCTGCAGTCAATAGGAAAATGAAGAGAATTGGATGACCCGACGAAATATTGTGCGAAACCAGATACGTCTGATGAAATAGGAGTACATGCTGAGAGCTCAGAATTGTAATTTCAAATGCCTCACTTTTTTGAATTATTTCGGACCATTTTCTTTGAATTTTTTCAGAGCCGACAGATCTAGACAGTTTGTCTTGCCGGAGGCATGATGTATCGAAGTCTTTTCGGAGCACACAATGGTTGTTGAGGGGCAATGCAAGGCGGCGCGCGAATGAGGAAGTTCGCTTGTGAAGAATTCCGGAAGACGCATCTCGCCGGGGAATTTTTGGGTCTTGAGCCTTCACATCGGTCCTAGAGCCAATAGTCAACAACACCGGACTCGTGTTTATACCGCTCGTAAAATTGGGACGAGCCTCGACCAGGGGCGAATCAGCGCCTGAAAATCGATCAAGGCCAACACAAAAGGGGCATACACGGCACGGACATGGATCAGTTTAATTTGGAGTGCTCCCCGTACTCATCGCGCTGAGATTCTGATCCTATTTACCTCGTGGAGGACCGCAGGATCCACTGTCTTTGCGCGATGCTTTGTGCTAGAGGTGATTCGTACTGTCGTTGAGCGTCGTCGCAATCATTCCTTTGCCAACAGACGATGCGCGCCTTTCGATTCCCCAGCATGCCCAAATATCGCGCCCTTGTTCCTGCCGATGGCGAGGAAAGAAGTACTAGTAGGGATTCAAGTGTTGAAAGCTTTCGACGAAGCGATGAAAGGGAAGCCAGCACGCGATACATGATCGCATTGACTTGTTCGACCGGAGGGTATGTGGTGCATTAGCAGGTGCGAAACAACACTCTCAAGGCTGATGTCGCTGTTCTAGGCTGCAGGTCGTATGGTCCTTGATTATGAGCAATGGCACGGTAGACACCACCGAGACTCTCACAGTCCTTCTCGTACTGACATGAGCGCAGCCGTTTCTCATCACGCTTGGACTCCCCGAATCACTGACGGCGCTGGTATGGGGTGCAGGTATCTTCGTCTGGTCCATCAAGACCGTCGTTTGCTAACAGCTCTAGCACCGCTGTGCGGCTTCTTGGTGCAACCTTATGTTGGAGTGATGAGTGATCGGTGCCAAAACCCATGGGGCAGACGACGACCTTACATCCTCGGCGGTACCATCGGGTGCGTGATCTGCATGCTCGGATTGGCCATCACCAGGCCATTCTTCCACCTGTTAGCTCAGACCTGGCACTGGAATATCCAGGATGGAGCTGCTCGAACTTGGATGTTATTCTCAGCGCTGTTGTGGATCCTTGGACTCAACCTCTCCATCCAGCCGCTTCAGTCCGGTATGCGCGCTTTGATTGTGGACAACTGCCCTGCTCGACAGCAAATGGAAGCGCATGCATGGGCAAGTCGTATCACTTGTTTTGGGAACGTGTTAGGCTATCTTTTCGGCTTCATACCGGTTCATTCCATCATGCCACTGATCGATATGAGCCAGTTTGCGTGGCTATGTATCGTTGCTTCGCTGATTCTCTCAGCCACTGTTGGCATTACGTGTGTTTCGATACAGGAAACAGACCCTCGCTCACTACCAGCACCTCTCGGTGACGGATTATCGTTCGTCAAAACGGTGAAGCACATTATCTGGAGTGCACAGGCGATGCCATGCTCGATATCAGAGGTCTGCAAGGTCCAGACGCTGGCCTGGTTGGGGTGGTTTCCTTATCTATTCTACATATCAAGGTAAGAGCGTGTATTCCTGCATGGCAAAGCCCAGCTAATCATATTGACTAGCTACGTTGGCGATCTATGTAAGTGCTGAAAGGGTGTCAAAGAAGTGTACAACACGTCTAACCATCCCAAAGATGCAGCACCTCGTCTCGCGGAAGACATCAACATATCTTCCACCGATCAAGCCAAAATCATCGAGGATGCAGTCAGACTAGGCAGTCTAGCCAGCCTTGTCTTCGCAACTTTCGCGTTCTTAATAAGCATCCTACTACCAGTTATGATCGAGCAATCCATCTACAGAGCAGGTTCAAAACCAACCACCGCAATGACGACAGCCTGGACGTACTGCCATGTCATCTTTTCAATCTCCATGTTCTCCACCTTCTTCGTCAAATCACAGACTACCGTCATCGTCCTTTCAGCCTTCGTCGGCATCTCCTGGGCTGGCACGCTTTGGATCCCGTTCGCTCTGATCGGAAAGGACATCGCGGCACGGAATGAGCATAACGCCCACATTTTGGATCGGGAATTCGAACCTGCTCAGCAGGATCAGGCGGGAGCTATCATGGGGTTGCACAATTCTGCCGTTTCGGCTCCGCAGATTGTAGCCGCTCTCGCGAGTGGCATCATTCTCTGGTTGGTGCCACGAGATGGCCTGGGATGGGTGATGAGGTTTGGAGGTTGTTCGACTTTGGCTGCTGCTTGGTTTGCCTCGAAGATGGAGGCGAGGTACATCTGAAAATAATTCTTTGTTCAAGCTATAGCGAATCATCCAGATCGCCATACGTCCAGGTAGCCAACCGTCCAGTCAACTTTAGACCACTTGGAGAGCCAGTTTACTTTCGCTTCAGGCCTGAAGGGTGGTCACTTGCACATATTCGAGGCTCTTTGAACACTTGGAACAAACAATCTGCTATTTGTTGTGCGACCTCACAGTATCCGACCTATTTCTCACACCGTCAAGCTCACTTTCCGCCCCCCTGCACCGACGAAAACGACTGCTCCGGCGACTGGATCTGTGTCCACAAGGTCTGTGCCGTCATGCCTATACCGGCTCCCCGATGCTCTTGGGCTTTGCATTGTCAAGGTGAGTTCCAGTTTGTACGTCTCGTTACATATGATGTTAGAGACGAGGCGCTAACAGGTCTAGGTGATCCGTGTGTGACTTTTGATTGCGATGGCGAATTGGTTTGTATGGTAAAGGTTTTGTGCTACCAAGAAGTGAGTGGTTGATTGGGAGAGGAGATGGTAGCTTGAACGCAGGAGAAGATGAAAAGGTCTTGCTGGCATGGGGGATATTGATGTTTTGGGAGTTGGGAGACATCTGTCCAAGTTGGTTTGCGAGAAATTGATAGGCAGAACACTTGAGGCAAAGAAGCCTGGTGTTTTGGGTAGTAGTGATAACCTCAGCAAGTTCTTCAAATCTTTTACGAACGAGGCATGATGGAGAGTCTTTGACTATGAACTTCGATGTTGTACAAGGCAGAAGAAGATGGACAGAGTGCGGACCCAGCCTCATGCAACGGGGTTGCCATTGCGAGATGAATGGCTTTGAGGGTCCTGCGCACATAGGTGCTCTCATTAGCCGATCTCCTGGTGTCGTGCCTGATTTCTGGGAAAATTCGCTTTCCCTGCTAGATCCTTTGTTTGTCACCCTTCGTATGCGTGTGTCACTACTGCGGGTGACCGTCAATTGAACGCTATTCGCCTGATGAAGGCCCGCTCCTTCTTTTCTATCAACTCGACCTCAGACTCAAGTAGATATTCCAAACCACTCCTGCCAAGCTGCCAAAGATAACGCGTCGATTGGCTGGGATAGCGGCGAAGCTGATGAGGGATACAGCGGGCCACAGTTTCATGCCTGAGAGGTATATGTCTATGAAGTCCTGGAGAAGATTCCTGTCAGTATGTCGCTGTAATCGTGCCAGCCATTAGACTCACAGCCCTGATATTGTGTGTGATTGTGTCCACGCTCTGTCCCTTAACCATGCCGATTATTCCGATGAACAGGGGAATATTGACGGCTGCTCCAAGCGTTTGGTCCACGAAAAACTTAATCAGGGTGTTCTTCACGCTGAACACTTGCTTCCTTTGTAGAGCTTTGGCTTTCTCGTCTGTCTTGTTTGGGATTTCGACGTCGATTGCGACATTGCTGGGGAATGAGGCCTCGAGGTAGTCCTGCCAGTAGCAATTCAAGGGTGTATTCAGAATGGAATAGGTAACGAACTGGAGGATCGGAGTAATGTTGAGGGAGAAAGGGATCTAGTACCACAAGGTCAGGAGTTGATTCACAACAATGTAGCAGAGAAGACTGGGTATCGCGGTTCGCAAGGCCAAGACGATGTAGGAATGCTTACGTTCTTCTGGTAGGCGTCTATAACTTGGGCGAGAATGTTGGAGACAATACTCAGGATTGCCGACTGCAGCACAACATTAACGATGGCCATGGTGTTTGCCTAGCTGGGGACGAATCCAGGCGCCGGGACTGTAGTTTAGCTGTTTGGAGTTTGAAGAGGTTGTGTTCGGAAGTATCGAGGTTGAATAGCTGGAGTTCACAGCAAACGTCTTTGATGGTGTTGGAAAGACCCGTGGCCGGAGTTCTGATGAAACCATCAGTGAACAGAGCCGCAGACGGACTAGGAAGTTGAGCCATGACCACTGTCTACCTAGCCTCGCACTCTTGAGGCTGATCATCTCATCTTCCACTCTCTGCCTCTCTTCATGAGCTCCACGCGAAGCAAGTACCGAGGTGGATGCAAGCCTGACCTGTGTATCAAGCAAGATGCATACTGTGTACTGTGTACTGTGTATGTAGACCCGGTATGCTTGAGAAGTGCCTGAGAAGTGCCTGAGAAGTGCCTGGGAGATCGGGGAAGGATCAGGAAACTCTCCGCTATCTCTCCACCTGCAGTGCATCCGCAGCCATGCCCATCACGTGGAGTGCGCACTCAGAGATGCCTCGCACGAGGATTCCAGTTCCAGCTCTGGCTTTTGGCTCTGGCTGCTGGTGACACGACCGCTCTGAACGCATATGCATCGACGGCTGCCAGCGTGGTGACGAGCAGACGCGCATCGAGATGGCAGAAAAGGCCGATGCGAAGACTACTACTGCCGCACGGAAAAGGACCTACGCCCCTAAGGTCAAAAGCGGTTGCAAGACGTGTAAAAGTATGAACCCTAGTCCCCCACTGCCGCTGGACTCGCCGCAAAAGCCAGCCATCTAATTCCAGAGCAGTACGACGGATCAAGTGTGATGAAACCAAGCCCAGCTGCTCCAGGTAGGTACACGGCCATCTCCATCTCGTTACTTCTAGGCTCCCCGAAACCTGAACTTGACTGCAGCTCGAATCCCCCCTTGGTCCCAATAGGCTGGGATCGAATGAAAGCCGTGCTCACAGTGATTTAGATGCACGTCAACAGGAAGAATATGCGATGGTAGGATCCATATTCGAAGTCCAACATCTCCACCCATCTGACAATGGATTGCAGGCTATGAAGTACCACCTCAACGACTGGAACAGACGGTTGTCCTGCTGCCAAGAGCTGCGACCACGCCCTTGGCTGGCGACTCGAGAACAGCAGGTATCTCCATCTTCGCAAATGATCTGGAAGTGGGGTATGTCTTGAGCCTGTTCAACCACCGAACCGGGCCAAGAATCCAAGGCTTTCTGGACACGACTTTCTGGAACCGGACTGTCGTACAACTCGGCCACACTGAGCCCGCCATCCTCAGCGCCATGAGGGCCGTGTGCGCCGTCTACGAGCAAGTCGAAATCACCGGCGGTGAGCTCGCGGTAATGGACCACTCTGCCACCGTCGCCTACAGCAAAGCAGTTCAACTAGTTGTGAAAGAAATCGCTTCAAGTAATTCCCGCATCTATATCCCGCTGGTAGTATGTGCGCTCTTTGTGTGCCTTGCATTCTTGCAGGGCAATCAGGCAGAAGCCACCATTCATATTGAAGGCGGAATCTCCATGATTACTGAATGGAAGCAAAGAGCAACGTCAGGAAAACTTTCGCCAGATTCGTCATCACCTGGATTGTCAGATTCTCGGGGTTCGAGCAGCTCGACTCCCTCAACTTCGTCCGAACTAGACCTGATGGGAACGCTGACAGAAGTCTTCTCGCGCCTCCGTTTACAGTCCGGTGTTTTTGGCAAATCTCCCCTTCTGCGACAGATTTCCGTCGAGGCGGTATCTGATGATGATTTCCATTTCCAGACCATGGCTGAAGCCAGGGACGCAAACGTTGATCTGATGAATAAGAGTATCGACTTCATCATGACGACGTCTCCAGCCAGGTACACCAATACTGTCACGTCAGCAATGTCGGCACAACAGATTTGGCTGAAATCTCGGTTCCACAAATGGAGACGTGCTATGGAAAATTTCATTGAGAGGATGAAGCCCACCATGGACGATCTGGAGCGGAAGGCGGCTCAAATACTGATGTGCCACAACACCTGTTGCCTTATCTGGACATCGACATCCCTATCACCCGAGGAGTCACAATATGACAAATACAAAGCACAATTCGAGGAGATGGTAGATCAATGTGCCTCCATCGCTGATCGCTCACCCAAGTACCTCTGCGATTGTATCGGCCGCTTCCATTTCGATATGGGCCTGATCGCTCCCCTCCATCTCATCGGTTCACGGTGTCGCTGGCCGCACATCCGCAAAACCTGCCTCAAGGTCCTAGGCTCTTACCGCTGGAGGGAAGGGCTATTTGACAGCTACCGCTCCTATCGTTACATCAAAGCAATAATGGACCTCGAAGAGGCCGAGGAAGTCCGCCTCCTCGGTCTCTCGTCATCGGAAGCAGACGCCTACCTCCCACCCGAAGATGCACGCATCCACTTCGTCGAACTAGGTCCTTCAGACCCTCACTCCGGCTTCCAGGTCTACACGTTCTTCACCAAGAGATTCGGTCCGCTGGGTGACTGGTACATGCAAACGAGATCGATTTCGACGTCCTCAAAAGACCCAGCGACGGACCCAGAGGAAGAACCACAGAGTGCTTATATTGCTTCTATGTTGCAGAAGGGGCGGGAAGTTGTGCCGAACGATCCTTCAACCAAGGACTTTGCGGATAGGAGTAATGGTATGTTCTATTATCACTTGGTTGGGCCGCAGTCTTGTCCGCCTGAGATGAGCTTCAAGCAACCTGCAGGTGTGGTCAACAGCTGGGTTGACGGGGTTTGAGCGCTTTTGGATTCCGGGACGGGTATTTGAGGATGGGGTTTGATTGATTTCGAGGTACCGTTAGAAACTGTCTCCGGGACACGCATCGATCTCCAGCTTTTTGTCGCCACTCCTGGTATGGCACAATGGTGGCGCGTCCTAGAATGCGAACCAACTATCCTTAACAAACACTACACGGTAACTACAAATACATGTTTGTGATTCCAGAACCCGTGCAAAGCTCGTGTTAGCGACTGAATTTCGTTATTCTTCAACTTGAATCGACCTTTGATTTTGGGAGCTCGGTTTGGAGTTTCGAGACTGCTCTCGCAGTTTGCCATCCATGGCGATGCAGGACATGAATCTACATAGCATTTGGGTCGACTGTTCACAGGGTTCGACAACATGTGGAATCAACGCACAATGAATCATCGATACATGATTACAAGGGGGATTATCTTTTGAGCTAAACATTAATCATTAGACCTGTGCCAAACACGACCTCAAATCCATTGGCCAGCAAGAATTTCCGATCCCTCGAACGTGAAATCCAAACAGATCCCATAGTCCCTTATGACCCCTCCCCGCAAATCCAACTATACAGATGTCTCAAAAAAAGGTGGTATAACTAGCGAAAACTGCAATCTTTCCCGCTCGGCGGTGTACTCCGTAGTCCCCTACTGCTTCCCATGACTTATACTCCTCTTAATCGCCGTCCCAATCCTCTTCATCGTACTCGGTCGCCCAAGCATCTTCGGTCTCCCCTTCTTCGACGCCGCACTCGCCCCATCCCCCTCGGCAGCGGTAGAAGGCAAGCTGAGTGTACTGTCCTCTTCGGTAACGAGTCTGTTAATCATGGGTCCCAACTTTTGAGATTGCGTGCGGGTTATGTTGGGAGGGTCGAACACACCTGGCGTTGCGGCGTCTTGTTGTTCGCGCTGTCCTTCGAAGGGATTCGATTTTTCGGGCGTGGGTGTTGGGTCGTTTGTGGAGTCGACGATGTTTGGGAGGGTGTTTGCGTCTTCGGGGACGGAGGAGAGGGGGAGAGATTCGGAGGAGTCTGTTATTTGGCTGCATATCCGTGATTTGAGATCTGCGTCGAGGCGGATGCGATTGTACGACTCGTCGCGATTGAGGTCTGGTCGGCTCATGGTGGTTGAAGGTGCTTGGGTAAGCTTTGGGGAGGGTGGGAAAGTTCAATGTGTGGCTGTAATTTCTCAGTTGCAAGTAGTAGTGAAGAATACGACTGTGGTAGTAATTATATGCGTGTGAGAGAGAGAGAGATGTTGGTGGAGGTGACGAAGCCGACGATCTATACCGGAGCGTGGCCGCGTGACCACTGGACATCAATAATGCGAGGACATAACTGTCACGGCCTTAACAGGTGCTCCGTCGTACCAAATACAACTCGTCGTCACAGCATAAAACTTCCAAGTTTCCATCATTGGAACCCAGCCGGGTATATCCATATTCATACCATAGTACTGCCAGGAAGGGCCTCCCGGGGTCGGGTCCGCCGTCGATCACTGGCACCAACCTCATTCCTACCTTGTTTCTCGTGAGCAAGGCTTGCAAGGCCAGTCCGAAAGCACAGCCTTTTCAACCATTATTAAACTTGAAATTCAAACCACAGGCTTAGTCGATCATCCGATCTTGCTTCGAATTCCCGCAGTCGATCCCGTCTACAAAGGATTCTTATCGGCGAATGCAGGATATATTAGTAGTCTGGAGGACTCCAGCGGACAACGTACAACGTTCGCGCCACTACTACCAGTAGCCCACTCAGTGTCTACACTGTACATTGATTCTCTATCCTCATCCCACCAACCGCTCAGTCCACATTTCGTTCCCCATCATGGCTACCAGATCCGGCAGAGACCCGGTCGCTCGCTGGTACTTTGAAAACGCAGCCGCTGAGCGTGTTAGCACTGATACAGCACTCGTTGCACGCCTCGAAAAGCTCTATCCCAACAAGCATATCACTGTCGTACCGGAAGCTTCTTGCAACTTCTTCGCTTATGCCTCGAGCGGCGATATCACCATTACTCCCGACAACGACAACATCACTCAGTCAGGCCCTTTAGAATGGGAGATGTACGTTCCACCATCATCACGTCTGGACGGGGGTTCTGGACAAATAAGTAAAAGAGTCATCTTCGGAAAATTCGACATTTCGTGGCACGACTATAAATTCATTCTCTACAATGTAGACGGTCGAGATGGGAATCTTACTGTTCGGAACAATTACATCATTGCCGACAACGCCAACAGCACATCCTCCCTGATTCTGGCAGCCGGCATATACGGCGTGGCCCTTCATGGAGAGATCTGGGTCTTCGACCAGGGCTACTGGCAGAAGGATGCGCAGCTGTGGCAGTCGATTCAAAAGTCACGATGGGAGGATGTGATTCTAGATGCGGACATGAAGAAAGCCATCATTAGCGATGTGACACGCTTCTTCGACGGAAGGGCAACGTACGAACGTCTAAAGGTACCCTGGAAGAGAGGAATCATCTATCATGGCCCACCCGGAAACGGCAAGACGATCAGTATCAAAGCTACAATGCACATGCTTTACGACCGCAAAGATGCCATCCCGACGCTATATGTCAAGACTTTGGCTAGGTAAGGCACTGTTTCCCGTTTCTCGATGATATGCTGGTATCACGATGTTGATGCCTTGACAGTTACGCAGGACCTGAGTACAGCCTCAACCAAATCTTTGCAAAAGCGCGCGCATCAGCGCCATGCTATCTCGTCTTCGAGGATCTCGACTCCCTCGTTGACGATCGGGTCCGCTCCTTTTTCCTAAATCAAGTCGACGGACTCAACCGCAACGATGGTATTCTGATGGTTGGCTCCACCAATCACCTCGATCGCCTCGATCCTGGGATCAGCAAGCGCCCCAGTCGTTTCGACAGGAAATATTTCTTTCCGAACCCAAATTTCGCAGAGCGAGTCCTCTATGCTCAATTCTGGCGCGACAAACTTGTTCGTGGAGAGGAGAATGATGAAAATGGAGGGAAGGAGGCAGTAGAATTCCCGGAAGAACTCTGTGGGGCGATTGCGGGGATCACGCAGGGATTCAGCTTCGCTTACATGCAGGAGGCTTTTGTGGCTGCTTTGTTGGCTATTGCCGCTGAGGAGAGTGGGAAGGACGGTTCGGAGATTTGGCAGGATTTTGAGGTTGTGACTCGTGATGATGAAGATCTTGACAAGTATGTTCTGTGGAGGGAGATCAGGAGGCAGGTCAAGATTCTTAGGGAAGATATTGATGAGTCTGATGAAACGGCGTCTTGATCTATGGAGTATCTGCGGTTGGTCATAGAGCTTAGGCTTACTTGCGTCCAGCAAGACGTCATTTTTCATATTTGTATTCCTGTAACTTTTGATCATGGCAGCGGCGCACTGCACAACTTTCGATGACCAAATGAAGTATAAGGTCAAGTATTCAAGGTCAAAAGTGTCAAGAATGTGCATAAAAGCGTACCCCAAAAGCTATTTTCGTTCTTAGCAAGGCTTGATTCTGAAACGGCCGGCAGCACAGGAAGGGAAATCCGAGGACGACCGCGGCGAGAGAGCTGCATGCCCGGTATCGGCTCAGAAAGCTCGCCTATCCTTGTGGTGAATAGATAGCCTTTCCCCGTCCAAAAAGTGAAAACACCACTCTACATTAGTACGATGTCTTGTGCAATCTCGAGGCGGTGTGTTGTATCCAAAGCATTGTTCTTTTGGAAGGTCGTCGAGAGTCTCTTGTCAAGTAGGAGTAGGAGTAGGATGCGAACCATGGTGTTGCTCTCGAAAAGTTTCGTGAGGGATACCGTGAGAGATACCGTGAGGGATACCGTGAGGGATACCGTGAGGGATACCGTGAGGGATACCGTGAGGGCTACCGTGAGGGACCGGCATACTGGACGAGCTGAGCTCCCTCGCACAGCATGGCGGTTCCACCCTGTGATAGCCAAAGCTCATCTTGAATGGGGGGTCCCTCACTCCGCGATGGGCGCGGACATGACCATTCTTGAAACCTGGTCGCATTCGAGCCTGGATGCAGGAGAAATGACCATCTCCAGACTCCAGCTCATCGAGGACGGTGTCCTGTCTCGCTCGTGCGGTCACGGACTTAGCAGTCGGAATATTCAGGTGAGCGGCTGAAGCTTGCGGGCCCACTCACTGGCTTGCATATCTCTTGCATGCGCAGGCGTGGAAGCTTTCGAGGCCGTCGTCCTGCACATGGGCATGGGCGCCCATCCTGACTGAGCTTCCCCAAAGGAGACCCCGCAGTATATTGCCCTCTCACCGCACGATAGCCCCCATCCCCGAGATGCCAATGGCGAGCTGTCGCCGTGGCCGTCTCTCTTCACGAAGCTTCGCGCTGTGTCCTTCTGTCTTGTTCCTCCGTTCTGAGTCGGTCTTTATTTATTTGGAGGCCCCCACTGCTCAGCATCCCTGCGTCATCACTTTTCACCCTTCCGACGGCAAGACCCAAGCGTGGTCCCGTCTTGAAAGGACCTAGGCTGCGTTTCTTCAGCAACAAAACCAGACTTCATCCGCCGCAAACACCATCGAGCTCTGCCAGCCGCTGTGCCATTGAGAGCGCTTACATAGTCTATTCCTCAATGCTGCCTCTGATTCGGTAGCAGAACGAGGACCATGGCTTTCCTTCGTTGCAAAGGCGACTTTTGGAGGTCGGACGACTTTTCACGCTGTTTTCAACGAGAGTAAGAGGCTGCTGTCTGGAGCTCATTCCCCATTGAAAGTTTACTGATGCGTCGAATAGCTACCTAGAAACCCTTTTCCCCCTCCTCGCATGCGCCGTGTCAATACTCTACCTCTCTGTGCAGGCTGTTCGAGCATTTCGACGATGGAATTCCAAAGGATACGAACCCGTAAACACCTTTGATAATGTCTATGATGTGAGATTGGCTTACAGTGATTTGGACAATCAGGATCAGGAAGAAGACACGGAGACTGCGGGAGATGCTGAAACCGCGCCGCTGTCACTACACAGGACCAAGACCCATGAATCCGTAATTGAGGTCAACCGACCGCTCGGGGAGGTATATCTGGTCATGGTCGAAGAGGTGGTTGTCTTGGCTGAAGTGGGTATACACCTTGCTGTTTTTCTTACCGAGGCTTGGGGACCAGAGGGTCAAATCGCAGCATTGACAGAGCTGGCTACGTGGACGTATGTTGCGCTCTTGGCATCTCTGAGACTGCTTTTCTCGAGCACCTCTCGGTTTTCCTTCCCGCCGCTATGGTATCATACGTGCTTCCTCTACTGCGCCGTATGGGTTCTTACCACTCTCACCTTCCGCTCCGAGATCATACATCCCATTTCAAAGCTTGCTCGCGCTTTGTCAATCGCCGACTTTGTCCTATCTAGTCTGCTCGCCATCATATCCATCACCTCACGAAAAGGGAACAAGGCCGTCAAACTGGAATATGAGGGCGACTTGGATCCGTCAAAGGAACAGACTGCTAGCGTGCTTTCTTTGGCATCGTTTGGCTGGGTGGATGGAATCGTATGGAAAGGCTACAAGAAAACGTTTGAAATGAAGGATGTTTGGAATTTAGCTCCGGGCGACAAGGCCGCTCATCTCCTAGCGAATTACAGACAGGTCAAGAAGACCTCCAAACTCGCATGGCATCTCCTGGCTTATTTCAAGCGAGGCCTTTTGATACAAGCCGCTTGGGCTGCAATGTCGGGTGCATTGACCTTCGCGCCGACCTTGTTGTTGAAAGTCATTCTCGAATATATCGAGGATCCATCTAGCACCCCAAGAAACGCCGCCTGGTTCTTTGTCATCCTTCTCTTCCTGTCCGGATGCGCTGCTGCCCTGGCTGATGGTCAAGCTTTGTGGGTGGGGAGAAAAGTGTGCATCCGTCTTCGAGCAATCATCATAGGCGAGATCTATGCCAAGGCCCTCAAGCGGAAGGTCAGCGCTTCTGGGGAGGACAAGGTCTTGGGAAAGAAGCAGGACGACAAGGACGCAAAAAAGCCAGGACTTTGGCAGCGCGTCAAGTCTCTCGGTCAGAAAAAGAAGGATGACAAGAAGGTGGACGAAAACACAAAGGACGACAAAGACAGCTCCCAGGTCAATTCTGGAACAATCATCAATCTTATGGCGGTCGACTCATTCAAAGTCAGCGAAATCTGCGCGTATCTCCACTTCCTATGGGCAAGCACACCTGTACAGTTCGTCATGGCCATCTACCTGCTGTATAAGATCCTAGGATACAGCTCGATCGCTGGCATTGGTATGATGGGACTGCTTCTGCCTGTCAACATGATCATCTCGAATCAGTTCTCCAAGATTGAGAAATTAATTCTTGCAGCAACTGACGGGCGTATCAACACCACGAATGAAGTTTTGAGCAACATCCGTATCATCAAGTTCTTCGCCTGGGAGCAAAGATTTATGAACTTGGTGAACGAGAAGCGAAGGGTGGAGTTGAAGCATCTCCGCCGTCGATACATTGTTTGGGCCATGGCCGCGACTGTGTGGTCTGGAGCACCCATTCTTATCACATTCCTCTCCTTCCTGGTTTACACCAAGATTGAGAAGAAGCCACTGGTTCCTTCGGTAGCATTTACCGCTCTCTCGCTCTTCCAGCTTCTCAGGATCCCTCTCGACCAGCTTGCGGATATGGTTGCGCATGTATTGGAATCCAAGGTATCCATCGATCGAGTGGAAGAATTCCTTGCCGAGCCGGAGACCGACAAATACGCTCAACTTTATCATCCACACAATAGTCAAGAACGTTCACCCACAGTCGGTTTCAAGCAAGGTACTTTTTCGTGGGGCAATCAAGATGACGAGGAGGCGTTCAAGCTCAGGGACATGGACCTCGAGTTTCACACGAATGTGATCAACCTCATTGTCGGAGCTACAGGCAGCGGAAAGACTTCGATGCTGTTGGCACTGCTTGGCGAGATGACAGTTCTCAAGGGCAGCGTCTATCTCCCTGGTTACCGAAGTCGTGAAGATTTGAAAGCCGACCCGGAAACTGGTCTGACGGAAAGTGTAGCATACTGTGCTCAGCAAGCGTGGCTTGTCAACGCCAGCATCAAGGAGAACATTGTTTTCGCAAGCCCATGGGATGCCAAACGCTACAACCATGTTATTGTCGCCTGTTCTTTGCAACGCGATATTGAGATTCTGGACCACGGCGATCAGACTCTTGTCGGAGAAAAGGGTGTCACTCTGTCTGGAGGTCAAAAGCAACGCATCTCGCTGGCACGAGCACTATACAGTCATGCGCGTCATGTTCTTCTCGACGATGTGCTTAGCGCTGTCGATTCTCATACCGCAAAATGGATATTCGATCAGGCACTCCTTGGGCCATTGATGTACAATCGGACTTGTATTCTCGTCACGCACAATGTATCGTTATGTCTTCCACACGCTGATTTCGCTGTTGTACTGGACAACGGCCGAGTCATCGCTCAAGGTACTGCGAACGAAGTCATCGACTCTGGAAAGCTTAGTGAAGATATGTCCAAATCGAGGCCCGGATCGACAGGACCATCAAGGGCTGCTTCTAGAGTAATGTCAGGTGTCGGCGAAGAAGAGGCTCTCGGTGAACAGGAATCGCATGGCCATGCCGACGCTGCGAACGGAACTGTCAAGGACAAAAAGTCTGAGGTGCAGCTTGGGAATGAAGAGACGAAGGCTGAAGGTGCTGTCAGCTTCGACGTCATGCTGATGTACCTCAGAGCGATGGGTGGATGGTGGTACTGGAGTCTTGCAGCTCTGTCCTTTATTCTTCAACAACTTGCTTCGGTTGCGACCAATGTCTGGATTAGGTATTGGGCCAATGCCTATGTCGATACAGAGGCGACTACCGCTAGGTGAGTGATTTCCTCTCCAATTAACCTTTCCGCATAGAGAACGTTTGAAATGCATCGATGGATGGTCTTCTGGCAAACCCCAAATTGATTTTGGTAGAGATTGATCGATGCGGTATTCTCATCAAGCGTTTTCGTTAGAACTGATACACTTTCCCCCCGAAACTCCGAACAGTATTAGGAGAAGACTGACCCTTGTATTAGAGCACACAGATACTCTCTCATTACGCATGTCGGCACTTTCACAGGCTTGGGCACATGTATGACCAGCGGAACCTGCAATTGGGCATGGCCTATGACCGATATTTCCTCGAACGAGACCATCTATAACATGTCCAAGCTCGACAAGGACGGCGAGGTGGACTCCGACTACTATCTTGGAATATACTCTTTGATTGGCATCGTGTTCATGTTCATCACGCTGTTCCGAGAAGGTGTTCTGTTTGGCGGATCACTATCAGGTAAGTTTGCAACATCGAATTCCTACACGAATTACCATTGATTTGAGAGCTCAATGCTCAACACGACATCGAGACTTGGCGAGTCAGATTTGGAGAATTTTCCGAGATTCATCAAGTTCAATTGTGCTTAACGCATTCTGGAAATGATTGGCACGTTTGCTAACCTGTGATGCAGCTTCGAGACGAGTACATCAACGCCTGATGGAGCGAGTCACCCATGCCAAGTTTCGCTTCTTTGACTCCACTCCTCTCGGGCAGATAATGAATCGCTTCTCCAAGGACATAGAATCCATCGACCAGGAGGTCGCGCCCGTCGCCGTTGGTGTCGTTCACTGTCTCGCATCTATTGTCACCATTGTCATTCTGATATCTGTCATCACGCCAGCTTTTCTGATTGCAGGCGCTTTCATCAGCGTCCTGTATTTCTTGGTCGGCAAATTCTACATTAATTCGTCAAGAGATCTGAAACGTTTAGAGTCTTTGCAGCGAAGCCCTCTGTATCAACAATTTGGAGAAACATTAACTGGAATGACGACAATTAGGGCCTACGGCGATGAGAGGCGCTTCATCCGCGAAAATCTCGCCAAAATCAACACGCACAACAGGCCATTCATCTACCTATGGGCGGCTAATCGTTGGCTGGCCTTCCGTGTAGATGTCGTTGGTGCCTTGGTCGCCTTCTTCGCTGGTGTGTTTGTCATCCTGAGTGTCGGCACGATAGATCCTGGTGCTGCTGGACTGGCCATGACTTACGCCGTCACATTCACCGAAAACGTGCTTTGGTTCGTGCGCCTCTATGCTTCAAACGAACAAAACATGAACTCAGTGGAACGAATCAAGGAGTACCTGGACGTCGAACAAGAGGCTCAGCCTGTTATCGAAAATTGCAGACCACCTGGCAATTGGCCTAGCAAGGGCTCGGTCGAATTCATCAACTATAGCACTCGATATCGAGCAGACTTCGATCTCGTGCTCAAGAAGCTTACTTTCAAGATCTTACCCGGAGAGAAGGTGGGAGTTGTTGGCAGGACAGGCGCTGGCAAGAGTTCTATGGCGCTGGCTTTATTCCGTGCTCTTGAGGCTGAGGAGGGGAAAATCCTGGTGGACGAGGTTGACATTGGTCTCATTGGGTTGAGGGATTTGCGGGAATCGATCGTAATGGTGCCTCAAGGTGAGCATCCGTCGTGCGCTCATTACACACAAGTGATGATGCTAATTCGTGCTAGATCCAACGCTTTTCACAGGCACTGTGCGCAGCAATCTGGATCCATTCGGACTCTTCACAGATGAGGAGATCTTTACCGCTCTTCGCCGCGTGCAACTCATTGGATCGCCCGACTCTACTGCCACCAGTCCATTACGACCAAGCACTCCTGACACAAGTCCGAGGATAGCCGACACCACAGGCTCAGAATCAGCCCCAACAGAGTCCACATCACACACTCTTGTCGAAAGCACCGGCACCATCACAGAAAACAAGAACATCTTCCTCAACCTCTCCTCCGCCATCTCCGAATCCGGATCCAACCTCTCTCAAGGGCAACGCCAACTCCTCTGTCTAGCCCGCGCTCTTCTCAAAGTTCCCAAAGTGCTATTGATGGACGAAGCTACGGCCTCCATCGACTACGCCACGGATGCGAAGATTCAGGAAACGATCAGAGAGATCAAGAACACGACCATCACCATCGCACATCGATTGCAGACGATCATCGACTACGATAAAGTCCTCGTCTTGGACAAGGGTGAGGTTGTCGAGTACGGCGCTCCATGGGACCTGGTGGAGACGGATGGAGGTGTATTTAGGGGCATGTGCGATATGACTGGTGAAGGCGACATGTTGAGGAAGCTGGCCAAGAAGGCGAAGGATGCTGGAAAGCTTGTTGATGACGAGTAGATGGTTCTTTCTTTGAATCTATTCTTTTTTTCCTTTGTGTACATGGCGTTTTTGATCGGGTTGGGTTGGGTTGGATGGGTGGGTCTTTTGTGTTTGATAGAAGGGATAAACTTGGGTAGGAAAATTTGGATAGAATCGAATTATATCGTTGTAGCCAGTCGAATCTAATTGACTGCTGATGGTTGTAAACAGCACTGCGAGATGATGCCACCTGATGAAAGGGAGGTTTCGGAAAGCTATCGCTTACTTCTTGGTAAGACACTCCAGCATTCACGCCCTTCGTCCCCTCGCGAAAAACACGCCCCTTTCCACTTCCTTCCCCTTCATCATCCACACGACTTTTTCGTCTAGATGGAGGAACCCGACATCGACCAGGCCAGCTTCAGACATGTATCCGCGCATCTCTTCCTCCGTGAACCCGGTTTTGTGCATCCTTGTTCTCTGTTCCTCGGTGAGGGAGTTCCAGTGCTGGAAAGGATAGGAGTTAGTCAGTCCATCGTGGATCGATCATCGATCATCGATCATCGAAGCAAGGAAGAAGCAAGGAAGCAAGGAAGCAAGGGGGGAGAGTACAAACATCGATATCGGGAACCAGATCCACGATCCCCACCACCCCGCCTTTCTTCGCCCTCTTACTCAATTTCTCCAACGCCCCACTCCAATCCTCAAAGTGGTGGAAGCCCAACCCCACGATCACGGCGTCGAAATCGTTCAGGTCCCCTCTCGCCGCTAGATCCGCTTCGCTCATTTCTACCTTCTCGCCACCAGCACCACCAGCACCAGCACCACCACCACTAGGCAGGGTTCTCAACCAAGGGGTGGCAGATAAGAGGTTCCCCTCCCAAACCACGTTCCGGGGAAATCGGGACCCGTACTCCTCCACCATCTTGGGGGAGAGATCGATGGCGACCGTTTCCGAGGTGAAGGGGGCGAGAGCGGCGGAGATGGTGCCGGGGCCGCTTGCGTAGTCGAGGAGTTTGAAGTCGGCTTCCGCGTCCGCATCCGCATCCGCATCCGCATCCGAGTCTGGGTGCGGGTTCGGGTTCGGGTTCGGGTATCCGAAGAATCCGCGGTCTCGGAGGAGCTGGTGGGATATGGATCCGATCATTTTTCGTTGCCAGGGAAGGGCGTCGTAGTCTTTTGCGCGGGTGCTGGGGCGTGCGTGTTAGCCATCCGTCCGTCTGTCTGGACCATTGGATTGGTGGGTTGAGGGGGAGGGAAAGAGGTTGCATACTCCCAGTGCTTACGGTTTGCCTCGGAGATATCCGCCATTGTTTCCTTTGTCGAGGTTTTCCGGATGAGTCGGGAACAAGTGAAGAAAAGAGTAGGAAAGGACTAGAATGAAGAATGGGAAGGTGTTTCGTTGCGGACGACGTCTTTTGATCATATAACTTCGAGTGTAAGATGGAAGTGCAATGTTAGGAGGAAGAAGAAGAAGAAGAAGAATCAAGTCGAGTCGAGGTACTATTATGTTAGATCATCTTCCCATTGAAGAGGATTTCCGACTCCTGACTTGGGATTGAAAGATGCGCAGATGTGTCTCCGTGTTGGAGAAAGTAAAGCTTGACAAAGTGTCGGTGTCATCCCTCGGCGATATCAACGGCGACATTTTCGGAAAGATCCGCCCTTCACAGTTTCCAATGGATGGCCAGAATCATCATCACAGATTCTTTGGTGATAATGCCAATCCAAGAATCTTTGGCATATGTTTGTGTGATTCACATGCTAATCCTATTGTCATGATCGAGTGACGCGTGGAGCTGTTTTAAAAATCAATATTCGACCTTCGAGTTCGCGATTGGTAAACCCCATACTAACACATTAAGATTCATCATGCTATACATTTCATACGGTATCATGTCATCGATATTAGAACATTGTCAATATCATAGAGAACCTCTCAAACGCCATGCAAAAGACGCTGCAAACATCATGCCCTTTGCCACTATGTAGACTGCTGCGCAACCTTGGCATCAGGATTGGCGACTGCTGCGCTGCTTGCATAATCAACATGATCTGCGCATCCACAGCCCGCCACGCCGCGACCCACCTGCTTCTCCGGGCTCGTACTTGACATCCAATTGTCGTGGCACTTGAAATGCGCACGGTGAAGGAAAGTCGGACAACTCACGTAGATGCCCTCGACGAGCTCGTTGCACCAACAACAAGAACGCCAAAGAAGCTCGGTGGTGTTAAGCCGACCCTCGCCATGCTTCAGATGCTCCGATGAGCTAGCAAGTGTGCTCCAATGCTCGAGCATCCTGTTGCGCTCTTCTCCAGTGCGCAGAGGACTGGTGTCAGGATGGTTAGACGACAGATAAATGTTTGCGGGCATGAAGATGTTGGTAGCGCTGTTATCGAGAGAAGTTGCGAGGGATCCCGAGGGGGTGGGAGTGCCAGATCTGTGGATCGATCGCTCACGCGCGATGCTTGTGGCGCGGTTGGAGGTTGGAATAGGAGAGGGAAAATCAGGAACGTGGCGGGAGGCAACGGCGCTACCTTGCTGACCGGCGGACGATGATCCCTGGTCGGAAGACACGTCTATCGGCCAATAGTTGGTGAGACCGCTGTATTTGAGTATTTCCGCCCTCTGAATATGTAGACCCCAGGCATTGAGCTGATCGGCGTAGATAGTGCGGTATGCGTCGTATTTGTATTGATGTGGCTGGGGCAACAGAGGCAGACTTGCACGGGCTTCTTCTTCAAACTGGTTTTGATTCTTGAAGGTCGTTTTTACAGTCAAAGCCTTGGCGTCTTTCTTAGGAAAACGGTTGTTGTTGTCGTCCTCAGAGTCCTCGAAATAGGAATCTTCTTCGTCCGACGAGTACGTGCTGTCGTGAGTCTTGAACGAGCTTCTTCTGCTTGAGGTGCGCCTGCGTTTTTCAGGAGAGTTGGAGGAGCTTGAATAGAATGTGTTTGAGCCCCAAGTGATGCCACTGGTGGGTGCGGACGTCGAAAGATCGCCGTCTGAGCGGGAACGGTCGGGTGAAGTGCCAAGGGCAGCAAAAGGCCTCGAGAAAGAAGAGAATGCTGCAGAGAGGTTTGTACTTGTGCGCTTGGCTACATGTTGTTCTGGAGAAGCAGAGAGGCTGTTGATGATGCTGTTACGGTGTGAACGAGTCGACAGAGTACCAGGAGGTGTTGTGCCCGTAGAATAAGGAGTTGGCGGCCCACTTGGCATCAGCAAGTCCCGTTCCCACGGACCATTGGACGACCCGGCAGATCCATATACTCCAATCCGATTCCCAAAATAGTCCAGCCTCGCCATGGGATTCGTGATTGTCGAAGGCATTGAGACGGTACCAATGATCACCTTTGACTCATTGAACAAACTCCAAGCCACCTCTCGAGATGGGAAGTAGTCGAGAGAAAACGCTGGGGCCTTCATTGGCATAGGTAAGTTCTGTCAATCACAGCATGTTAGAAAGTTTCCCACATACTACCATGCTCCCTGAAAGTGCTGAATGAAAACGTCGTCGCAATTGGCACAGGTCAGCCGCAGGGAGAAGTCACCGCAGAAACATTTTTCGACTACGTTCACAACTCGACACATCATTGTGCCCCACGATTTCGAGAAAGACGAATTGAATCTGCTTACCTCTTGCTTCGAGCCCATGAGAGCATTTAACACGCCCTCCTGAGCCGCTGGCTCTGAGAATATGCACGAAAGCATTGCCAACATCTGGACATCTGCAAGTTTCTCGAAGTGGTCGAATCTAGCTTCTATCAGATCAAATTAATCAAGGCGACAGGACAGTACTCACAGTTCGGGTATGAGCCAGGCACTCCCAAATGGATGCGTCCCCCATTTCACACGCCCCGTCAATTTGGGGTTCGACACGGAACTCGGATTGTCGATATGCAGATCAAGACCACTGTCCTTCCGACGGACTCGAATGATCTGGCGCGTCGCTACCACCAGAATCGGTTCCTTCCTCATAGTCTGTTCCATAATCTCAAGTGGTACCTCGTCACATAGAATATGGCCTGCAATCTCCCACACAGCGGCCATGTCGTGCCGGCCGAATCGAGACGCAACATTAGCATTGTGGGCACAGACTTCTGGGCCATTTCCAAATATCTGATACTCGTTAGCCAGGTCCTTCCTGGAGGGTAACGAGTCGGAAAAGTCATGAATGACGAGCAGGGATTTGGTCTTCGCGGTGGCTTTGTGCCTGGCATAACCAGAGCTGGAATGAGAAGAGGTCTTCTGGAAGCGCAAAGTCGCAGCTCGCCATGCCGCAGGAGGATGGAATCGCGATGGCAGCCTAGCAAAGTCCTCCGAACTATCCCCATCACTGGAAGATGAGGACGACCCAGTCCAAGATCCAGAAAAATCTTCATCCGAGTCCTCTTCGCCCACTACCGCTCGCTTTTTGGAAGACGGGGAATCTTCCAACAATCGGCCAAACCCTTCGATATGACGGTGGTTTCGTCCAGCTCGCTCGAGCAATTTTGTCTCAAGGCTGAACATTGGTTTGGGTTCAGGCTTAGGCTCGAAGAAGCACACTAAACGTCCATCTAGCGACCAAGAAGCGCCGCATTTTCTGGGCAGCGGTATCTTCGTGGCTTGCACTGCTCCTTCTATGCTAGTCTCAAGATCTTGGCCTACTCCCGGAACAGCGTCATCCTCATCACTGGACGAGTCATCATCGGGAGACACAGCGTCGACGAAAGGCCCGTCCAAAGCTGGAAGAGTGATGCTCTCTTCCAGTCCTCTTTCTCCCAGTAAGTAGGTGATGACTGCTTCGAGACAGCCAGTCCTTCGGACCTGGTAGTGGTCGATGATACTTTTCACTTCGACATTCAATTTTCTCATCATGTCTTCCGATATACCAGCAGCAGTCTTTTCGAGAGAACAGACTGCTGCTGCTACGGATGGATAATCGGAAGGAAAATCAAAACGGGCCCGAAGAAATACCGGCTTTTCATCTGGACCCCATGGGCCATTGAGTGTAATAGTCGCCTCTCTTCCATGTACGTCGGCCTTCTCAAATTTCACCTTGGTGTATCTTGTGGAGACGGTCGTCATCTCGATGCTGAGACTTTCCGGCTCATCATGCACCGTGATTCCAGATCTGGCTCCTGGCTCAGTTTGCCGACGCCCCATTGTCACACCCCCCATCCACTTAATGGGATCTGTAGTTCTTTTATGCTGCCGTCCAGAGTATGTCATAAAACCTGATTCCCTTGTTCCAGGGACCATTGGAAGTGGCATTTTGGACATGCCAGCGGCCGAAACCAGATCTCCGAGTAGACCTGCCTTTGTGGGAGCGAATTCTTCTTTGGCAGGGGCATATTTTCCATCTCTAAAGGTTCTATATTCGGCCCCTTGTCGAGTCAGCGGCAGTTTCTTTCGCACTTCTCGACCTTTGACATGGCTGACACCTTTGAGCACTTGAGGGTCGATGCGATGCAAATGTAAATCGCGATCCATGCCCCAAGAAATCAATTGAAAGTCACGATTGTCGATTCCATTCTCAACATCTCCACGAGTTCTCCACAAGAACTCCTTGACATTGGCAGTATGTCCTTCAAAGGCGTGCACTGGTCTGGCAAAGCCAATGCGCGGGTTGTTCTCGTCTAACTGGCGGTTGTAGAGATGGAGATCGTAGTCGCCACGCTGGGGCAAGGCAAGTACGCCCCAACCGAAGGGAGTGTGTCGAGCCCTCCAAACTGGAAATTGGGTACGGATCACTCTTTCGGGAGTATTATCATTCCTGGAATAATCCCAGAACTTGATAGACTTGTCCAAGGAGCACGTCAAGATAGCTGTCTTGTCTGTTCGATTCCAGTCGACACCGTAGATCTTTGTGCTGTGAGCCTCGATGACCTTCAGAGGATAAGCACCCTTCCGGTCATCCCAGATCTTTAAAAATTTGTCATGCGAGGATGCAAGAATATGCTCGTCCTGCCTGTTCCATTTGACCTGGGTCGCTCCTGCATTCCAGTCGGCGAAAGTATTGACAGGCTTTGTCGGTCGCCTCAGATCCCAGCAATGCACGTAACTGTCGACAGCGCAGGTCGCAAGGAGGTCTGGATGGTGGGCAGAGAAGTTTATATCGGTAATGGCTCGCGAGTGGGCGTGGAGGGTATGCTCGATGGGAGATCGTGGGTTGTAGTGGTCCAGGTTCCATACCAGAGCTTTTTGATTGGAGGTACTAACGACCCAATGGTCCCGAGCAGCAAAAGGGGACCACTGTACGTCTGCCGGCGGCCACTGCTGCTGGTGTGCGAGGTGTCTGGGGGGAGAATAGGGAGAGTCGAGGTCGATAATGTGTAATCCTTCGGCGCTTTTGGAGTTAGCAGGACTTGATGTGCTGGGGGTTTAGGCCACCTACGATGCCAGAACTACATCTCGACCACTAGGACCTATGGAGGCGGAGCCGACAGTCTCGTTGACTCGGATCTGGACGTCTCTATCGAAGGTCGGGCTCTGAAAGGCATTGCGTACCTCGTGGATAGAGGGCCTCCGGCTGGAGCTGTCCATTGCACGGGGCCTTGCTCGTATGGCAGCTCATGCTTGGAGGTTGCATATACGAGCAGGACGGATACAGGGCAGCTTGGGCAGCTTGGTACACGACTGCATTGGTACAAGGTCAGGTATCCGAACGCGGTTTGTCCATAGGGGCTTGGGTCTGCTTGAACAAGCATTCGTCGGCCGCAACCAGCAGCGCCACCCGCAGCCAAAGCTACCTTCTTGGCTATTCTACCTCCTACTGTACTAGCATTGATCAACCGCATTCGCACGTTGCAATCCTCCTGTTCCCGCGATAGCAAATTCCTCCCTGTCCTTCCCCTTCTCATCGAGAGTCGGGTCGCTCAGAGTCTTTCCCTTCCATCTCCAATTGGCAGTACCCGCGTCAGTACCCGCGTCAAACTTCAAACAAATTGCCCCACGTCCACCACCCCCAAACCTGACGCAGCCTGATTCTTCTCACGAGATTCACAAACATCCCCTCACAATCGCTGCTCGGATCCCAAGAGCTTCCACGGCTGCTAGCAACCTCTCCCCTTTCACCTCCGCCTGCCATGGCTCTCCCCAAGAGAATCATCAAGGAGACTGAGCGCCTGATGGCCGAGCCGTAAGCATGACGGCGTCTACGCCTTGTTATGTCGACCTAACCTGAAGATAGTGTCCCTGGCATCAGCGCTATCCCTCACGATGACAATCTCAGATACTTCGACGTGCTCATTGACGGTCCAAGCCAGTCGCCGTATGAGAACGGCACTTTCAAGCTGGAGCTGTTTCTTCCAGGTAGTTCCTAGCCACGCGCAATTTCAAGTTCCACCATACTGATGTCCGCGCCCAGACGACTATCCGATGGTGAGGCCATGGTTGCTCACAGATGTCCTAGACTTTGGAACTGACGTGTCAGACACCACCCAAAGTCCGCTTTCTCACCAAGATCTACCACCCAAACATCGACCGACTTGGCCGCATCTGCTTGGACGTCCTAAAGAGTTATTATCAAGAGCTGCTAAGATGGAAGCTAGACTGACATGCGCAGGCAACTGGTCTCCCGCCCTACAAATCCGAACCATCCTTCTCTCCATCCAAGCACTCCTGGGCGCACCGAATCCCGATGATCCACTTGCCAACGACGTCGCTCAGCGCTGGAAGGAAGACCAAACCGCTGCGATTCAGACTGCACGCGACTGGACTGCTCAATACGCCAAGAAGTAGACTCCGCTCCTACACGCGTCGTGGATCGATGCCCTTGCGACACCAACCATCATAAAGGTATACAGGGAGGTGATAAAAGATATGCTCCATCCCGCTGTTTATGATAACGAAACATGATTGCTTGGCGGCCGGTAGGAGAGTTCTGCATTTTTTAGCAGCAGCAGCAGCAGTGACTATTGATCGGGTGTCGAACAGGTCTCATTCCGATACCATTAAGAAATTGGGATATAAGGCTCACAATCTTAAGCTTTCTTTCTTACTGATTAAGTTTTTCATCTCAGCTAATCCTGCTCTATCTGCGATCGATAACGATCATTTTCTGGCAATTTTTCGAGAAAGGATTTCCAGACATTTAACATATTGATCTCGCATTGAGTGATGGACTGACTCTACTCGAGATCTTAACTCGGGTTTCACGCAGGAATGGACCATAATCCGTGCCACCAAGATCGGTCTGACCAAACAATGGACTATGTGCCACTGGCCCCGGAATGACGAGATGTGATCCGCTTAAAAGAGCTTGGAGATCAAGCAGCAGAGGATCCCATCCATGCGACCACAACTGGCCAAGAAAGTTTAAACAGGTCATGGGCTATGTGCCGCTGTCTTCTGATTGACGAGCTCCGATCGATTGGAATGAGCTTGGAAGTGCGCTGGTCTGAAAGATGTGGACCCGTGATTCATTTGAAAGAGATGAGCGTGTGAAGCCTTTAATCTCAAGAGATGGAACTGTGACGAAAGACTGAGCAACAAAGAAATGGAAAATCAATCTCACACTGCGACTGTTGCTACACACGGAGACAAGGAGGAAAGGAAGAAGGAGGTGTTGCATTATTGAAAGTACTATTGAAAAGAGCTTGGAGTATTGGCATTCTGGGGAATTTGTTGCCTCTGCCACCATTTGCATTGCCTGTTATCAAAATCGAAAAACAATCACGAACACAAGACGCAGGAACTTGGAATGTGGCCGCCCTTACAAGAATCAAAGTCATGGTTGCCCTCTTGATGCCTCCGCGGATGGAAGCATGTTGCCATGATCACCCAGCTGCAAAGCGTCCCTCCTCAGGCAAGACAGTTTTCCAGAGAAAAGGATGTCCGAGGCAGAGGTCAATCCACCATCGAGGAATGTAACCCCGGTTTGATCTTGCTCCTTTGACCAAGCACTCACAAATACGATGAGTTCGTATATGCTGTGGGTTTGTGGAGCTAGCAAGATTGTCTTGTTGAAGGGAATAAAACACAAAGAGCTGCAATGAAAGTTGACACGTTACTTCGGCTTCACTGCATCTTACAAAACACACTTCAGGAAAGAAAGGAAGAAATAAAAAAGGCCACTTACGACAGGTGAATGGTCTTTCCAGGCGTTACAATTTTCGACCCAAAACTCAAAAACGAGACAACTTTCTGACAATGCCGGAGACGTTGGTAACCAATCAAGCACAGCTTCCAGTACACGAGCGCCGTTGCAAGTGTCATGCGGCATGGTTGAGGCCCGCATCTTATCATGCCATCATAACTCATCCATGCGAAAGCGCGTCTCTCTCTGTATGTGTATGGGTGTGTGTTTTTCGAAGCGCAGGGCTGGCCAGTGCAGTGGCACGTGCGGTGCAAACGACTGGAGAAAGAAGGGGTGGCGATGGACGAAAGACCATGGACTCCGGATTGGGTCGTCGAAATCCTGTCCAGGGTTCTAGTCAGTAAAAAGCGACTTTCGGACCATTGGGGAAAATGCAAAATTGTTCAGCATTCTCAGATCAAGTGTATGTAGTTGCCATCAGTGTCGTGAACCCAGTTGGAGTTGAAAAACCAGTTGAGGTAAGAGGCTACAATCGAACGGTTCTAGCAACAAATAAAGCCATGAGGCGTTCTGGGGCAGAGCTATGGGGCTCAAGTTTGAATCATAGAATGCTGCTGTGCTGGAGATGACTCGACCTACCGTCGCTCACGCCCGGTCTGTAGAGTCCTCGCGGGATCCACCGAAACACCTGGTTGGTTGTCAATCACTGTCTGTTTTGTCGCTAGGACGGAAGATTGTGGATGGTGAAAATTGGTCAGATAGATCAAGTCATCGGTCAGCATTGTCTGGACTCCTCTCGCGACAAGTCGAAACGAAGGACCAGAGACGGTGCGCGGTTCTAGCAATCCAACAAGCCACGAGTCTGTATAGGGTCTAGAACTCTGTTCCTTGATATCATCATATGAAAGGGAGAGGGAAGAGGGTACAGTCGACGTACCAAATCAAAGCTTCACTGCCGGGGGCAATGCGAAACCGGAATCTGCGAAGAGCCGTCAGCAACAGTCCAGGTCTAGAATGGAAGCAAAAGGAAAGATATGTTTCGCCGTCAGAAGCTTTTGATTCAACAATATGGCCAGAGCTCCACCTCGCGGGTACGCGCCATCTCGAAACCAGTTGGGGTCAGCCATGAGCGTGACCCTCGTGCGGCCAAGTAGCTTCTGGACTACTCAGCTGCAGGGCCTAACGGAGTCGAACCATTTCGGAGATACAGAAAATTTCATCATCGCGAGAAGACTGAAATTGGGAAAGAGAGGCTTACTCATCAAAGTTTGTTCTGATGTGGAAGTTCTTGGCAGTGCGCCAAGCCCATCGCGCCTTACCTCGCGTGTGACGCGTCAGGTCCTATCGCTGCTGTTAGCAATGCTTCCATCGCTTCTAATTGGCTGGCGTAAGTGGTGTTGCCGCTCAGAAGTATTCATCTTCACTACATTGTTACCTGGGCTCCTTGGTCTCCTCGGGTGTGTGAGGCTGGGCGTACAAACCAGCTGCAAGAGTTCGGAGTCAGTCCCACTCACTAATCATCGCAGTGATTGATGGTGTATTTAGGCGAAAAGGGTGGCGGCATACCTGGCAACACCTCCAAGTGACAAGCTTCTGGAGGAGCGACGACATAGGACTGTCCTCATCGGTAAGCTTAGTGCGATGACTGTGGCCTAAAAGGTCTTACGATTAGTACAGCTTAATAGAAGTGAGGTGAAGTGTATGGTGAGGGTGGTGAATGATCAGAAATCCAGAGCTGTGTCCACACGGTAGGTCGCATGCCCCAATTTGAAACGATAACAGAAAAGATGTAGCATGAATACAAGTGCTACAAATTTTGAAGGTTGTTTGGTAAGGGCCGGTTGGAGCTTGGCTCATCATATGATGGGAGGTGGTGTGGTGGTGGTGAGCGTGATGACTTACAGTGATGGTGGTCGATACTGCCAAGTCATCGACGCGTCAAAAAGTTTTGCGCCGATGAGCGATCACCGGGCCTGCGTTTCTGTGTGATGAATTGTCAGCGCAACGCTTGAGTGCGAAGGTGGTAGAGGGTGACTGGTGGTGCTGAATGGTCAGATATACCGAGAATTGTATCCTCACGGACGATCGGACACTTTTTTGGTCAAAAAGAAACGGTTTGTATCATCATTCGATGGGCGCAGTCTTTGGTGACGGCGGGGCTCGATGACTTACAATATAAGGTGTCAGGCTCCACGGTCGTCGGCGTGTCAACAACCTTAGCTACTTCGACGAGTACAGATACTTTCTGAGCTTCTGGCTGATGAAATGTCAGCTCAACGTCCAAAGGGAACGCGTTGGTGGAGGGTAAGTGTTGGTGGTGATGGGTGGTAGGTTAGGTGGGCTGAGCCTTGTTCGGCAACGCGCTGGCTCGACTATGCCGACCCAAAGCGATACCAGAGAAAACAAGAGAAGCTATTTCATCTTCAATTATGCTTGGGTCAAGCATGCTCTGGCTCATAATACCAACGGAAGGTTGTATTGTGGAGAGGGCTGACTTACGATGAGGTGGCGGACATTACCGACGCGGTGGAGGTTCGCCCACAGCTGCATGCTGTGATGGCTGCAGTTACACTTGCATCGCTTCAAGAGCCTGGTTTGAACTGTATGATGGAGTAGAAGAAGGTAGGAGTGGGCAAGATGATGGGCAAGATGATGGGCAAGATGATGGGCAAGATGGTTGTGTCTTAATGAGCTGGTGCTGAGGGTTGTTGTTGTGATGAAGCTCAAAGCTCGATTTCAGCAATTTTATACCCTCCCCACAAAACCGCCAAGGGGCTATAGCATTGAGCCCCCAGGTACCAGGTGAATCCCTAGGCTCACGCTATTACCGAATGTTTTCCTTCTACGCCATCAAATTACTTGCTCTTCAGCTACTTCTCCAACATCATCGAAATACAGTATTGAGATACAGCATCGAATGGCCATTCTCTTTGCCAAAATCAACTCACAACACCAAGAAGCAATCCTCTGAATCTTCCCTCATACATCATCTCAAACACCGCCATCCTCCTTCTCTCCACTTCTCCACAACCACAATGACCGACCACCGCCTCGCTGCCGCTCTCGTCTTCCGCGCTCGAGTGGAGTGCGTTCATCCAGCTCACCCCCTGCAGGGTATCGCCGCAGAGTTGAGCTACTTCGCTGCTGGAGAGGTGCGGTGCAGCGTGCCGGCTCTCAGCTTGCGCCTGGCAGAGCGCCAGACGTTCTTGGAGGAGGTCTTGGTAATCTCATATATGAGCATTTAGCAGCTGCATCGCTGCTAAGAAAGTCCCTACACACACTTGTACGTTCCGTACCCCGGGTGATCTCCTGGCTGGCGCGACACATCTTTGGAAGATTTCAGGCGAGAATCGACTTTGGGGAAGGCTCTGGGAAAGGAGCCAGTATCTGGAAGAGCGAATAGATATCCACAGTCTTTTGAACGAGATCTTTGCGTTCAGCTGTGCCGTTTCTTCCTGGTGAAATTGGTTATCTTATTCGGGTTTGAAATAATGGTGCGATCAATCACCCCTTTGTGATGCGTCTCGATTCATTGTTGTATCCCAATCTTGCAAAGCGTTTTGCCGTGAAGCTGAACCCCCTCCGTGGTGTTGAGACCTTGCCCTGGTCGTTGCTACGATTCTCGACTTTATCCACTCGATATCTTACTTGCATTGTTCTAATGAAGCTACGGCCAAGGCGGCATTTTCTCCATGCGCACACGTTGACGGCCGGCCATTGATACTTCCACAACTCCTACAGTCTTCCTGGACTTGCCAAGCTGCTCAGCTTCGAGTACCGCATACCTAAAGGAGACTACCATCAAGCAGTTCAACGACAGGATTCTCCCTCAGGCAACCCCACAACACTACACCCACCAAGGCTGGAAGGTAGATGAAGGACACATCCCCCAGATCGACCATCCCTCCACCCACGAGCAAGAAATGTTCGAGCAGCAGACTGCCATCGACCGCCAAGTTCGTCCCAACCGACTTTGATGTTGACTGCTCATGTCCCTCACCTCTATCCCCTCTTCCAAAGTTTGATCTTCTGCTGACCACGCTGCCAGATTTCCACGCCTCCCTTCTCACCCGCAGCCCGAGCCCAAGCCCAAGCCCAAGCTCATCCGCGTCCAGCCTTCCGCCTCTCCCTTGTACCTACACGTTCACAAGTCGATAAAGAGAAAGAGATCAAGAGGAGGAAAATCCCAGCACGTCAAAAAGGGGACTCTAGAATCGGCCCTTCCTTCCATCATCATCATCAGCAGCAGCAGCAGAAGCAACAAGAATCTATCTCCCAGCAATTCAAGAACAAAAGCGGCAATCGGACCCCCCTAGCCACCAGTGAAGGATACGATACATCCCATGCAACGAAAAATCTCAGCGTCTTGTTACGCGCTCCTTCGTCACGATGTGCGCAGTAGCTCGCATGTCCTCGCACATATCTATCCTCAAGCCTCCCTCCCTCCCTCCCTCCCTCCCTACCTTTCCTCGTACGCCAACAGACCCCAAGGGAAGGGGATCTTCCATCCGCGCGATAGCCAGACAGGGCTACAGACAAGAAATCAGAAGCAATAGTCAGCCGAGTCTATAGCTTTCCAATGTAAAACCCAGATTCCTCATCGACACCTCCCTCGCATCCGAAGTCTCCCAAGACCATACTGATCGTTTTCCTCCCTTCTACCCTCCCAACAGCCTCAACTCACAAACACACACTCTGGCACAGACACCAATTATAAAATCTCAGAGTCGCTTATCGCATTGTCTACCTAGATCTGTAAAACAGAAAAATTACACAATCCCCCTCCCCCTCCCGTCCATGCACACCTACAAGCCAACACCACAAAAGCCGCCAGCGCTCAAAATCCCCACCCATCCACAAACGTGAAAGCCGGCCAACGCCATGTAAACACAATCCACAACCTCCATTTGCAAAGAGGAGTCAGAATGGTCCGCGAGCTTGCCCAAATCTGTACATAAAAACAAAGAAAGCTAAAAGAGGCCGTAGCCTATATATCCACACACTGCAAATGAAGCAAAACGGCATAAGAGATACTCATCTTCGTCTTGCAGATCCCAATCATTTGCCTCGCATCCAAAGGACCTCATTGCATCCAACACATCTAAGTGGGATACTAGATAAGGCCTTCCATCCAGGACGCAGGAGACAAGCATGGGACAAAACAAGTAGACGTCCAAGAGTTTCTCCTTGTCGTCAGAGTCGTTTGAGTGGCGTGTTTGTGAAAGGTGTGTGCATGACCAAGCGCGTCAGTCCATCAGAAGTGCACGTTGCGAGGGTCTCCGGGCTCATAGACAGGATTGATCCTATCCATTTCGCGCGCATACTTGAGAGCGCGGTCAGAGTTGATGCGGATCTGTTTGTCTTCGTGATTGACCTCGCCATCGGACATGTAAATCCAGTCAGAACGACGGAGGCCCTGTCCCAAGGTGTCGCAGAGCTCATCGGCGATCTTTTTGGATTTGACAACGAGGTTGTTGGCGCTCAGTCTGGAATCAATCTCCATCGCAACCTGGCGGAGAGTGACAGATGAGCCGCGAGTGAGAGTGATGCGCATGACTGAATAGTCGACCGCCTGGTTGTGTTTGTCGACTGCAAAGATTTCCAAGTCGAAGCTGCAGTTCTTCTTGACGCCTTTGATGTCTGTTTACTGTGATTAGCTTTGTGACTCTTATCAAAATCACGCGCAGACTTACGTTTGGCGTGGACTTTGCAGGCAAGAGTGAAGCTGTTTGGCTGTTTGTCAGAGATCTCCAAGCCAGGCGCCCGCTTTTGAATCTCCTTCAAGATTGCGTTGCACGCAGTATCGCGGCTGACAGCAAGAGGGATCACTGCTGAAGCTGGCTTGAAGGACGCAAATTGGTCGAAGAAAGGCTGTGCGATCTTCTGAAGATAGCCAAACAACTTTGAGACGTTGTCGCTTGAAGTCGATTTCATGAGCGGATCATTCTGCATTCCGAGGATCTTGTCTCCAACGTTCGGCGTCGCTAATGAAGTCAGTCAACGAGACTCCACGCGTGAAAGAATGCCTCTCAGCTCACCCTTGAAGACCTCTTTCTCAGCCATTGATGCGTTCTCGCCCATGCCCTCTTCTTCAACGATTTGATCAAATTTCTTCTTCTTGAACATGCCAAAGAAACGCGTCTTCTCTCCTTGTGCCTTCTTCGGACTAGTGCTTCCAAAGCGACCATCTCGAGTGCCCTTGCGGTCATTCAAGTGCTCGAACCGACCAGCCTGAGGCTGGGAGTCGTCGTCGTCGCCTCCACGAAAGTTAGTCAGGCTGTCATAAGATCTCGCACAGGTGGACATACAGAGCTTGGGTGAGCTCCTCTCGGCGTAGGAAGAGTCACCGTAGTAGTTGAATCTAGCGTTTCTGCTGTCCTTGGAAGAGTGTTTGGGAGTGCGCGATGCGGCACCGTCATCTATTCTGTTGTAGCCGATGCGCATCTGATCATATACTACGCGGTCGCATTAGCTCACATAAAAACCTTCGAGAGCCTCACAGACATAGAAGATGACTTGCAATGACTGGGGACGTGTTCAGCAGACTTACTGGAAAGCTGGCGCACGACGACCTGAGGATTGGCCATGGTTTCGTCCGATTGATCTTCAGCCTGCGAACTGGATCTGGAATATGTGGAGCTTTGCTTGCGAATGTTGAGAGGAGCCCAAGGTTGTGGTGGAAGTGGTTGCACTGGGGATGAAGGCTGAACAAGGCGGATTGTTGTTTCGGGATATTCCTGTCTATTGATAGGTTGTTTTGAGCGGCCTAGCGGGTCAGTAAAAGCCCGATGGGGCCAGCGCGTGGATTTGCCAAGTTTTGACAACAAGTCATCATTCTCAACATATCGACCTTCTTCAGGAATCACCGACAAGAAGTTCGAGTCCTCGAGGTAGTCCTGATTCGGCTGGGGCGCCGAAACAGCACGTTGAGATTCTCCCGATATTCTCGCTGCAGTAGGTGACATCAATACGTCAAGTGTGTTCAATACCTCATTGAACTGCTGATCATTGGCGGTACCCGCCATTTCGTACCTCGCGGCCAGTCTCTCGCGCAAGTCTCTCATCTCGCGTGCAGTATAGGTGCCAGGTGTCTCAGCAGTCTGCAGGCTCGTCTTCGTGTCCATGCTTGGAGTCGGGGGTAATGGCTTCTGATCAATCTTCTCAAAGAACGCGTCCTTCTGAATCTCATGAGGTGAGCGTTGAGATAAAGAAGATCGAGGCGTCTCGGTGTAAAATACACGCTTTTCGTTTAAAGAACCTCGTCCACTTGAGCTGATAGACGACCGGAAGAAAGCTTCCTCGCATGCTTTCTCCAACTCTGAGCTCACCTTTCGAGCTTCTTGATCAATGTCTCTCGCCTTGCGGGTGCGAGGAGTTGGCATGATGCCACCAGGATTTTCCTTCTTTGATCGGATCAGGCTGTGCTGTTGCAGTGCAGGCCCAACGGCAAAAGGAAAGCTGTTTCGTGTGGCATGTCCCAGCTTCTTGGCCTGCTTTGAATGCCTGGACGGAGTGCTGAATGACAGACTGGAATCGGCGCAGGATGTTAGAGCACTTGCAGTCGAGCTCTTTCGTAAGTGGGGAAATTGCACACTGCGTTTCCGAACATCGCTTCGGCGGATGGCAGTGAGTGGGGAGCTGCTTACCAAGGCTGAGCTCCGTATGGACAGCCGAGACGCAGATCTCGAGCTTCTCTTCCCCCGAATGTGGCTTCGGGAAGCGGGCGAGCCTCGAAGAGAAACACTGGTAGAAGAAAACCGTGAAATACGGTTTGTGCTGCGCCGACTATCCCGCCGCAAGTCTTCAACTCTCAATGAGCTTCCATGATTTCCCAGCGATGTCCTCCTGCTTGAACCGGATTGCACTCTGCGGACTGTGACATTCGCAAAATCGCCTTTACCCTTTGTTACCGGATCGCGAGAAGCGCGGAAAGGATCGTAGCTTGCTTCGGAGACTGCTATGTCATAAAAGCTGTGGCGAGACTGGAGATGCTCACTACCACAGATAGAAAAGGTTGACTTGCTCCTCGTCGATCTGGAATCTGTTTCTGAAGGCATCGGATCATGTTTCATTGCAGGTCTGGAATGTTGGTAGTCACTCGCAGAATATCCCACGTCCGCGGTGCTCTTCTGGAAGTCCTGGAGATTTTCCCCTTGGTATTTCAGCATAGCATTGTAGAAATATTTTTCTTGATTGGGCTCATCGTTGCACAATTTGCGGATCAGCGTTTCAGCTGCTTCACTGTGCCAGAGCGTTCGCAGAGCACGAAAAATGTCAGGAGAAATACGTTTGGCCGTCAGAGGTACCCAACCCTCTATTGTCGGCTGAGGACCAATCAGACTCTCGATGCGTCTCATGGGCGGGATGTCGTACATTGCGTCGTATTTGTGGAGAAAAGGATGTTGCCATATCTCATCGATTTTGATCCGTTTATGCGGGTCCGGTACGAAGATCTTGGTGAGAAGGTCCTTGGCTTCGTTGCTCAAAGCCGACGGCAGCTTGTAATCCGCGTCGTGGATTGCTCGAAACAAAGCCTTTAGCTTCTTATCCTCAGTCATTTGGTTGTGCGGATCCGAAGGAAAATTGAAAGGAGGATATCCAGTCAACATGACAAACAATACCACCCCACAGCTCCAGACATCCGCTTGCCCCCCATCGTAGGCCTTGGATGACAGAAGCTCAGGTGCTGCATAGTGGGGGCTGCCACAAGGAGTGGTGAGCAAATTGCCTGCAGGCTGTAGAGCCGCCATGCCAAAGTCGACAAGTTTGACACACATTTCGCGATAATCCAAAAGGATGTTCTCGGGTTTCAAATCTCGATGGTGAATATGAAGTCGATGGCAGTAGAGTAGGGCACAAATGATCTGGCGGAACAGGTAGACGGTGACATCTTCCTCCAAGCGTTGGCGACGGGCTACGTAATCAAACAACTCTCCGCCTTCGACAAATTCCATGATCAGATATCTGGTACAGATTAGCATTATTCAAGGGGAATTACGAAGTCGCATACATCTCGTTCCTGTTCTCCCAGACATCGTACAGGCGAACAATATTGCGATGGCTTAATAACTTCATGATCGCGATTTCACGCTCCAGGCCTAGCGGCATATTCTTGTCGCCGCCGAACGAACCATCCTGAGAATTGACCAGGTTCATCAAGCTCAAAGCTCGAGACTTCTCTGCCACAGGGCGGGCAACAATCTTTGCGACACCTGGTTGTCCAGTGACGACATGTCTGACCTTCCTAACGCGTGCAGTACCTCCTTTCCCGACAGTGGAGCCCAGCTGCCATGGACCAATGTGCGTCTTTCTCTTCCGCGCAGTGCCAGAGCCATTGGTGGAAGTGTTTGACAAGGCCGAGTTTCGCTTGGAACCGAACTCCGAGTTGGAGACTTTAGACACAAGTTTTTGCTGAGGAGACTGGACGAGGGTATGGCGGACAGCAAGACTGCCGTTTCCCACGAGGGACTCGTTTTTCGGCATTGCTTGACCAATCTTAAGTGGAGACTTTTCTGGAGTCTCAGCTATGGGTGCGGTCCTGATATTTGCCCTTGACGATCCATCTCCTAAAGCCGGCCGGTGTGTTGATTGCGGTGTTTGGTGATAGTAGCGCTCCATTCTCAAGGTCTGCGTGCATGAAGACGCGGCGGCGCTTGAGATGGGACCGGCAAGTATACTGGCGGTATAATGCTAAGACTGTAACGCAATTGGCTTGGCGATCCAAAAAGACACTTCCGTGTCGTGTCTGGAGAGGGTCTCTTGTGTTTGTGGTTGTGCGCGTGGAGTATCGTTGTTGTGGTATCGACGTCAAAGTAGTCCGCGTGATGGGAGGGCGTGAGATGTTCGGCGAATCTGGGAGAGGTACTTTTCACTGGGTTGAAGGGTTTCGTACTGCAAACGAATGTCGGTGATGTTCGATAATCGATGAGATGGCTTGTTTGGTGTCGGATTTGTTGTCTGAGCAAGGACCACGGCGCGTTCGTAATTGCCCACGTCGAGATCGATAACACCGCCTCGTGAATAGCAGAAAGGGCAGTAAGGCTCCGAATAGACTGATAGCTTCACCTATTCGGAATTGGGAGGAATTTGAGTAAATGCAGCCGATTCGTGGCTAAAGGAAAGGCGAAGTGGGAGAAAGAGAAGGCTGATAATTTTCGATGGGATGAAAAGAGAAGTTTGTTTACCAATTTACGAACGCGATTGATGAGATCATCTTCTCAACCTTAGTTTCATCCATCTCATGTTCACCCAAGGCAGTGACGACCGCCTATGAAAATATCAAGACGTTGTTGGAAACGAAGCCTCTCAAATCGAGACCAGTACCGATGAGACCCAAGATCGATTTGCCAGAAACCTATCGTCAATGATCCCGAGTTGCAGAAACCTCAAACTTCTTGTCCCATGAGTAGAGAACTTCAAGGACCTAGATCATTCGTCTCAAGTTCGAAGTCTTAAGAAATGTTACCTGAAATACTGCATCACTCTTTCCCCCTGCTTTGCACCGAAGTTATACCACTCGATGTTCTAAGATACTTACAGAGTCCTATCGAAGATATCAGAGAGAGACCTCTGAGTGGCCTACTGCCAGCTCGATCACCCAAAATCGGAATCTCATCCGAACATCCGATTCTAGGATCGTGTACCGTCTCCAGCGCGTCGTGCTTGAGATACAGGGTGGAATTCATGTTCGATCGCAACCAAACCTCGTCTGCCACCAAAATCGAAGAACTGGAGAAAGTAAGCACAATGATAATGGAACATTAGCGGGAGAACAGGATCTGACTTGGCAGAAATAGCCCATGGTTCATCATCGAAATCCCGAGATCGGGGCCGGAAGTTTTCAGTACCAAGGTCAGAAGAAAGCTATCCGGAAGCTCTGCGCATCGATCCTGAGTTGAGTGTGCTATAACGAACATAGCTACTGCCGCTGGCGGGGCGTTGCATCGATGATCCACGAGGAGCAATGACTGCTCACGAACCCATCGAAGAAGATTTTCTGTCGACAAAGGCGTGATCACAAGTAGCCAAGGCATACTAGTACTTGAGATCTAATCATCCTCACTTCGCTCTTCCTCGTCAGGCATATCACGCTGCGAAGTCGAGCACTCTCAGCTCAGATCAGATCCTCGTACAGCATGTCACCCCAGCATCTCGTCATCAACCATCGCAGCTATCAAAATCAACACAAAGGGTCTGAGCAAACAAAGATTCAGAGTCCAAAAATATTCCCAACAACGCAGGTCAAGAACAACAGGCAAAACGTCTTCCAGACGGGGAGAAGCGAAGTGCAAGGGTCACGGGTTAGGCTCCAAGGCAAGCACGACCCACTTTGAACCAAGTAATTAGGTAAAGTAGAACCGACTCATCCGCAATAGGGCAGGAGCGACGGCGTGAGTGCAAAGCACATCGAAATCCCCACCCTACCTTACCATCCCGTCTTTCGTCTCCCCATCCGCCAAAGCGTATTTGTCCGATTTTGAGACGGCGTGTAATGGTCAGACTAGGAGTAGAAGAAAATTGCTTTCGTCAAACTAGCCCTGCTCAAGGAGGCATGGTTCGTGGGATAATCGGACCACCAAAGGAAATTGCAAGACAAGGCTGAATGACGGTGGGCTAGTGTCCGTGGTACATGAGTTATTGATTCCGTTCGAATCTATAATAGTCTGCTGATCGTCGCGAGGGAGCAACTCGAAGGAAAGGCTCAAAGATCAGTCTCAGCAGTCAAATGATATTTTCAAGGGACTCAGTTGGAAATAGGCAGTGAAAGTGGGTGTTCATGCACAGTAGGACCAATCAATTCTCAGCCCAAACATCAAGGGTATCAACGCTGTTCGGCGTAATGAAAACATGGAAGCATATCCCTTTTCCCTACTCATCGGCTTTCAAGTTTCCCACCCAGGGCGTGTGAATATTGCCAATCAATGCCCTCAGCATGATGTCCATCCATAAATTCCGACGCCATGTTATCCAAGAGAGAGAAAAGAGTCCGCGACCCAAACCACTAAAGGTGGACGGGACGATGACAAAACAGCCACACAAGTCCGCGAGAATGTGGGTTGTATGCAGATACAAATCGCACCGTGAGAATCGTAAATAGCAAAGGAGGTATCCGCGGAAAACAATAGAGATGAAGGTACTCGTAACCTTCTTTGCACAACACAAAAACTCCAGCCACTTCTTCCTGGTTTTCGGAATCCTCGGGAACGTCGGTGCCGCCCAGCATTGGAAGCCAAAAGAACATCACCACCCACCCATATTATCTTCATACATTATAGATACATCAATGTCTTTATGCAAAAGGACCGGTTATGAGGAAGCCCGTCATGAGGTGATGATTGGCTTGACGTCGTGAGTCTCGGATTTGGCGACAGGTGATTGAGATCCTTCTTGTTTGCAGACGCCATCAGTGGCTCTTTCGTTCTTGCCGCAGCCTTTGACGAGGATATGTCTCTACGGGCACGTTAAAATGGGTCATGGTGAGCAGAAAAAGGGCTGGATTTTACCTTCAATGCGTCTTTGCGGGAGAAACTCTTGTCGCAGTGGCCACAAGCGTACGGCTTGACAGCCAAATGGATGCGCTTATGACGCTTCAAGTCGTGGTTCCGATTAAAGCTCTGGGGACACACATCGCATTTGAAGGGACGATCGGTGTGAGCAGGTGCGTGGACTTGGTGTGAATTGTTGTTGTACATGGTTTGCATGTTGGCCGCATGACCGCTATTGAAACCTGCAACCAGACCTTGAGGTAGACCGCCCATTAGCATTGGAGGACCACCAGGGTTATTGAGATTCGAGAGCACGGGTCCGTGGGTGCTGTGAGGCTGATAAGTGCTGGAATTGAATGGTGGTCGCTGAGGATAGTGACTTGTCTGTACTGCGGGCGCAGAAAGTGGCGCTGGTCCAGCAGTTGAAGGTGACATTTGAGGTCGTCCACTCATGCCACTTCCAGCGCTCAGAGGAGTCGATTGGGTTGGAGAAGGTCCTGTGGGGTACGGGTAGTGCGGGTGCTGGGGCGTGTTGGGACGCTGTTGTGAGTAGTATTGGGGCGTTGGTGGAGGTCGGTTGAAGGGTTCTTGAGAATGCACTGGAGAAGGATGTTGTCCGGAGGATGAGACTGGCGTCTGCACGCTCATCATGTGCCCGTGCTGAGCCTGCTGTTGGTGATGGGGTGGAGGCATCGTTGCTAACGTTGGAGCAGCAGACAATGACATTGAGGATGGATACGAGGGCAGACTGGATTCAAAGGATGAAGTCGACATCGGACCTTCGCTCGAAGGAGGTTGGGAAACTCGAGTTCCGGATGGCAGAGGAGAGTAGGTGCTGCGCTGTGGATGTTGTTGTTGAACGTGCTGTTGCTGCTGGTGCTGATGGTGTTGTCGCTGTTGGTGATGTTGATAAGACTGGTGTTGCTGTTGATGGCTGCCTTGCTGAGAGAAAGAGTATGCGGACTGCGTGGGCGGTGACCATGCATAAGAGCCGTTGGGTGGGTAAGCAGGAGCTCCCGAAGAAGCAGAACTTGTCTGAATGCCCGAGGATGGGCTGATTCCGTCACCACCAATGGTGCTGGGAGGTGTCAGGAGATTTCCAACACTGGTGAGGCTCCCAGGAGTGTGTGAGGACTGAGACGCTGACACTGCGTATGAATTGTATTTCTGTTGCGAAGGAGGAGGTGGAAGCTCGAAGGTTGGCAGACTTGGAGCATTTGGCCTGCGAGATGCGAATCCTGATGGAGCACCCATTGAATCCGGCCCAGGATGCATATGGGCCGAACGAGCTACTGCGGCAGCCACGGTGACGGTTGCAGGCAATTCAAGGCCGAGTGGCCAGAAGGAGCGTAGAGGTTGAAGCAAATTTTCGAAGACGGTTCCGCAAAACACGGCGCTTGGGAGATGTGCAATGCTGCGAAGGACTGAGTCGGTAATGAGATCTTGCAATTATGCTGCTTTATGAGGCTGAAGGTGCGGTCACAGATGGCGACCCAAGAGGCGATCGATACCGAGCACAAGGAGACTCGATCCTGTACTCTGGTAGTTGTGCACCTTAGAGGCAGTATTAAGGCGTGGAGAGGGATCCGAGTTGGTATTTCAAATCAGGAGCCACTGGATGAATGGTTGGTTCCTGCGGCCAGTACCACGAGGAATGCGCGTCGGTTCAAAAGGCTTCTAGAACGGCGTGACGAGGCAATGATCCGAGTCCAAGGCCCAGGTAATTTGGCGATGAGGCGAGTCTGTACTCCGTAGCACGCTGGTACGCGTGGGCGGCACAGGAGCCTGATCGAAGCCGGAAATCCGGTTGTGGGATGCTGTGCGAGGCCGAGGGTAGCACAAGACTGCGAAGGTTGCGGTGTCAGGAAGTGGTGCAAAGGTCGAATATCTGGTGGGAGCGTATCGAGAGAGTTTTAACCCGCTGCTGCTATGTCTATTCTTGGGTCCGAAATGAGGTTCTGATGTTCCCCCTGTTGACGACCGCTGGCTAGGCTGACCTAGAGATGCAGCTACTTCCAGCTAAAGGTTCAAAGCACCGACGATATGCAGGGCGCTCGACTTGAGAAGTCGACGACGACGACGACTTCAAAGGCGTGGCAAGCAAGAGCTAGCAAGAGAGACGGAGAGAAAGAGAGAAAAAAGGAGGGACGGTGCCGTGGTGTTGCAGCTGGCGATGACGAAGTGGTGAGGCTCAAGAATCGGGGCGTTCTTGTGGTGGTGGTGGAGGGAATGGTGGAGCTTCTCAGACTATCGTGAACAAAGGCTGCGAATGGACCAGTATGTATAGCGTACGCCAAAAGAACAAGGGGCGCTTGGGCCGAGAATCTGGATCGGACGGGACGTGCTTGGGAGCCAAGGAAAGGAAAGCACGTCTCCCGCGGCTCGAATTTGGACTCGCACGGCTGAGAGACCCCGCAAAGAGACAGCGCAGGCGAGGCAATACCGTCACCTGTGGTAGCAGTCGCTGGGCAGACTCGTCTCTGGAGGGTGTAGCTGACAGGCCGGCGGGCAGGCGAAGAAGCAAGCAGAGGCAGAGGCAGAGGCAGAGGCAGAGGCAGAGGGAGGAGGCAGGAGGCAGGAGCCAAGAGACAAGAAACAAGAGACAACAAGAGACAACAAGAGACGAGAGACAAGATACAGCAAGTGACGGTGAGAGGAATGGCAAATCAAGGCGCAGAAGGGAGAGGGAGAAGTTGGAACAACAGCAGCAGCCGTCGACGACGACGAACGTTTGTTGATGCGTGTCCCTGGCCGATGGCGACTCGTAGTCTCGTCCTGAGGAGCAAAGGAGCATCGCTGAGTCTGACGGCAGGGATGGGCAGCGGGATCCTCAGGCGCTTGAGATAGTGGCTTGCGTCGATCGAGTATGGCCTCGTTCGCTTGTCTCCCAGCTGCATGGATGGTGCTGGATGGTGCTGCACTGCTGCAGCCCGCAGATTGCTTTTCGTCCTGAGGCCTGAGATGGCTCCGGCCCAGGAAACAAAGGCCTGAGACATGCATCCAATCCAACGCGCCTGTCAACCGCCTCTGAGCCTGAGCCTGAGCCTGAGCCTGAACAGTGAACAGTGAACACACTGCACACGGCGAGAAACAGCGACGTGCCTTGATCTCCCCAGCACATCTCCGGCAACCGGTAGCGGTCTGTCCGCGGGCATCCGTACCGTGATGATGCTGATGATGCTGATGATGATGCTGATGATGCTGATGATTGTGGTGATGATGCTGATGATTATCGCTGCTGCTGCTGCTGCTGCTGCTGCTGCTGCTGCTTGCCCCTGACCCTCGCGCGGCCAGGTAGGAGAGAGGAGGTACCTAGGCCTGGACAGGAGACTCGAGAGCATAGCTAATCTCGACTCTCGAGCACACCTAATCTCGACTCTCGAGCACAACATGTTCCTTCCAGAGCATCGCGACTCCGAGGCACATTGCCATTTCCCATCACATCTCCCAGGCACTCGTTCCAGCGTCTGCCAATCGCTGAACGGCAGCCCTCGGCGGAAGCGTGTCAGCTCTGCATCGCAGGGCCGCGGCCATGCTCATCGAGGCTCGATCCCGACGGGCAGACAATAATTGCTGCAATCTTAATCGTTTCTCCTGTCTCCTGGCTGGTGCGGCAAAGTGCAAACAAACCCAGGAGCTATATTTGGATGCTTTGACAATGCGCCGGCTGTTTGTCTCAACTGCTTCCTGCTCAACCACGCGCCCTCATGATTCGTCGATTCTTCGGCAACCGAGTCTCCTGAGTTGAGCTTCTTCTGCTTTGGGCGGCGGGACCCCCCGTGCCCCATGGCATTGGCCAGTGACATGGATGATGGGGTGCTAGCCCGTCGCGCTTGAGCTAACTCCTGGCCCCTCGCGTCCTGCCATAACCGTGATACTGTAGTATGTCCAACATTCTCATCTGCCTCCGTCGATCCCTATATGTCCATCCATCATCACCGCATTCCAAGCTGTGTGTAGTGTGTACTGTGTACTGTGTACTGTGTAGCCGACGGTCGTGCAGCAGCGCTTCTAACAAGGGCCATGTTTGTGTGCTAGCGGGCCTCGCAATGTTCCGCCGACCGGGTCTGCTCATCGGCCGGGAAGAAAGTGATGCCCCTCCGATGGCTAGGTCCACAGTCCACAGTCCACAGTCCACAGTCCACAGTCCACAGTCCACAGTCCACAGTTCACAGTCCACAGTCCATAGTCCCCTCCACACCTCCCGAGCTCAACGTCGATCCTGACTGGCCGCCCTTGCGCCAGGAGCCAGGATATGCAGACCATCCCACCCAGCTGGACATGTGCCCACCGAGCCTGGATTTGCGGTAGAGGCGGCGCCTCCATACCTAGCACCGGGAGATCTCGTTCGCCTGCCATGTTATCCCGTATCCACAGACCTCGCCCTACACGGCCACTTCTGCCACCACTAACCTCACTAACCCCAGATGGCGCTCAATGTGGCCCCTAGAGCAATGCGCTGTTCCCCCGACGACGACCACTGCATGTCTTGCGGCAGTCGTCGAGATGGGGTACAATGGTACATGAGAGCTTTCAACCTCGAACCCGATGTGTCAAACATTTCAACCGACGCAAAACAACCGTGTAACAGTTTTGTCAGGGAAACGTCAAGTCCATGTCGGAGAGGCTTCGACCAATGGGGCGTTGCAGTAAGCGAGGTAGCCAGCATGAAATGTGACTCGCTGCAGTACGCTATGCCCAGTTGGAGCAACGGCGGCCTCTATGGTTTTTCCTGCCAAGAGTGGCTAAGCTTCATCCCACACCCTTCCAATTTCCAGCAGTCCCTGTTCAATGCGCACCATGCCCCGAGGGGGGGTAGCCGTCACGGCTCATCCTTCCAATAACAGCTGCAAGCGGCCCTATCATACTAGTAGGCTCTTTGACTCGCTCATTGCTGCGAGGCAGCAGGTTGCGCGTGATTGTCAGTGAAAAAATGTCACCCGCAGCTTGTCATGGGTCAGTTGGCTCTTCATTGCTCTCACAACGAGGCCTGCTGCAGCGTGAAAGGCCTTGGTGTCGAATTATCTGACAGAGATTCATTCTCCTCTGGGTGTCTGAGATCTAGCGCGCCGATTCGCACCACGATTCGCACCACCATTACCCGGAACATCAATCATGAATCTCCATGATCAACAAAGCCACACCACAGTAGCCAAAGTTTATGAGCCAGAGCCGCTGTGCCGGGAGTGAATCAAGCTCACAGGACCTCATCTGCGACTTGCAAGGACTACCTTGGCTGCCATGCTGAAGCCTGACCGGGCCCGTCTCTTCCCGAACACACCGGACTTCAGCCTTCGAGCCTGTCCCGCGAAGACCAGCACTACATGAACATGATGGAATATGATGTACATCATGTTCTCCGATCTATCATCTCTTCTCCTGAATTTCTCGATGCTCAGACTTTCACAAACCCATGATCGCATTAGTCAGGCCCATAGGAACTCTTCCTTTCTTGGAACTGGGTCTCCGCCAGCATTCTTGTTGATGCAGGGAGGTGTTAATTTTGCCTCTCTAAAATCGGTCATCCCTGTGCCCCAAATTGCTGGACTCTTACGGCAGGCTTGCAGATGAACATGCCTGCACCGTTCGCGCGACTGCAGCCATGTTACTGGCGAGCGGCCTGCCTAGCACAAGAAATTCCTTTGACAGCGATGCATCACAAAAAATGTGTTCAAGCTTTTCACTTTTCACTGCCAAGAGAAGATTCAACCAGGCGGAACTCATCTTGGCAATACCCATAACCGGATTGTGATCGCGATGGGGCCCCGGAAATCGTTACGATTCGCCGACTCTGCGAGGGATTCGCCATCCAACCATCGGATGATTGCCCATGTCTGAGAATAACTCTCCTAAAGGGTGCAAGAACAATGCGGGGACTGTGTCATCAATGTTCAGCTTATAGATCGTGATACTGTATTCTCAATCCCTGCCGAATAATGCTGTCGTGGTTGCAGGCCGTGTTGGGAATGCGTGTGAATCTCTGGGGCAGCGAAGCGATCCCGTTATAGTACCCTTGCTTCCTACGGTACGTTCATCTCCGAAAATCAGCAAATCGCCTACTTTCGATTCTCGCCTCCGGTGAAGCAATCGTTAAGAATAGCCTAGAGATTTTGTATACCTTCAATCTGCAGTTGCGTGCCTGCGTTCGCCGAATTGACAAGCTTTTCTTAGACCGCCATTGGGAGCGCCAACAAGCAACAGATCCAGTGCAAAAGCCTGTGCTGGCGATACATCTGCGTCCTTTTGCCTTGAGGAGTAGGATGGCTTGGACCCTGGTTTGCCGCCACGCCTTGCACGACCACCCTGTCTGCCTGCTTATGCCTCCTGAAATCATGCAGGTTCCTGGCTTGACTGGACCACGCCTCCTTGAAATTGGCGTTCTCGAGGCTGCCTCCTTGATGCGGCATCTTTGACTGGGTCTGCGGGCGCTTCTGAAGTGGCTCGTAATGGGAAACGATATTCGGATCTTGTCGACAATGGCGCTACTCTTCAGCCTCATCAACAACCTCACTTGGTCAATTTAAGAAGTCTTTTCGGCGCCGTTGCTCTCCTGATGAACTCTGGCGAATAATGTGGAAATGAGGGTATACGCATGAGCGAACCGAAAAGGCGTTCCCTTAATTTGGTCCGGCAATGGTGTCTCTCTCGCGCCAAGAACTGTATCATTCATCCTCTCTTTCATTGGTCTGCGCTTGTGTGCCGCCCACAGTCAACCAGTGTATTTACAGCATAGCTTACTCCCATGACAAGCAGCTGTTCACAAGCTCAGTGTGGATTACTGGCGGCTCGATCCCGAATCAATCATACGATCTGCATCAAGGTCGATCTTTAACGCACAGTGAGTGCACAGTGGAACGATCAAGAGAGCAAAACCTAAGAGGGCATGATCTTGGCGCCAAATTGTTTCGCCTCGATCAGTCTTGCCAACTTTGCTGAACAGATGCTCTGCTAAGCATGATTCTTCTGTGCGCAGGGAATTCCTTACAACTGCATTTACAGCGGCCAGTGGTTCGTTGACCCAGATTCTTCTTCCGGCATCTTGATAACAATGACCGTGAAATGAGAAAAGCTGGCTAGGATAGCATAGAACCCATATATCCTTTCCAGTTTCCTACAGATCGCGCTGGGCTAAGAGAGTGCGTCGGATGTGCTCACTTTCCCGTGCAGAAATGATGAGGGTTCATGAAAGTGTCGACCCGGCTGACACCGCCTATTCGCAAACGGAGAAAGTTGGCCAGTTGGAACACTTCAGCCTGAAGAGGCAGGTTCACTGTTGGTTTCACCTGACAACACTCTTTAGACATCGCATCTCGAAAGTGACACTTACCTGTCTGCTGCATACGCCATGTTTCGAGAAGAACGAGCGCAAGTTCTGGAAGTTCGTGTCAATCCGAGATACATCAGTTTCACCCAACTCTTTCCTTCTATCACTCGTTCCCTTCCACAACACTCTATCAATCTTGGCCGTTCGAGGTAACTTGAGATCTAGATTGATTCTTCAGAAAGAGATCGTTACAGAGGATTCCTTGCGACTTTTCGTGATGGATGTGCCCGGAAATCTTCGAAATCGATCTCGACGAAGGGGACATCAAATCCACCGGATTCTTCGATCGCTATCAGAAACCAAAGGGACGCTAGATTAACAATACCGCAGTAACATTACTTATTACCAGATTTTTCAATAGCTTCCTTACCTCCACCAAAGCCTCCCTTCACATCGACCCACCCAGTCAGGCCTTTGCCAAACACTCCGGCCGATGCCTCCTCGTTTCCTTTCCCGTCTGAAATCCTCTCCTCCCCGCCGTCCACAAAACCCTCTCCGGATAATTACTGATGATCCCATCGGCCCCGTCTTTGATCATCTTCTCGATCAAAACCTCATGATCAACCGTCCACGGTACGACGGTCATGCCCTTCGCATGCGCCCTCTCGACAACATCTCGATTCGAAAACGCCGTATAGCCTGGAGTGAATTGCGTCGCACCTGTAGGGTATCCATGCAAGGGACTTAAGATGGAAGCGTTGATGGACGCAGCAGCCGCGACCCAATCGCCATTAAATTGTTTTTGAAGATCCAAACCACCGAGCCAGGGATACTTCCCACTGGAATCTGGAATGATCTTGGTTGGATCGATCAAGGCCGTTGTGCTTGCTTCTGGCCATTTCTCCTTGATGCCGATGAGGGTCCTCCAATCGAAGGATTCGATGGTCGTTCTTTCAGCGAGGTTGTGGGATTGGAGGATGGGCCAGAGATTGTTTACATAGGTTTCCAACGGGAGTGTTTGATTGGGCGCTGTCGGGTCGAGTTTCGTTTCGAGGTTGATCGCCACTGAGTCATCCTCGTAACAAGCAATCAGTTCAAGCACCTCCGTCAAAGTGGATATGCGGGTTCCCGGGTGGACTGCTGACGGTTAGTGTCGCGATCGATGTGGGCCATTCGACTTCACCTTCGGCCTGCGGGAATTCCGGGAGCTGGAGACCACAGTCCATGGCTTTGACTTGGGCCAGAGTCAGATTCGCGAGGAACTGTCCGACATGGTCTCCTTTGCATTTGGTCCCGAGAATCATATGCTGATCGGTTTTACATCAGTCCTGCCAAAAAAAAGAACGAGACCCCGCCCAGATCACAATGACCGACATCATGCCAAATCACCGGAATGCCATCCGACGTAAACACGGTATCCATTTCCAACGTGTCTGCACCAATTTCCTGGGTACAAACATTATTAGTCAGTAAACCCATGACTCACGGGTCTTTCCAGCACAAATACCATGGCGTATGCAAAGGCCTGTTCACGGCGTGTCAGTCCCCTATCCACCATTAGCTTTGTTCGACACAACCCACGTATAGAGATTCCTCCGTCCTCATTCCTGCCCCTCCACGATGCGCCTGCGTTTCGATGCGTCGCTCTCCATAGGAGCGATGAGGCCGACCAAGGACTCGAGGCAGAAGTGCAGCAAGTAAACACCAACCGCGGGGTTTCAACATCGCGATAATAGGTAAGGAAGCAAGCATCCGTCAAGAACATGCCATCGCGGTGCGAGTGAGGCGGAGGGGGAGGAGGATCACGGCAAAGATATGACCAAGGGCCAGCACAAGCGCACCGTACAGTACTGCAGAAATCCGCAATCATCCTTGGTTCACATCGCTGGGAAGTCCACCCGCTGGAGATTGGTGGTTCATCTAAATATTGCTGGGATTTGACCAATGGGAGAGCCGACAGAGGTGAACGTGGTAGCCGAAAAACCTCTTTCTCGCCTAGTATGGAACTCAACACTCCATCTACCTTCTCCACGTTGGAATGAGAACAAGGCTCCATAACGGTACATCTCAATTCTCAGAGAATTCTGCTCCACCATCCATCTCTGAAATTGTTTACGCTATTCCAATCATCCATCCAGCCGGTCGTTACTCATGTGCTCATGAACCCATTTTCCTTATTTGCTATTCATTCTACATTTCCCCATTTTCTCGGTTGTCAATCATTCATCTCATTTAATCCCGGTCCCGGTCCCGTTCCCGTTCCCACCAAAATGCAACAGCGCCAACATCATCACTATGCGTAACTCATACATCATAACCATCCCAGCCACGTGCGTCAAGCACACGAGGTATCAAGCGGCGACATAACGATCACTGCGGTACTGCCCGTGCGGCATCGCACCCCGATCATTCTTGAACTTGTCCGAGACTTCGGGTTGGACAAACTTGGCTAGGAACGGCACACACTGCATTCCCGCCGTCACGCTTTGCGGTCCGGAGTATTTGCTTGACGGGGCCATCGGCATGTTGTCCTTCGCTTGTTCACACACCATGTACGTCGTTGGCGATGTGCAGAGAAACGCGCCCGGAACGCAAGGAAGGTATTGTGCGTTGTTGCTTGTGTCGGCAAAGGACAGGGGGCTAGCGGAGCCGGAAGCCATTGCACGACTTGTAGGTGAGGATGGTGAAGGGTTTGAGTTGGGAGTTGAGTTTTCGACGTTGGCTAGGGCAGAGCTCGCAGCAGTCGTGGAACCGAGCGCGGTGGATGCCATCGTGGAGTTGGCTGCGCTTGCGGGTGCGGTTGGGGTGCTTAGAAGTTGTTAGTACTCTTCACTGTTATTTCAAAACGACACTCAGCAATGATTGGCCAGAAGTAACTCCAGATCGACCATTGACAAGTTCCTGGCAATTCGGGATTTAGAATTGGCCAGTAAGTTGTCACTGGTCGATGTCGAGGCTAATCCGGTGCATCATTGCGAGGTTCGAAGACCATGCCACTCTGTGCTTACCTTATTGAAGTGGTGTTTTCCGCATTCTCAACGCCAGTAGTTGCGACTTTAGGGGTGGACGTGGTATTGACGGATGAGATGGAGGTAGCGGCGGATGAGACAGGGGCAGATGTCGTCGTCGCGGCCGCGTCCTGTGCCGAAGTAGTTTCCGCACTTTTAACACCAGTGGTTGCAACTGTGGAGGTTGACATCGTAATGGCAGATGACATAGAGGAAGATGGCGTCGTCGTGGCCGAATTCTGAGCCGAAGAGCTCTCAGCGGAAGTACCAGCAACTCTAGATCCTTGGTAGGTCTGGCCAAAAGGCGTGGGGCTGTCGCATCCATTCTGTGCATCTTTAGGCGAGGAAGAGGAACTCGCTCCGCCATAAATGACATCTGGTCCCAAATTGGGGAAGACGGGATCTACACCTTCGGTTGTGGCACACTGGTTCAGGCCCCCGAGATTCGCTCGCCAGATACTAGGCAGAGAGGACATGGACGTGAAAGTAGACTGTCGTTTCTGTTGAGAGCGCCGGACGGTCGATGATCCAACTATCTGCACAAAGGCGCAGTTCATATACATCTCTCTGTTACCTATTTCATTGAACCAAGTCCAAGCAAAAAGGGCATTTCCGGTCGGTGCAAAGCTGGGGATTGTGAAGTCGTACTGTTGAGTCAAGGGACACCCTCCAACCATGCTTTTGATGACCTTGAACGTGCCACCGTTATCGTAGGACAGTGACAATTGGCAGGATCCTCCTCCATGTGTCGCGGATCCAGATAAGGCCATCTGGTAGGTCTTGCCGGCTGTGTACGTTGCTGTCGCCACAAACGCGTCATTTTGATATCCATGGCATGGGAAATTACTGCCGTCGGCAGACAAGGGAGACTTAAGGTTGTAGTCAACCTTGTCATCCGATTTCGCTGGGTTTAAGGGACTGCGGAGTGGAAAAGGCTGACTCATCTCTATGTGTGATGATACAAAAGGAGAAAGCGTAATGAGAAACAATGAAGTTATAGCGTAACTGAAGGGGGATGTTGATGAGAACATGGTAGTAGGTATTGATGAGTAGATTTGACTGGTGTCTTGTCTTCGCAAGATCTATCCATCCTTTTGTATCTGATTTTTGGTTTCTCTTTGGAATTTTGGAGGAGGCAGGGCAAGCCATGATTTTTTTCTGGAGGAGAAAAATGTTGTTCTGCCAACATCGAGGAGGTTGGAGGATTGAGACGTCTAGAATTAGGTTTGTCAAAGAAAGTCCAGGTGCTAACAAGACGGTACCTGCAGCCGGGGCATCTTTCCGTATGCACAAAGGGATCAGGAAGTCCAAACACGCATTGCTGGTTTCGAGCTCCATGAGGCAATGACCAGCCGAGAGGACAGCCAGCCATCTTTCTACTTCTGGTCAAGTCAAAAGCGGAACTTTAATTCAAACTACTTAGAAGGGGCCAGAGATGGACAATCTGGACCGAACAATGATGGACATCGTCAATCGCGTGTGGTTCAAAGGAGCGAGGTGCGGGTCTAGAGGGTCATCTGTGGCTCGTTCGATGTCGAGTGGCAGTGTCCTCAGCCTTGTTTTACCAGTGTGCCCCAAGTCGTTGTCAACCAGTCTGATTGATATTCATTGGCTGGTAAGCTGATTAGCTTCTAAATCTCAAAATCTGATGTCGCTAATTGGTGAATCAACACTACTAGAGGCTCGTTCTCATTCATTGTTGAAATCCCCCAGACTTTAGTGACTGAATGTGACGGAGGTATTAATTGACTTCAATTCGAGCTGTGACTTGGGCGGTCTACCAGCAGATATTTCCGGCACCTATATTTCTCTTGCCAGACGCGTAGCAGTGGCGTACCCTGTGATACAATATTGAACGACCTAGGGCCCGGGTTGGGGAGCGACGAAGACAGATGGGGTGTGATTGACGCAGCTGAGAAGAAAGTTGGTGGTTGGAGTAGGACCAACGCCTACGTAAGCAGACGTTAAAAAAATGCCCGAAATTGACTCCTACCCACAACACCAATTCCTCGTCTACGCATGGCAAGATCCATGCATTCATCATCAGCCATCAGAGCCAAGAACTCTTCAACTTCGGGGCCGTTGGGTGCATGTGGTCTAGCACGCGCTCTCCAATGCACTAGGTCTTTCAAACAACGACACCAATTGCTGTTCTCGCCCGTCGTAGGCCTGAAGATGATGGCGCATGCTAGGATTTCCACTCTGCAGGGAAAGAAGGGTTGGGCATTCGAAGTTGCTTTGCGCCATTCAATGGTCCAGGATGGTTGGTGGGACATAACTTGGTTTGACCATCCTCAAAAGAGCCTTGTAGAGCTGTGATTCCTCGCATTGACCCAAAGTAAGTTCCGGGCGTGCTCAAACTGTCCCGTTCGATTTTCGCGCAGCCCTTGTCGGGGAGAGGATTTTGCGTTTTGCAAGTCGACGTTTCAAACATGCCCTCACCGTGGATCCCCTCCGTTCATACTTCCGCGCTCCTTCTTTATCTTCCAGAGATCTGAGAATTCACGGCTCTTTCCTACAGTATGCATATCTCTCACTTTCCTCCTGTTGAATGTCAATCCAATTGCAAGTCGACAAGGACGTAATTTCTCCCTCAAAATAGGCTTCGGTAAGGCCAAGAAGGCTGTAGGCTGTACACCACAGGAGAAAACGTCAATTATTGATCAGAACCATCTGTTGACCGGCTCAGTCACACTTTCACTTGCCTCTTAACTGATTCAGTGCCTCTCAGAAGAGCAAGGGTATGGTCTCGAATAAATGAAACTTCGAAACGAAGTTCCCTGCCAGCTACTTTACCAAAGCCCATCCATCTGCGCCCACCCCGCAAAAACCATTATAAAGTCTATCCGAGTGAACTGCGTGGGATGATTAACGCCCTGTGCGGACATATCATACGGTTTCATCTCACTATATCAATGGAACAAGGTCAAGTCGCTCCACTCGATCTATTCGCTGGAAAGCGCAGAGGCGGCTCCCTATATTGATCTCTGTATAGGGTTCAGGTTTGACCAGTCTCTTCAGCTCTTTTGTCTGCACATGTACAATACTCTGGGATTTGTTGGATCAGCCTCTGTCCATACAATTCATCGCCTTTTTGCCTTCGATTCCTTGCTCTCCTAGCCTGTTTCTTTGGTCTCTGGACATCTACGGCCGACGTGTGGGTTTTTTCCTTTCCAGTTCAATCTTGCCGCTTGCCAGATCACTACCATGAAGTTCTCAATCTTTGCTGTCGGCGCGAGTCTCGCCTCTCTAGTCTCCGCTCAAGCAGGCGCAGCAGAACCACCCAAATGGTATGCCAAATAACCATGCTCAGAAAGAAAATCCCAAACTGACTACATCAAGCGGGACCACAATCATGGTCTCTGCCATCTCCACTTCAGGTTGCGGCATCACTGGCACGTCGACTCCCTACTCCCTTCTCCCTTCACAATCAAGACAGACTAACAATCCCAACAGAAGTCGAATGCATGTGCAAAAACACCAACCTCATCAAGAGCGTTCAGTCCAAGATTCCCAAGGCCTGCCCATCAGAAGCCGACCGCGCTGTCTTCGCCATGTTCTTCAACTCGCAATGCATCGGCCATCCCGGATTCCCAATCACCATCGGAGGAGGTGAAAAATCCGCTACCACGACGAGTGGTGGAGCCAAGCCAGCCTCTGCCTCTGGCACGAGTGATGCGAGGACCACGAGGGTTTCGGTTGGTGCGTTGGCCTTCGCGGGTGCTGTTGCTCTTGCTTTATCATGAGACGCATCGGGTTTTGTTTGGCATTTTTCCACTTTGCATGATGGCTATGGAGTTTGGGTTTGCATTGGGATTGTGGCAGGACAGAGTGTATGAGAATCGTGCTACCGGCATGGCATGTGCCGAAGCGAGGCTGGCCTTTTCACTGGGATGAAACACGGACAATGTAGACAGCATTTCACAACATCGCGCAAAACGTTGCTTAAACGCTGCTCTGTCCCATAATGCCGTCTCCGGAGCAGAACCCCTCCGATTCGAAGGATCACATTGTTCTGGAATAGCTGATCACAGTAATTCTGAAATAGCTCGGCTCGGGTCTTATCCCTAATTTGCCCAACAAGGCATTCCCTGTTAGCGAAAAACTGGTGCTTGGGTAGATCAAGACCCTGCAGACTCTGACTGGCAGCACACTGGAGGCCTCCATAGCCTTGTTCGTGTACGCTTTGCACGAGAGACATTCAAGAACAGACCTCTATCCAAAATCGACGATTATAGTATTACGGCTGAAACAACTGCGTTGAGCTGCACTGTGGTAACAGTACCAATCACACCACCCTACATTCAATAGGAATTATTGCCTGGACTTCCATGCCCCATCCATCACAGCTGATCTATGCCTTGCCGCACTCAGCAATAAGCTGCATGTGCTGCTCAGGGTGTGTCTTCTCGATATTCCCCTTCACCATTCGCTTCATAGCGAAGTTGGTCTCCACCTCCACGTCCTCCTTGATAGCTCCATCAGCCACTCTCCACTCTCCTTTGATGATCAATGTGCCCACAGGTGGTTTAGCGAGAACGTGGGTATCGATTCCATTGGCTCTGTTGGTTAAGGTGAGGGTGTAGGTGGTTTGACCCATTGGTTTCTTGTCTGTGACGCTGTAGGCGATGGGGACGTCGAGAGCGGGCTCTTCGGTTGAGGTTTTGGAGTAGGTGATCAGGGCTGGGGTGGTGATCTTGATGAAGGCGTCGTGGTTGTGCAAGGCTGCGATCACGGATTCGGGGGTCGAGGCAGCAGGTAGGGGGGTGGAGATGCTCGTCGTCGGTGCCATTTTGTTTGTGGACAAGGAGAAGTTGAGCTTAGTTGGTTGAGGTTACCTGTAGAATAGAGAAGTAGTATCTAGAATGAGGGGTCTGGGATCGAAGTAGGGAAGCGGGCATCCGAGTATCTATACAAGTACCACTACCCATGGCACAGCTCACCAAGACTATGTTCCAAGATTGTCTCCTCTACCTAGGCTTGCTATGAGCAGCGACAGGTTACGTGCATGTGGTCCGCATCCTCCTTCATCGTCCCGAACAAGGGAGACGACGCACCATGCCAGAACCTGCGGGTTCCAAACCAACTAAAATCAGCTGTCAACGGCAGCAGCTTGGGTTCATCGTATAGGATTTGCCCATGGCTCTGCCGCTAAAGACTAGGTGCTGCTGATGCTGATACTGGACTGCCGTTCGGGTCCCCAGAATCTCATGGTGTTGAGTCAGGCGTAATGCCGTTGGCGAATGTGAATATCGTTTTCCACCCCCTGCTCCAAGGAACAATCAGCAGACACGTGTATGACGGATGGACGGATGGCCTCGATGAATCGGTAGTTCTGCTTTGCAAAGTTGTTGTTATTGGAAGAGGACCCCGCGGTGAGTCGCGGTTGGTGCTCTTCAGGGGTTATCGAGAAGTCCGGTAGATGAATACCCAGGGTACTCCGACCTTTGAAACCACTCCTCGTTTGGCCAACTGAGCCAAGTGCATATGAATGACTCGAGTGTGACTTTGTATTTGCATAGATGATACGGAGTTAGAAAATGACAGAAATAGGACGAGAGCCGATCTCCCGCATCCTCGCTTGACCAGGGCGTCAATCAACTACCAGGGGCAACCTGAGATTGGACGGTGGAATCTAGCACTCTCCAGTCCTGAAAATTTCGGGATCCTTAATCATTGGTTGTTACTGCAACACTGTCTTCCTACGGATCTTTTCGATGAAACAGATTATGCACTTTTCCCCTTTGAACAGTCTCATTATTTGACTGTGTAGATAGTCATGTGTACACATTAGACTAAGCCGCGAAATAAGTCATCGATAGCATCTCTTGTCTTTGCTTTCTTCTTTGACTTCTTCATTTCCTTTAGAGATGCCTCGTCCGCTAGAGAACTCGGCATTTTCCTTTTCTTCGGCTTTACTTTGGATAGGTCGGTACTTCTCGAGTCCACTTCTAATGTGCCATCGTCTTTTCTTTCCACAGCCTGTCCTAGACCATAATTCCCATCTCTCGAAATCGGCACACCAACATCACTCTCTGATTCTTTCAATACCTCATCGAACTCCTGCCCTCCAGAGAATTCCTTTAGCGCCACTGCTACGACATCTTCCTCTCCAACCATCTGCTCAATAACACCAGTAATCTCACAAACTCTTCCCAGACAGCCTAGCAGTACAAGTCCCAGCACAGCAAACTGGTTATCTCCGACCAATTGGCTGAAACTACCAAACCATTTTCGAACGACTATCGTCTGCCAGTGCTCTAATCTCTTCTCCACTTTTTTCTCGCATATCTTGACGATCTTAATCCGCCGGGTTGGAAGTAACGTGGACGGCAAAGATTTCGGCGTCTGTGTAATGGTAATATCATGTATCAAGTGGGTTAAGTGACGTCGAAATGTGGAGAAAGAGGGATACCAGTGCTGGCGACGATGCTGATTGTAGTTGCGGTGGTTAAGGAGATGGAGGATGCGGGACGTGTTTTGCAGCTCTGAGATTTGTTCGGTGCTGAGGTTGAGACGTGCGGATTTTGTTTCCTTCATGGCGGTAGACATTGCCGTCACGGTGACGACTACCCGCTAAGCCCAAGGGCTTGACGCTTTTTGATGGGCAGTCAGTAGCTTCTATTATGTTCATTAGCCACAACTCGAAGAAAAGGCATGATTGATTAGTTTCGATTAGTAGGCCGAGAGGTCTTCTCAAATTATTGCACACCAGGGAACTGTTATACGTTTCCTTGGCTTGGATCCAACTCCAAGCAAAGTCTTCATACAATGAAAATGATTGCGTTATAAAGGAATATGCCTATCCCTCGAAGTCGAGGTCATGCCACAGAATCGGAGAAAATATAGGGAAGTTGAAGACTCACGTTTAAAAACAGATGATTATGAACGCTGGATATGATGTAAGGCTAGGTGAAACGGAGAGCAAGCATCACCAATTTAAATCTTGAGCCAGGCCCTTTGCAGGTTCAACGTTAGAAATTTTGAGAGTTTGATTGAAGTTGAAGCTGGAGAAAAGGGCGCTCTAAAAGGTCACGTTATAATCCTGCGGAGGACGCTCGGTCCACAACTCCGAGCTCACAAAACTGTGCAAAACCTATTTCGACCTCCAACACACAACGTCAACCCATCACCACAAGCCGACAGGATGGTCTCTGGATCTGTTATTCGACTCCCGCATCTTCCATACACTAGTGTTCATGTGTCCTTGTTTAAGGAAGTCAAGAATGCTGCATTCTTGCGAATGCAGCTGATGGAAGGCAACGCAGAGTTTGAGTATGCGTTTTTAGATGCGACAATGGTAAACAACACAGCATCCCGCTGTTCTGCTCCCTCCAAGTCTGATAGCGACAGATCATTTCTGTGAACCATGTGCTCGCGGCAGTCTTCCGAGCCATCAACGACTCGATGCATAGCCGACTGAAGAGTCGAAACGTTCATTCTGAGATTGTTTTTTCACTCAGCCCAAACAACAACGTAAGTCGATGCGCATGTACATAGACTCAATCCTCCCGACATCCATCTTCACAACCTGTCTCATCGAGACTCGCACTTACGCAGGGGCCGCCATTTCTCTGTTGGCGAGCTTTCTTTTCAAAGAAGCGAAGAATAACTGAAATGCCATTCTAATCCTGCTTGTCGCTTATTCCACGGACTACTATCCACCGGAATCGTGCCATATCAGGTTCGCTTTAGGCTCACATATCTGTCCACTGCACAATGTTCACATGTAATTATGATTCTTTTTCAAAAAAAAAAATCCCGGTTGATTCATGCGAATGGGGAGAAGTTGGTCTGCATTTGTCGTAGTGGCCTGCTTTTTTGTATGGCAAACGCTTTCAAATAAGATCCGGACGCAACCTGCTCCTACCCTTAGAGAAGCTGTTCAATTTTGGTCTCCAGTCAGGTACTCTTTGCAAATTTGAAGCCCATTCCCGTTTTTAGTTTTCCGAGATAATGTATTGTCTAACCTGCTTCGACAGATTGCCGAGTCATTCCGTCGATTTGGTATATCAGATACAACAACGACCCTTCTCGCAGTAAAGGTGATCGACTCAACCAATATGCTGACTGCAATCGACCCATCCATACATCTCTTTGAGTCAGTGGATGGCACTCGGATTGAGTTCGACGATGTCAATCTCAAAGAAAATGCGGATGTACCTCGTCTCGTCAAAATATATAAACTCTTGCCCGGAGCCGATATGCCAGATACTGAAAAACGAGGTAAAGGGACTCGCGGCGTCAGCAATGCAGTTCCCGAAAAGCAGTTCAACGGCACAACAAAAGAGTTCAATCAGATAACAGAGATGGAGGCCGTGATCCTTGGAACAATGGCATTGAAAGGATCGTGAAGACGCCCTGGTCAGGGTTATGCCACAGCGGTCTGCGCTCAGATTCTCTGCTATTTCATGTCTCGACAGGCTCGAATTATGCTGGACCCTCCGTCGTCAAGTTGAGTCGATGGAAAAAACCACCATCGACCAAGCTAAGAATGCTTCCCGGTACGACAATTTGTGTCCCAAGGCCCTGCTGACCAAATGCGCCTGCAGTTGGTCCAGCAACGACGACAAAGGGTCTCGCTACCTCGTACACATGGTCATTGAATGGATACGAATCATTGGGCATTGCGTTGAGGTTGGATGGTGATAGACTTGGTTCGGAGTAAGGCGCTCCTGCAGCTCCAAAGAATAGCCCATACTCGGAGCCAGATCAATCGAGCAACACACCCGGCTTGAGTATCATACCTGCTTTGATTGGCTGACTGGAAGCTGAAAGTTGGAACCCGTCAAACGGTGAAGCGATGATAGTTTGAAGCTTTCCCGGCCATGGCTGTCAGTGGCAAGGCTGTTGGCACTGTTCAGGGTGCCAGCAGCGTCGCCGCAGACGTAGACGTTGCCATCTGACGTTGCACTCGTGCCGGCGCGAAGTCAGGACAGCGGGACGGATGGAGAGCACTGTCCTTCTATAGCATGTCAAATTTCAGTCTGCCTGCGAGGGCTGACACCAACCCATTCACGAGGGAAGTAACAAAGATATTCAAGATGAGAAGCATGATGCAGATTGATCGGGTGGTTGCTCGATAGGAGTAATTGTATAAATGCTACCCTAATAGCTGAAGACCATGACAACCTCCATACCACTGCCTTCCTTTTCATCCACAAGATAGCATACGCGCAACTGTCGTGCAGAGGTGACAGAAGCGACGTTACAAACTTGTCGGTGTTCAAGAAATTTACTCGGGCGCATTCCTGGTTCGACATTCCCCATGTGCATGACATATTCAAAAATCAATCATGTCCCTGTGTGTCCCGAATGACTCGTTTTCACACATCCCGAGACACCATCACCATCGACCAAACCGACAATCTGCAACGGAAGGTGTCCTTCTTCAAGAGTTGAAGTGAACGGGATGAACGTAATTCATGGCAGCCAACCAACGTAGCCAAGCGACGCATCACGAGGTTTCATGTCGCTAGGTATACCCGTCGACGGGTGTAACGAAGTTCCCTTGTCTCTCTTCCACGTCAACGGAGCCAAGGATACAGAGATTCCCGCCAGATGCACCAGTCTTCTACGTCTTTGGTGTTTCGCTCTTCCGACTGTCGATTCCACCGACAATGCTCCGCCAGAGTAACATGGCACGGACAGTCCTCGAATCAGCAGAGAAGTGCGACAAGGCGTAGAGCTTCGACCCAGCTCATCCATGCTATTCGCAGGCGGGAATGGCTGCAGAGAAACATGATTCGCACAGCTCCCCGCATCAGGCGCATGCATGTCGAGCCAAGTGGGAAGCATCTGGAAATTGTCTAGTGGCCACAAAGGGCCTTCCAAGTGTTCTTGTGCGCCGTCCTCGACGGGGAGCAGGACCGTAGGAAGTAGGGAGTAGGGACAGCCATCCGCGACCTGGATTGAGCAGAAGATGGCCTACTTGACGAGGTGGAAGAGGAACGTCATCTGCATCGTCTAGGTCTCCGCACCTCGTCCATACATGGCGCGCGGCTTACATAGGCTACCTATAGTACATACGTATCATACTCGTACATGCCCTCGCTGACCCTACCTATATCCATGCAACAGTGGCGTCGCCCACGTCTTCCAGCACATGCCCTATCTCGCGATAAGGCCTGACGATTCTTGGCGACCGTCTACTCCACTTGCTGATCCAAAAGATTGCCAGACGAGCTGCAGCCGTGTCGAGGCCTCTCTTCTCCCCTACACAATCTTTGGCGGAATCAGACCTCCTTCAAAGAGGGCGACTTCTGCTTGCCGGCGACGGTGCCAATGAATCAGAAGTCCGAATCCTTATGGCAGATACCATCACGATTCCCTCCCCTCGCGTATTCTTGACTGCTTCACCTGTTGCGTCCCCGAGCACCCACGAATCTCGTCCGAAGCCGGCCCCGCCGATCACCAAGCCCAAACAACAACGCAAACGCAATCCTGCCACCGCAAAGGCAAAGATCTTGCTGGAGAAGTCCAGCCATAATAATGGCATCACTGGCGTGGAGAAGAAGAAATTGTCCAAAAGCAGAAACGGTAGGTTTTACTGTTTTTAACCCAGAAAGTACTCCCCTCTCGTGCAACGCACGCGATCAGCCCACTCTTCTACCATCTTGACGTGCAAGAACTCGCTTCAAAGACACACTTTCTAATTATCACCTCTACAGGATGTGTTACCTGCAAGGCCAAACGACTGAAGTGCGACGAGACCAAACCCTCCTGCCTGCAATGTGCACGGCGCACTGTCGACTGCGGCGGATACAGAAAGGATTATAAATGGAGGCCTTTTGGAGAAACCGTTTTTACTACCGGCAGACCACCAGGAAGTACAAATGCCAAACCAGAGAAAGAGGTGACATTTACATTCAACAACCAGAAGCCCAGGTCGGAGCACTCGCCGTCTCCCCCAAATACTATACAGTCAGGCTCTGCCAGTCCAGTTAAAGAGGCCAAGCCTTTGAACGTGGCGGATGCAAGAGCAGACTCTGGTCAATTGCCTGCCTCGTTGGCTCCGACAAGTCTTCAAGATGAGGTCATGGGTATAGATTTGGACATGGGCTTGGACGATGCAATCGAGATGTTCGAATTTGAACAGCACGGCAACGACTTTGGAGGCCAGCAGGCCATGTCCGATTCGATATTCGGAGAGGACAGCTCGGAAATACAGCAATTCTCAACTATTGATCCCCCCAACGGTCTTCCACTCGACTTATTCCTCAACTTATCAACCTCCTTTGGGTCCATGACTTCCGTCACAGATTTTGATAACGTGTCGGGACCGCTTCTTACACCAACAAGTATGATGGATCAACCGTTCTTTCCAGATCATGACAATGGAGCGGAAGGTATCGTTAGACCTGGTTTTGGAGAACTCGACCAGCCGTGGTCTGTGTCACTGCCAGAGTCTTACCAGTCAAGTATATCATCTATCATGACTGACGGGTCCATCTTTTCGGCTCCAGAGATCGTTCCAGTACCTAGAGGAATCGACTTCTCGCTTGGAAGCCCGGAGATGCTTACACTTCGCTTTCATCGCCAAACCTGTGGAATTCTTTCTGTTAAGGATGGTCCAACAGAAAACCCTTGGCGAACTCTTATCTGGCCTTTGGCAAGAGACAGTCCGGCACTTTACCATGCCATTGCCTCCATGACCAGCTTTCACACGTCGAAGAGCCAGCCTGAATTGAGACTTCAGGGAATCGATCATATGCGCACAAGCATTGAGAACCTGGCGAACGGAATTGCAAACATGCGATTTGACACTGCGATCGCCACGACTCTCGCATTGGCGTTTGCTGAGTCCTGGGACCTGCATACGTCAACTGGTATCAATCACATCAAGGGAGCGAAGATATTGGTCAACCAAGCTCTCACTAGACATCAGCAAGTGTCATTCAAAGGCGAAGAGCTGGAGCGACTGAAGTTCCTGACCAACGCTTGGGTTTATATGGATGTCCTCGCTCGACTTACTTCCGAGGACGATGACGAGTCTAACGACTTCGATGCTGCATACTCGAAGCTCGCAAACTCTTTCGACGCGGAATTGCACCTCGATCCATTGATGGGTGCAGCATCGACTTTGTTTCCCATCATAGGCCGTGTCGCAAACCTTGTCCGACGAGTTCGTCGAAGCAAGAGCAATTCACCATCCACAATCTCTCACGCCATGGAGCTCAAGAAAATGCTCCAAGAATGGGAACCCCCCTTTCTGGAAGAAGTCCCCGAAGATCCGACAATAGATATCGAGCACACTCTCCAAACAGCAGAGGCATATCGTTGGGCTACGCTTCTCTACCTCCACCAAGCGGTGCCAGAGATACCATCATCATCTTCTGCCGAGCTGGGAAAGAAGGTAATGGTCTTCCTTGCCACCGTGCCTTTGAGTTCGCGCACAGTGATCGTACACATCTACCCCCTCATCGCCGCCTCCTGCGAGGCCGTTGACGAAGAAGATCGGCACTGGGTAAGTCAGCGCTGGATGTCCATGGCCCAGCGTATGAAAATTGGCGTCATAGACAGGTGCGCCGACGTTGTCAAGGAAGTGTGGCGCCGTCGCGATCAGTATGAGGTTGATGCCGCGATTCGCCGTCAACCTACTCTCAAACGCGGCCTCAGTTTTGACGCTGATGGTTACGATGATGGTGGTGATATGAATTTCGCATGGAATGATTCTGATCCTTTTGGCGGGGGTAAGAAGAGGAGGGCTACGGACGGGATGTTCGATCTACCAAAGGCATTGAGGCTGGGTGGGAGGAAGTTTGGTCGAGATGATAAGAGTGGGGATGCTGATGTGAATTTTACTGTTAGGGGGAGGTTGCATTGGCTTGGTGTTATGAAGGATTGGGGCTGGGAGGGTGAGCTCACTTCTGCTTATCTTTGTTGTGAAATGTTGCTAACTATGATGTAGTTCTTCTGGGCTGAATATTGTCTGTTGTCCAGCGGTGCGAAGGATTATATGGTGCTTTGAAGGGATGTGAATCGTCGTTCTTTTGGATCTGATTGATATCGACAACGGCATAACGACTCTCGTGGACAGATTTAGCAAGGCGATTGGAGTTATTGTTTGTTCTGTCATTGAAAGATATGGCTTAGGTTTGGGTTTTGTGTGTCTGACTTTGACATGCGTAACGCTCTTTTCGGGATATAGCTACATATCTGTACGACAGATAATGAACAAAGCAAGGGCCTGACTGTCACTTCACATCCGAATACGGGAAAAAAGACAGGTTCCCATATAAATGCTCTTTTCACGAGCAAGGCGGTAGCGACGGCGCTTCCAAGTCAATCCATCGCATATCCGGCGCAGACTTCTCTTTCCATTGTCTCCGAATAAGCTTGTTCCGGTAACCCCAAACCACAACAATGAGGGAAGTCACTCCACCTCATCCAGCCCATGCACCGTTTCCGTTTCCTTAGCTTTGAGGCTTTGCAAGGCTTCCACAAGCCGGGCCCTCACTGCAGTTACCGTCGCTTGTATCCCGTGATATCTTGACCAGAAGTCCCACACTCAGGCTGTCTCGTTCGTGATGGTCCACCAAGAGTACCGCTTCCAGGCACTTTTACCCGCAGCCTTCATGGAGTTTGTGTGGGGAGGGGTATGTGAGGCTGGCCAATCGAATATTTTGTGGGGGTGATTTTGGAGACTTTACTCGATTTGGGCATTATTTCCTGAGGGTGATTTTGGGAGGTGCTATCTTTTTTTTTTGTCCGAGGGGAAGCGATTTTGTTATCGGGTGTGGCGGAGGCGGCTGTGGGAGCTGCGATGGCCGCGGGCGATTTGTTGCTCTTGGTGAAGTGGGCTGGAGATGATGATAGGGCCTTTTGGAAGCCTACCTCATGTGGGATTCCTCATCGAGGGCGCGGCTGAATCCCTGGCGGGAGTAACGCCCTTCACGCCGGCGAATAGAAGCAGTTCAAACTCGCTCACATCTAAATGTCGCCATTCCGCCGTGTCCATTTGCGGCGATGGAGTCCTCTTCGCATAATCACTCCCTGTGCAGTGTATGGCCTAATCCTCATTCATCCACCCATTCAATGATTTGCCCGTGAAGTACCCGTACAAACACTATGCGCATATAGCGATCGCTCCACTAATCATCGAATCGAGTAACTATTAGGCTTAGAGCCAACTGTGAGAGGGCGTAACTTTTTGATCAGCAGAGGTTTGGGAGGCCATATATAATTGTTGCCCTCTCGTCTTTCTGACGAATCGTCAAAGTAGAATTCTCAAACTTCTTCTTTCACTCACAACCCTGGCTCCTGGATTGAGTATTAGTCCAGACGCCCACCCGTCGTCTTCTTCTCAAATAGCACCCGAGCGACCCTTTTCATCTTCACCTCATCTAAAAGGATATCTCGAGTCTCTCCATTTCTACCTCAACTCGTCTACCACCGGATCGAAAGGATTCCAGCGCCCATTCCAGCGACGAACGAGCTCTTCGACGTCGAGAAGTAACTTTGGAAGTGCAGTTGGTGATTCTATAGTCAACGACAGGTTGGCTTTCGAGAAAAGGGCCTTCAAGGAAGACAAGATGGCCGACAAATTGGCTTTGACGTATTACCCAAAGGCGTCGGTCGACTTTTCAAAGACGCTGCCGTTGATTGCGAACGAGAATGCGTTCTTGGGAGACATCCACACTTCGTAGGTCTCCTTTCCCATTCCTCATCTTCTCCTTCTCTTCTAGTTCATGTAAATGTGCAAAAGCTCACCTTCATGATTGCAGAACCGACACGGAAAAGCCCATCTCGGCGGGTTTCTACCGCCTCGAGCCGGGCACCCCTCTGGTTTACACGTACACGTACCACGAGATGAAGATCATCGTATCAGGAGACTTTACGATCGCTGATGAGACGGGACAGAAGGTCAATGCTACGGCCGGGGATGTGTTTTACTTTCCCAAAGGGAGTGTGATTACTTTTACGACGGAGAAGGGCGGGTTAGCATTTTATACCGGACAGAGGGCTAAGGATGCTGCTTAGACAACTTCATGAGCTGAGCTACTTCCAGGGGTGAGGACAATTGAGTTGATTAGGTGATTGAAGATTTGTGATCTGTTGGTGAATGTATGCATGTCGAAGATCGGTGATAGTAATACCTCCGTAAATCTTGAATCGTAGACCCTGCCTCTTCTGACTCGTAGGCTGATATCAAAATCTCAAATTGGTTTCTACATGCTCGCTATAATCGCCAGCGTTGTACGGAACTGTCCTTTCTTCCACGAGTTCAATTGTACCAACTAATTCCACAATCTAACCTCAGACGCGCAAAATCTCCGTTGTATACAAGCCAAACAACCACCACCGTAATGGCAGAGGCAGAAGCAGTACAGCCTCTGTCCTTCCCACCAGACATCTTCGCCGCGCTCACACCTGCTCCATACCTTCTAGCCCACCTCTCACCCTCGAATCGGAAGACACCCTCTCTCCGCGCAAATGGTCGGACGCAATCAGACTTCCGAACACCAGCCCTCCACACAAACTCTCTGACCCATTGCTCCGGCAGCGCCGTTGTCCGTTTCGGAGACACAGCCTTGGTCTGTGGCATACGAGGAGAGATACTACTCGCAAAAGATATCCCAAACGCGCCTGGACTATTGAATCTACCGGATCCTTCACAAGCACAAGACGAAGCCATGGACACTGAACAAGAACAAGAAGAGGAGGAGGACGACGCAAGAGAAATCGCAGATCTGAACCTGTTGGTCCCAAACATCGAATTATCCACCGGTTGTTCACCAGCCCATCTCCCTGGATCCCCGCCTTCCACACTGGCGCAGAGTCTGTCCCAACGCTTACTCTCGCATCTCCATTCTACAAGACTCGTTCGCGCAAAGGATCTACGGATACTGCACCGTCCACCACCATCAGAAGGCGAGGAGCAAGAAGAGACGGAAGTGAAGGCATACTGGACCCTCTACATCGACCTCCTCGTAATCTCCTTGGACGGAAACGTTTTTGACGCAGCCTGGTTTGCACTCCTAGCGGCGTTGGGGGATACGACACTACCGACAGCCTACTGGGATGCAGATCGCGAAGCCGTCCTTTGCACGCACGAAGCAAAGGCATTGAGGTTGCGCGGTCTGCCCGTTCCATCGACGTTTGCCGTGTTCGATGCGAATACGCACAAGAGTTTGGATTTGAGTACCGAGGCGAAACAGGAGAGGAGGGAGAAATTTATATTGGCGGACCCGGATACACTTGAGGAGTCGCTTTGCAAGGAATTCCTTACTATCATGGTTGATTATGACGTGCATGGTACGGCGAGAATGAAGGGCATTGAGAAGGTGGGGGGTGGTGTTATTGGGCGGGAGGAGATAGAGCAGTGTACGAAGCTGGCTTTGGGCCGTTGGGCGGAGTGGAATGGCATGTTGATGGATTGATCATGGCAGCGAGCTGAAGATGGGTAGGAGCTGAACAACTACGTGTCACCAAAATCAGAAAGTCGGAACGAAAGCTGTACATGCACCGGATTAGGAGGAATGAGGTTGCCTAGGAGAGCTACATGTCTCGGATACTTTGGCGATGCTTCCAAATTCAAGACTCGGCTTCGCCTGTGGTCTCAATCGTGTGTTCTCTTTTGGCTCATGCAACGAAAGCATGGGTGGGGAAAGAGACCGACTACACATCGTCCAGACGTACTAAGCGACGCCGTAGGATAGTGTGTCCATCTGAAAACACAACCACGGCGCAGACGATACTTTCATAAAAGAAAAGCCACAAGGTAACGCCAAATGGAGCAACCGATCTATTTTACTTCACAGACTCTTACCCAAGAGGTTCAACCAGATGTACGGCAAAGATCACTTCTATAAACCCAAGATGCCCGTCTACTTCTTAACGACGTACAAATCAACATACTTGTCAACGTCGTATTCTTCCAATGCCTTGAGATCTTGTGTGAGACTGACCAGCTCCTTGACACGAGCCGAGTCAAAGTGTGGTGCTGTTGTGCTGTTAGCCTGTTATGTACTCAAACAAGGTACGGAGATACTGACTGATGTGTCTCTCAAACTTCTTCAAGATCTCTGGCTTCGCCTCTTCTCTTCGTAGTCTGTGTCCAAGTGGTGCCTCGACCAAAACCTCATCCAGAACGGTTCCATCTTTCAGCGTCACAGTCAGTGCATTGGCGATCGTTCGCTTAGCTGGGTCGTGGTAATCAGCAGTCAACTGAGGATCCTCAACACACTTGATCTTCTGCCTCAAGCTCTCCACGAGCGGACTCGTAGCAGCCTCCCCGCCATCAGTGTAATCTGTGGCCTCGAGACGGTTGAAGACAAGCATAACAGCAGCCATGTACTGGACGCAATGATCACGGTCAGCAAAGTTATCCATGGCCTTGAATTGCTTGTCGATGATCCTGATGCAAGCCTCGTGTGTCCGGTTTGTAATATGCTCAATATCCGCAGCAGTTTTGCCCATTTCTTTCAATATAACGTTGATTTTCTTTGCAGCCTCAATGGCAGTTTGTGAGTGGAACTCGGCTGGATAGGAGACCTTGAACAGGACATTTTCCATGACGTAGCTCTCATATGGCCGCTGGAATGAGAATTTGTTTCCACCGAAGCAGACATCGTAGAAACCCCACACTGGTGCTGAGAGCACTGTCGGGACCCCTGGCTCACCACGCATGACCTTCAGAACGTTGTCGACGGCTTTTTGACAGGCATCACCTGCGGCCCAAGATTTACGAGACATAGTGTTTGGTGTGTGTCTGTATGTGCGGAGCGACTGTCCATCGACCCAAGCTTGGGAAATACAATCACGAGTTTGAGACTCGGAAAGACCGAGCATTTTGGAAACGACAGCTGCGGAAGCAACCTTCACGAGAACAACATGGTCGAGCCCGACCTTGTTGTAGGAGTTGTCTAATGCAAGAACACCCTGGATTTCATGTGCCTTGATCATGGCCTCAAGCACATCCTTAACCTTGAGGATCTTGCCATTGCCGAGATTTCCTCCTGCACGATTTGTTCGCGAGACCCAGTCTGCTACAGAAAGAATAGCTCCCAGGTTGTCAGAAGGGTGACCCCATTCAGCTGCCAACCAGCAGTCGTTGAAATCGAGCCACCGAATCATGGCCCCGATGTTAAAGGCGGCTTTTATAGGATCGAGTTGGTATGGTGTACCGTACACCTTGGCTCCATTAGGGACTGAGGTACCCTCGACAACGGGTCCGAGAAGCTTGGTGCAAGATTCGAATTTGAGGGCCTCAAGACCGCAACCGAGGGCGTCAATGAAGACCCAGCGGGCGGTATCGTACTATAGGTTGGTCAGAGGAGCTAAGAAGTATATGGGTAAGGTGAGATCGCACAGCAAGATCCGATTTTATGTCATAGCTGTGCACATATTTTGCCATGTCCTTGATCTCAGGATCGAACTCCCTCTGTGGGCCCGGAGTGATGGGAGCACCGCTCTTGACCACCGGGTTGGTTGAGAATGGAGCAGCCATGGTTGTTCGTCGAGTCAAAGTTGTTCGCGAGGAAGAGAGAGTCGAGGCTATGGGACGAGAAGAAGCTCTGACGATACCGGCGGATCGTACTTTGACAGTCCGCGCTGCGGTGCTGCAGATGTTTCGACTGAGGAGAGACATAGGTTGCGAATAGGGTTGCGGGTGATTTCAAGGGCCTAAGCATCAATTGCTGGAGGCAAGGGCCCTGTCTTTGTAAATGAAGCTGGAGTGAGGAGCGGAGAGTTGTTCAGGTGCTGAGCATCCCGTCAAGCTAAGGCCTGAGAGATGCTTGGGTTGGAAATCTCATGCTTCGGTTTCGGTATTTCACGGCTGACGGTTCTCGGACAACGCGGGGTACCTTTTTTCCCTTCTTAACCAACATGAGCGTACATGTCCGGCTGACAGCTTTGCAAAGTGCTGCTCTCGTGGACCTCAATAAAAGTCTCCTACTCCACGACTTTTCTCGTCTCTCACAATGTCTTTCCGCGTTCAATTGAGCATGTCACGAAGATTGATTTGGCGCATGAAGACTCCTCTCGGCTAAAGCAGGCTCAATCACAAGCTCAGGGCGAGCGGAACAATCCCATCCACACACTACAGCAATATTGAGTTTCTGAGGACGTTGGGTGAAGGTATCGAAACGCTTTAGGAGACGATAGCAGATCCCACTACTGGACCACGGATTTTGGGCTGTCACTTTTCGCATCAAAGCATCATTGGCGTTGGACTGCAATCCGTCTTCTTGGCCAATTCCCTCTCCGACAACATTCGCTCGACCAAGAATGTTCACGAACTCGCTGCTGCACCATAGTCTATCAAAATTTCCTCGTTACATGTCATTTCATCATGTCATATCCTCATGTCCACGACCTCAATCTTCTAGGATGGGGGCAGAACCTCAAAAGTGTGCGCAACCTCCTTCTCCCAACCCAGCTTCGCTTTCCCGTAGATCTCAGCAGCTGGCTCAAACTTCTTTCCATCCTCACCGAGTAGGATGGTACGAGCAATGATGGTGTCGTCTCCCATGACGGTTTGGTGGTGGTAAACGTGGGTGGTGCAGCTGGGGCAGTAATAGCAGTTGACTGCTTTGCCTGAACAAATGTCTCCATCTCAGTAGTTGATCAAAACACGGAAACAGAAGTGGGACAAGCTTACCAGAGTCGCCGTGGTAGGTATATGCCTTGATGCTCTCACCCCCCTTGGTAAATTTCAGTTGGGATTTTGGAATGATCTGGTTGAGGGTGAATGCTCCTCCGCCAAGGATCTTGCAGGTGTCGCAATGGCTAGCGAAGAATTAGAAGGAGAACTTATGACAAGTGCGAAGATGCTTGAGATCGTACCAGAGAATGTGCTTCTGTTGATCAGGCTTGAGCTCAACGGTCCAGGTGGTCTCACCACAGTGGCATTTTCCGTTGTATGTAGTCATCTTGCAAGAATTGGTCTTGAAGAGGCTCGTAGGGTTGGCAGGCGACGGGGCTTTGATCTAATGTGTGAGGGAAGGAATCGACCTCTCTTTAGTACTCAAGTAAGCGCCAGCGGGGTACAATTGACGTGTTATACCCACATTGTCGGATGCGGGCAGTTGGTGCGACGAGCGAGCTCTGCGGTCAGGGTCCATGTCTTAGTTGTTGCATTGCTCACTCCGGTGGAATGGAAATATGCTTCCAAATCCTTCCAAGGCGCGTTGGTGCTACATTTTCTCCAGGGATGAGCTCTATCTTAGCCCGCGTCATGGAGGGGTCGTTAGGGCCTGGGTCAGCACGCCACCTGAAGTCTGACAATCAGGCTATGACGATCGAGACTGAAAAGAAACGAGCTTGTTCGGATGAGATTGGTTGATAGAGACTATCAATGTGAAGGGTTTGCATTAGCCAAAGTCCAATAGGTCTTTGCAGAGAGTGTCCCGCAGAAGATGAGTATGATTGAAGCCGTCCAAGTTGTACCTCTCTCAAACAATCAGAGATGCTGCATGCATGGAAATTCCAAATACTCCGGAGGTACACTTTAGAGATACACGATGACCAACTTAATCGGGTCGCGCCGTGCTGCCTATGCAAGTAATGCCGGGATCATGGCATGTATATTTGCTTCGCGACTGAGTACATCATCCTGCAGGCGTATATGCTCCCACGTATTGGGGAAAACAGCGGCTTGATCCGGCCTGCGGAAATCTTTTCTGGTCAACTCGCCATAACATTGATGTGTAAAGACTGATAGAGCTAAAAGCGTGCTCGATTGAAACAGTCAATTCATTGCAATGATGGAGCCAGGTTGGAAGTGAAGTCGCTAATTTGCTGATGGCACTGATGGCACTGATGGTGGGAGCAATTGAAAATTGGGCGGGTTAAATGTGCTTAGCGAGATGGTACCCAAAAAATCTAGTCAGACAGCGACATCACAGGGATCTTCAACGATTTTCACGAGTTCCTAATTGTACGCTTCGGATTACATCTCTTCTTGCTCGTTATCGTGTCATGTCCGAATCCTACACAGACTTCATCGACAATGAAATCTAGGACAAAGGTGGGAATTTCCTCAAAAAACTAGATTGACTTTAGTCATAGGCAGCGTCTTCAGCCCGTTCCGCTGTACTTACTGGCTGGGGCACTCGTAGCCACCGGGATTCTTGTCCAGATAGAGCTGGTGGTAGGTTTCAGCATCCCACCACTCACCGGCAGGTAGAATTTCGGTCACAACCTTGCCACCCTTCCACCACTGTTTGCCAACCTTGTCGGTAACGTCTCTTGCGATCTTCTCCTGCTCTTCGTCATGGTAGAATATGCCACTGCGGTATTGAGATCCTCGATCTGGGCCCTGTTGGTTCTTGGTTGTAGGGTCATGCATTTTGTAAAAGAATTCGAGCAATTGACGATATGTGACTTGCTTAGGATCGAAGACTACTTGGAGCGCCTCAGCATCTAGAGGAAAAATCAATTGGAATGGTCTCTTGTTGCGATCGAAGGCAGACACATACGTCCTGTTGCTCCAGAGCATACAGCCCGGTAACCTGGGTTCTTGGTATCACCTCCAATGTAGCCCACTCTCGCATCAATGAGTCCTTTGTTAGCAAAAGAATGGCGGTACATGTGCTCAACTCCCCAGAAACAGCCAGCTGCTACGGTGGCCTTCTGTGCACCCTCTGGCATAGTCATAGAAGCAGCCATGGGACCGGATGAGAATGGACGTGTAAGGCGTGAGAAGAATGAGGTCATAAGTAAGACCAGGACGGAGGTCAATAGAATGGCTCTTGTGGTAGGTATCGTGGTGGAGTCTGGCGAATATCAATCGTCTATGTGATAGGAAGCACTCTTTCAGGCTGTTTGAGTATACAGCGATGGTCTTTGGCTCGACGGTGAAGAATAGAGAGCGACGTCGTTGACACAGCCTACGGCGTATGATGCTTATTTGATGACAAATCTTGCTGAAGACGCCACTGCCCAGAAACCGATGTCGAAGCTGTTTTCATCCACCACCACCACTCATTCTATTTTCCATGATCAAATCATACAGAGGTCATCAACATCGCTACCATGCCACACCCAGCAGACACCATTCGGTCGATAATGATTTCCCAGCAATGAATTAGAGGTGATACCGTATGTCTTGTTTCACTTCTACCTTGAATTGCTGTATGCACGTCCTTGAACTTCCGTGTCTCGTTTTTCAGGCCCGAAAAGCGTTATTAGTACATTCAACTTAATTTCATCTCTCACTACCTACCTCTTAGCCAAGTCTTGAACGTCGTCTGTCCATCCTTTCGTTCTTCCGTTTGGCACTTCGTTTCGCTCCCCCTCGTCTGGTATTTTTAGCAACCAGTCTCTCATTTGATTAAAATACAATCTACATCCGCCTAGGCATGCCGACATCACAAAAAAACAACCCATCTATGCCCCCGGGTTGAAAGACCGAACTACCCAATTTAAACACGCATGACACCCAAATGAGATACTGTTACTGTCGAGGTATACATTGCCTGAGGCTCATGGACGGCCATCACCCAGGCTTGAATTCACTAACAACATAGAACTGCCTTCCGCACTATCGACAGCTTACTGTGTCAGATTCGTTCCCAGATGGCTGATTAAGGTACGACGTGGTCTTGTTGCTAGCATTAATTTTCTCCGCATCCATGCTGATGCGAAGGTTCGTCTTTCACACCAAGTTCGGACCCGAGAAGCTTGATTTCCAAGGTGACCTGAGCGTAGGCCTGAACCCATGCCAGATTCCACAGTAAACTTCTGGTAGTTTGGGATGGGCATGCAACCCATCGCCGAAATTATTTCGGCATCGTGATGTTGCAGAGGACAACATTTACCAACGTGTATGAAGTCTAGCAGACTGAGATCATCCAGCAGACAATGCTGATCGCATATGAGCATAGCGTCCATGTTTAGTTGCATCACATCTTGATGAGACGGTTGTATCTGCGCATGTGTCAATATCGATTTCCCAGCGTTGAGTCTTTCCCAGATTTTATATTGCTCACTATATTGACAAACCTTGGCGCATAATAGATACGCACAGGGCATTTCAACTCCGGCCTCATCTTTACTCGGCTGAGCCTGCTCTCAAGTTCTCAGACTTGCTAATAATAGCTTGCAGATGCCCCTTCCCCACTCTGTTAACATGGCCTTGATGGCGTTGGCTCGTTTAGGTTTCGCTAGTCACGAGGGGTTCAACCGCTCGCAGTTGTAGTCGTGTGCCTGCACGTCTCCTTTGTTGTGCGGTGTAACATTACTGTCCCTGTTACCAAGACCCCGATATCAAAAATTGATTGCCAACCCAGGTCTTGTCCAATAATAACCACACATGATTAGGCAACTAGTCATTTGAAAGACATCGCTATGGGATGGCTTCACCAAGTGCACCTGTCAGGTCTCCTAGTTCCTGCATCGATATAAATAACCAACCTAGTTTCTGGAAATGAACGCCACTGTTCATTTAGGTCCGCTATGTCTTGGGTAGCTTGAGACTAGACGAGGATTTTCACATCGTATTCTTAAATTACCCTCAGGCAGTTTTTTTCAGGCCTGGACAATGCGCCCGACGACAACGGGATCATACGGTAACTCTATTTTGGTTTCTAGAAGCGGGCTTTCACAAGGTGGCTAATTTCGTTACTACTTAAGAGGTATGCTTTCCAATCGAGAGATACACTCATCCATCATAACAACAATCGTTTCTCCATCACTCTTGTCAACCAATCTCCAAACAATTCACATTCACTCTAGCTACCAAAAGTACCAATATGAAGTTTTCCAACAGCATCCCTCTCTTTCTCGCGGCTTTCGCCTCAGCAGCTCCAATTGAGGAGTCATCCAATAATGAACCAGACCCGTCCGGAATCTATGTCAAGGATTTCAAGTACAACGGTTCAGGCTGTCCCGCCGGTTCTGTGTCCTCCCAATTCTCAGACAACCGCAAGATCTTTACCATCACATTCAACAAGTACGAAGCCAACATTGGACCGAAAGTGCAACTCCGATCTGATGCCCGCAAAAATTGTCAGCTCAACTTGAAGCTGAACTACCCTTCTGGTTTCCAGTACTCCGTTGTCGGTTTCATTACGAGGGGTTACGCTGATATTGATCCGGGCGTGACGGCTGAGATTGGCTCAATCTACTACTTCTCAGGACATTCCCAACAGGTATGAACCCCGTCTGTGCTCTCGCAAACAACGACAGGCAAAGACAGGAACTTGTGCCCTGACTGTATAATTTGTAGACGACATCGCGCAACAGAATCCAGGGGCCCTTCCACGCTTCATACACCAAGGAGGATAACATCAATGTCGCCACTGCGGTGTGGTCTCCTTGCGACGCTCAGGGCATGGCGAATATAAATACGGATATTCGGCTTACCGCGCAGAATAACAATGGCGCTGGTTCCTTGACAGTCGATTCCATCGATGGGAAGTTCACGACCAAGATGGAGTATAGGCTCCAATGGCGTTCTGGACAATGCGGAAAGTGAGTTGTCCCAACATTTACTGCTTGACCACGAGATGCCATTCCTATCTCTGCCCGCTGGTGGAAGCCGAGTACAGGAATCGTTCACTAACTTGAGCTGCCTTTTTAGAAAAAGTAGAGTCGTTGATGATGAGCTTGCTGTTAATGATATGAGCGTTGAGTCCAACGACTTCGTTTTGGGCAATTAGAGCGGGAGTTGATGCGATGCGTTGATGGGATATGTGGTTGACTTGAATATCTTCATAAAATTTTAGTGCATATACTGTTTAAGTGAGTGTCACTGTTCGCATTTAGCATCTTGTTTTTCGAATTGAGCGTACTCGTTACACAACGAACTCACCGTCTTGACTCTTTGGTGTGGAGTAGATGCTCAAAAATAAGGAGTCAACGAACTCGGAGCGGATAATTAGATAGGGTGATCATTGAGAATATATGAGTACTGTGGTAGCCGGCCAGAAAGGTTAATTGGCGGACCCTCGGTGACTTCGAGTTCGACCACGTAACGTGGAGGAATGGTTGTAGTTTTTACATATTTCCGTAGCTAGGATTTAAGAGAAAAAGGCCCTGAAAGACCGATTTAAGAATACCTAGGCCTGGTGAAGATACAAAAGGAAGACGTTCTCGCGCACTGACTGAGATAGGGGTCACAATTAACCTTCTTTTGGCCGGCTACTATAGTACGCCATAGTATTCCTAGTATCTATTAGTTATCTATCATAGTAGAGCCTAACCTCTTTCCTTCCGGTCCGACGGCAACCCTGGGTTGAATGGACTCGAATCTGGGAAATCCCGAGATATAAAGAGGATAAAATCGATCAGGGCCTGATTTTGCTAAAATCGTTATCGGAATAGTTCTCCAGACGTCGATCATATCATTTTGGAGAAAAGACAAGATTGAGGGTCTCGTGCAACATCCTGGGTGTCGATTGATCCACCACCATTTACTCGTCATACATGGATTCTTTCGAGGCTTCTGATCCTGTCGAACTGATCAAAACTGCTTATGACAAGTCTTTGTTTCGCTGGTCTACATGCGTGGCCGATACTCGACAGCGGAACAAGGGAGAATGTCGAGTGAGACTGAGGTCGCTCTCGTTGACAAGGTGCTTGCACAGGCATGACAAGCAAAGCTCGAGAAGAGGAATAGCCACGTGTCGATCCGTTCCTTGAATACAGGAGGATAGATGATGCCTATCGGCGGCAGTATTTGACGGTGAAATACGGGAGTAACGGTCCACTGTTGTATTAATGACACCGAAGAATGTCCTAGCGAGGAGTGAGCCTTTCCATTTGGGGGCGCTGAATAATAAGGTTACGAACAGGTTATCACATGGCTCCTGACAACAACTTCGAAGAACTCGCAATAACTGCCGTATAGCTTCGAATGGGCAAGGCAGTCGAGGTCGCTCGCTCGCTCACTCGCTCAGCAAGCATATGGTCCCATAGACTACAAGGGCTCCCGCGACATTTGCCCGACCATCGATAGTTCGATACTGGCCGTCTGTCCCCTCGATCCTAGGCGCACCCGGCTTCACGACGCGCTGCTGCAAGCGACGGAGAACAACTACTTTGCGTTGGAAGTGTAAGCAAGATTGTTGCTGAAGCGAATCGCATCGATCAACGGTTTCGACTCGTTCTTTTGCACGAGCTTCCGAGGTACATGATGCCTAGTAAGTTGATGTTTTCTGATTCAGCATCTTTGTTCCCTCTAGGCGTAAGCTATATCGTCTTTACATCATTTACCACCAAAACACCCCGATACATACCACATGGGGCCTCGCAGTTCGATCTCGCACTCCATCATACAAGGCCACAGTACTAAGTCGACGCAGGACACGCCAACCCCGACATCCGTCGCGCCTTCAGCGAGTTCCAAGATCCGGACTCGCCGTCCAAGGTACGCCCTCCGTCATGCCTCGTCCATCCATGTCTACTGATGCCTCCCACAGTGCCTCAAAGTCCGCTGCTTGCACTGCGGCTACACGCGCGCAAAGAATGTAAGCCATAATTGCATGAATGCGCTGCTGGGCGCCGCCGTCTCTGACTGACTTGGACCAGACGACGCGCCAGATTGAGCACCTCCAAGAATGCCAGACCTATCTACAGTCGCCCGAGGCGCAAATCCACATCGACTCCCAGCAGTCGCAAGGAGCACCGACTATGACGCCCGAGTCTCAACGAGCGATCATGAACGGCACCCACCCGAATCCAAACCTCCAAGTCCACCGACGCGGTCCAAACCAGAATAAGCGGAACAGAGAAGGAAATCTGCCACTGGCCCCCAGTCCTCTCAATCCCGAGCGCCGGCAGAGCAACAACATGGTCCCCTCGCTGACGGCGCATCTATTGAATGCTAACCAACTCGTCTTCAACGCTGCGACGCAACAGCCTTTCCTGTCGCATGCGGGTTGCGGTACATTGGCAGCCGCACCGTTGGCTCAATGGATGGTTCAGGATGGACACTACACGAGGGGCTATATCCAGTTTATCGGCTCACTAATCGCAAAGATTCGTCTGCCTTCTGCTTCGAACTCCCAATTCCACCCAATGTACCGCACGCTTGATCTTCTCATATCTGCGCTGAACAACATTCGACGAGAAATGTCATTCTTCGAGATTACAGCTACGAAGTACGGCATCCACATGAATGACGATCCACCCTCACACATCACACGTGCCTACACAGATCTCTTCATAAGTGTATCGAGTCCTAGCGCGTCACTCCTGGAAGGGATGGTTGTTCTCTGGGCTACAGAACATGTGCGTTCATAAGTCAGATCCACAACTGAAGTCTCGCTAATGTCTCACAGTGTTATCGAACTGCCTGGATGTACGCCTCATCGTTTGCCTCCACCCTTTCTGGATCCTCGTCCGAAAACCATATCGCCGCTCTCCACCAATCTCTGATCCCGAACTGGACCTCCCCCGCCTTCAGCAAGTTCGTCGATGCATGCCGCGCGCTTGTCGATGAGCTCGCTAACTCTTCTACACTGCCGAATGGAAAGGAAGAGATGTTGCGGTGTGAACAAGTTTTCCGACAGATTTGCTGGCTGGAGGAGAGGTTCTGGCCCGACGTTGATGGCATGGGTGAGGAGGATGAGACCGCCCGATATGAGGGAGCCGCGTTTGGGTCAGGAATAAGTCCTAGCGGGGTCAACGGAAGTGGGATGAACGGGAACGGGAACAGAACCAACAGTGGACCCGATCCTTCTCAGAATGGACCATTTGGCGGTGCACTCAATGGGATTGGCGAAGCCGCCGGTAACGGCGGGCCTCCTGCCTAGTCTCCACCTGAAAGGGTAATGCTGACGTCGTTTCGATTACAGCGCGGCACTTTGGAAGTCCAAGCGATGGAACAACAACGGAGAGTGTGGACCAGGATAGGCAATTTCATCGATCAAGTGTGATTTGCTGGACGTGAGATTGTTATCGACGGCTTCATGGCGACGATTGGGAGAAGTGATGGAAGCATGTAGGAGACAATTATTGATAACCCTGGTTATGACAATCTATCGTAGGACAGGGAGGAAGTAGGACAAGGTCTGGACACCGATTGTATGGCTTGTTGCTTCGTGGGACAGCGGGCGTTTGTCTTCCTTCAGGCTAGCGATGCTGAACAGGCATCTTTTCAGGATGAGAGAAAATGATATCCTATGACGATAATGTCGACTCTGTTAGTGCAGCAGCTGATACAGATACCTTTCTTGATTAGTAGATTTTCCAACGTTTACTCAACGTTCTGGTTTTGGTGTCTCCATTACAGGTCTGACCACGAGCTTGCCATGCATTTTTGGATATCGACACGGATTTGTGGTTGAGTCGAAAAGTATGTTCGGATATTGTGAGTGAACGGAATTTGAGACAGGTGGATCTGAGTCCTATCATGCTTTGCGGCCTCCTGCACATGGTGAATAGATCAGAGCAAGACCCACGTTAAGTGAGATGGAAGGTGTCGCGAGGCTCCAGCTGTGCTGTGTGACCTTCTAACTACATACTGCGTACAACCAAGGCTCCAAAAGACACAGGAGTTTCAGCTGCAGTCCTTGGTATTCTGAAATGCGGAGGTGAGGTGGAGCGCGAGAGTCTGAACCATGAGGCAATCGCCGCGCCGTTGACTTCCGGTCGCTGCCAGCCAACCTTATATACCTTGACGCTCCGAGTGTCTTCGCCCCTCCGACTTGCCAATGATTCCGCCTTGATTCATCTTACATCAGCAGCATGGCAGGACCACCTAAATTTCGAACATAACCCATCGAGGACCTTGACGCGCGCCCTTTTGACGGAGCGAAAACGTTTGTTGGAAATGGTCAGCAATGGCGAAAACAATGTAACGACCTGTTTACGCCATCTGCCTGCACCATGCGTGTACTCGTGTTGGATTGGTACACAGCTGACATAATCAACAATCTATCGTCCATGCCACCTGCGTGATAGGTTGGCCGCCCGGCGCAGTCTGTGACCCTCCTCTCGGAAACCCTCTCACCCGAACACGGCGTCCACGGTCTTCCTCGCTCCAAGTGCAACTCGAAGTGTGCAATGCTGTGGGGAATCTTCACGGTGGTGCCGTCGCCCTCATCTTCGATAGTTGTACATCCAGGACTATCACACCTGTTGCGAAGCGGGGGTTCTGGAATAGGGGACATGTCTCGAGGACGCTGAACTGTACCTCTCTAAGGCCGGTCCATCAGGGAAGCAGGTGTACTGTCGGAGTTGAGATTGTGCACCTTGGATGGAGCGTGGGGATGGTGAGGGGCAGGATCTGGAAGAGGCGGAGGACTGCCACGACTGCTTATACGCGTGAGCATGGGAAGGTGGCTGCTGATACTTGACCGAAACTAGTCGGTCCCTTGGTGGCTTTGAGATGGTGATCTATGGTGGACCTCGGACTATTTTCGAAGTGGACAGAAAGGCAGGCCCAATCTTCTGCACGTTTTCTCGTCAGGCTACCAGCGACTTGGTCGATGCAGGAGACAGGTGTGACAGTCTCCACAGTCCGTTGCGTACCATTGCGGGATCAAGTAGGAGTAATCCCAAGACGATGCTCGCGGTCTAGACTGCAGATGTGTTGATCGATTAAGACTTTCTTCTTGCGGAACAGTAGTCTGGCTGCTCTGGCATGGTGAGCCTTGAGGTGTGCAAAAGAAAAAGTACATCCCCCGCCATCACCCATCGTGTCCCTCAAGCACGTTTCTCGTATACGACCACAGCGTGTCCGGTCTTCCACCTTGATTCGCCCTGCAACCTCTTCTCCTTCGGCCGTCGAGCTGGGCATTACATCTGTTGACCACCACGCCAACAGCCACGGGCAGCAAAGAGAAACTGTCGTTGTGCCCTCTCCCGCGGCTGGCTGCTTGAGCGTCGGCCACCTCTGCGCCAATACATGTCCTGCTGGTTCTGTGTATGGCCAGTGTCCAGTAGGCGTGCATGGGCGGAAGCAGACGCACACGACTTGAGCCGGGGTTTCCCGCCAAGACCATGGTGCCCAATTGTCCATGACCAGAGCCACACGTGCATTGGTCCAGACCCCTGTTTGAGAAGATGGAATTGTGTCCAATCAGCTCCCACAGACACGCTCTGTGACCTTTGTGAGCGAGCAGCCCAGCTCCCAGCCGTCGCTTTCCTCAGCCCAGCCCGCTCAGTGACCTGCCCCTTCGGCTTCGGGCCTCGATGGCTTGATGGCGAGATGGCGAGATGGCGATGATGGCGAGTGCTCCAACGGTCAATACCGTGGGGGTGCGCCGCTTTCCCGATCCTTGGGCCTTGGTGTCGCTCGCATGTGCAGCAGGCCATCACGTACTTGTAGGCTGCCAGCCGGTGCTTGGGGGCAGTGTGGACTTTGCGGGCCTACGTCTTCATTCTTTCTTGCGCCTGGCTGGACAAGTGGACGATGATTGTTATTCCCAAATTAGGACATCCCTCCACATAAGGCAGCATCTCCAGCCATATCTACACCATATCGATCCCGATCCTGATCCTGGTCTACTGTAAGCTATCCTTCCTCTTCGACAATTCGGACTCGGGCTCGCACTCGAACACCATGCCCATTTCTGTTGGCGATACCTTGATGCTAAGTCAGGTCTCGTGGAGACTCGGTCGTGCTTTCGCCGCTGGACGTTCCAAAGCCCCTCATGAATTCCGAGCAGTCGAGGCAGAGCTGGGACGGTTGACCAAGTCTCTCAAGCTTTTAGCTGAATCCTTGTTTTTGGATGACATCGAAATCATCATTTCTCACGCCGACCACAGCACCCAAGCCGGAATTGAGACTGTATTTCACTTTTGCAGGCGGAGTCTTGAGGACCTCGAATCACTTGTCGATAGTTATCAGACTGTTCAAAAGACCAAAACATCCAGTGGTCATGCCCTCGAAAAGGCGTGGTCTACTCTAGTGGTATCACAATTCAAGACCATGATATGGACTGCCGAGGGCGGAAGTATACACGATCTGCGAGACCGGCTGCACATGCACACATCCACAATTGCGATTGTCAGGCAAGCTTTGGAAAGGTAGGTTCCTTTCCAGTCTTCTCACGTCAACGCTGACATGTTGAAAGCAAGTCCCCTGATCGAGTGGAATGGACTATAGCACCCATTAGCGAACGAATCCACAGCATGGTCGCTCGCCCGGATGTTGACACAAGCGAGAAAGTTGACGAAATCGAGCGGGTGGTGCAATCTCTCGTGGATCAATCACCTGCTCTTGGGGCCGCCTTTGACCGGGTCAATAGCTTTAGCAGTGACATATCAGCGTTGAGTCTGAATACCACGAGACAAGACTCAACCCATGAGGGCTTTAGATCAAAACGACCGCCTCCTCTTATGCGACGACCTTCACCACTTGCTCCGGGCTTGGAGCGAAACAGCAGTATCAGCAACATCTCAACCGTCTCTTCCAGCAGAACAACGGAGACTCAATCAGGCTCGGAAGCAGCCTTTTCAGAACCCTGGGCAACCTCTTCGTGTTCAAGTGTTGAGCCTAGTCCTGTGTTTCGCAAGTCACCACTTCTATCTTTCAAATCTGCGAAGGTCAGGCGTGCGAATCTGACAAGATCGTTGCCTCCATTGGCCCCACTACCTCCGCCGGCAATATCTGATTCTAACCCACCGGTTCCGCCACTTCCACTCCGCCGTTCGGTTTCAGATGATCAGTCCACTCGTCTTCCAACTGCGATGTGGAATGATGGTGCTACAGCTCGAGAACGCAAGCCATGTTCGATTGCTCCGTCGGTACGATCCAATGAGTCCGCAAGGCTCAAGAGATCGACCAGTACCATCAGTCAACAAGTCACGTTCGAGAAGGAGCTGTTCAAGAACTCGGCAATTTATTGTGATCTGTAAGTGATGTGGTGCTTCCTGAAAGTTTCTGTTGTTGATGATATCTGCCAGGCGAGGCAAATCCGTGCAGTACGTTAAGCCGGGTGAAGAGGGCCAACGTCCTAGTGAATCGCAAATAGAGGATGTGATGGAAGATTGTCGGATCTGTGTGGTTCGGCGAAGAGAGACGGATGGTCTTGAACCACGATTTACCACTTCAATTTGGGCGTTTAGCGACGACAGGACTGTGCGATTTCAGCACGAACGTAAGTTGATCATTATCGTACCGCTCTGGATGAACCTACTGATTTATGTTTCGAAGTACCCGACCTCGAAAATATCATCCCTTTCTCTTCTTTTTTCCAAGAGGAAAAAATATCGATCACACTGCCATCTATCTTGATCTACCACGATGTATCCTATGGCTCACCACCACTCAGAACTGCCACATCGAAGTGGGTAAACTACATCTTCGAAGACGAATATGGTATGACCACACAGCAGGAAGAATTGTACATTTCTGACGTGTTCCTAGCATCTACTTCGTTTCAGAATACGCTTTTTGGTCGCACGCTGCTCGATTCGTACAAGACTGAAAAGACAATTCGCACCCACGAAGGGCTTACTGGAGCGCTAAGCTCCTCCGAGCAAATGTGCGCCATGGAGAATCTTCGACTTTGGGAAGAAGAATCGACAGGGGCAGTAATGGCCATGATCCATTTCTCTGCGATCTTTCGAGCCGGCTATCTGACGTTCTACATCAACGATACTGAGAATCCCATCAAGATAAAAGACGACGGCGGAAAGACTGTTCGTGTCAAAGGCCTCAAAATTGCCATGGTTGATAGCGAATGCTTGCCTCTCAAACGAGCGCAAAGCTTCAAGCAAGACGGGAAAAGAAGCAGTGAGGCAAAAAAGTGGATCACAGGGGCGAGGATTGAATTTGACTCTTTGGCGGAAAAGGTCAGGTTCCTAGAGACGATCCAAGATCTACAGGTCCGAGCTGTCAATCGGCGCTTGCGATGAAGAATGAACCTCTACGATGGCCACTGATTTGCCTTGGAGTGGAAGCGTAAACTTCCAGCAAATCCGACGGGAGTTCCTCCATGAACCAGATAACTCTCGTTGGCGCTATTCCCGAGACTCTGCTGCTCAAAATTAGGGTTAACATGCCTCAACTCTCGTTATTGAGCCAAGCCCTCGAGATTGTTGCTAATATCGTCCCCGCATTACGGAGTCCTCCAACCATGCCGTCAACCACAAATTTTGATTGCAACTCTAATCACACAGCACTGAAGTCAGAACCACAGGTGTTGCCTGCCATGTTGCGCACCTCACCGTGCAACGAATCTTCGCCGTCAGACAATACTAGACACTCTCTGTTCGTCTACCGGTCCGTTGTGGAAGGAGGATAAGTCGACATGCCTTCTCTCGCAGGTTTGATTTGCTTCATCGCGATCGCGTCTTTGGGGTCGGCCTCCAAGTGCGCTCCGTCGTTGTCGAACGAAGAGTGTCTCGCAAAGGCTCTCGCATTCTCCGCTGAACTTCTTCACCCAAATAAGACCTTGGCCGTTCCTTCGCCAGACATTACCCCAGCTCAATCCTACGATAGAGCTGCGCACTTCACGTGTGCGCCCACCGTACCAGCGGCCGATTGCTTGGCCAGCGCATCAGCCTTCTCAGCCTGCCTTGCAAGAAACATCACATCTTCGACTTGCTTCGAAAATCCAACCAATCTCACGACGGCCACTACCATTCCTGCCCCGCCGGCCAAAGCAGCACCATGCACCCTCACCAAACCCGGCAGCACAGACGTCATAATACTTGATGCTTGTCCACCCCGTCTCCCGCAACCACAGCACAAGCCAGCTCCACCACCACCACCACCAGCCGCCTTCACAGCCCCCATGGCTGCTGGTGACGCCAATTTTGTCCTCCCCACGCCGACGGAACCTCGTATGAGGGAGCTGGAAACCCCAACCGGGCCCTGGACGACCTGTGTACAGAACAACCTCATGAGCTGCACTGATGCCCTCTGCACATCTGACACCATCTACGCACCACGCTGCACCGACAACTCCTTCCCACGCAGAGAAGGGCGCGACCTCTGCATCAACGGTCTCCCCGCCCGCTGCGAAGGTTTCCACTGCGTGGTCGTCGAAGAAGCGGAGAGGAGAGAGAACATGCGGCAAGGCAAAGGAGGCAGCGAGTGGGACGTCAAACCACCGCCACCAGCACCTGCCGACGGAGATGTTTGTAAAGGGTGGGAGGGATCTAGGGCCGTTGCTGCACCGGCGAGGCCGGGGGCAGTGGTGCCTACGAAGACCTGTGTTGGGCCTGGGGTGGGCAGACCGAGGGAGAATGGGTTGGGGAAGGGTGAGGTGGGCGATAATAGGGTTTGGCAGAATGGGGAGTGCTATTATACCTAGCTCGTGATGAGGAACCAGCAATTCCATACTGGAACGAGAATAAACTCGTAGTACTTCCCATAGCGGCGTTTGGTCTTTCATCTCCGTCAGCGAAGGTTGAGGAACTCGGCGCGAAAATTCCCGTTCGTACTCTCCTGCACGAACCCTTTTCAAGTGGCTGGCCTGCTTCAAGGAGTCGTCGATTCAAGCTCTTTCCCAACAGACGAGGCGTAATTCATTACATATCAATACACCCAAAAGGCCAAGGCAGATGAATCCCAAACGGAACCATCACCATCAAGACGCCCTGCATAAATGCTTATCAGATGGCGCATATCCAAAACCTGCAGCCATTGTCGCAGACCTACAACCCGGGAAACAATATGGATATCTCACAAACTCAGCTCACCAAATTTTGCATCACTCCTCCATCTTAAGCTTCTCATGACCTCTCTCCCGTCTTGGGACTCGACGTTCCATCCACAGTCCCATACGTTCTTGAGCCATTGCCATTCTGAGCCCAGTCGAGACCATTCTCAGCGCCAGGCATCAATCGCTCTTCCGCCTCTTCAGCTTCTTCTCGTAGCACGTCGACACCGATGGTTTTGCTCTTGTGGTAAACAAAGATGACGAGTGCGCCACCAACACAAACCGCGACGATGAGGAGCATGAGGTTGACAGGGATCGGGTTGTTCACGAAAACCTTGTGCGTCAATGCATCAAGGGCGGATTGAGAGAAGTTGAAGAGACCGGCCATGCAAATGATGAGGCCGTATACCTTGCCAAAAGTGGCGAAGCCAAAGACTTTGGCTGCGTAATCGCTGGTGATATATTAGTCAATGATCCGTCGAGCCAGGAGTTTTTTACTTACGAGACAGTGGTGTAGTAGAATGGACGATAGATAACAAAGAGACAGATGTTAACATATGCTGCCCATTGATACGGAAGCACTCCAAAGATCCCAATCGCAGTAGCAAAAGTGACCAGTCCAGCGAGCACGACTGTGGTGCTGAGGTTGTCGAGAACCAAGCCGATGAACGGCACAGCAATCACACCACCAAGTGGCAATGCGATGTCGAAGAAGGTGTTTACTTGAACTGCCTGTTCGTAGCTGCCGAGGAGGTACTCGTACTGGGGTCGAATGGTGGCAACAAAGTAGTTGATGCGGGTCATCTGGATGACAGTGAAAAGCGTAATGAGAACGAACCACCACGACCTGATCTGCTGTCCAGCAGTCTTTCCATGCATAGCGCCCCAGACCCCACTGGATTTTTGCTTCTCTGCCTCTTTCTTGATCTGTTTCTGGCCCTTCTTTGATCCGAGAAGCTCTGTGATTTCCTCGATGACACTTTCCCGCCTTGCTCGCGCAGATTCGCGAGATGCTCGGCGACCTTCGTCAACTTCCTCGTCTGAGCCAGTAGTATCCATCTCCTCGTTCTCGGCCTGCGAAACAAGCTCACCAACCGTTTTATATGAATATTTCGGCATCAAGAATATCTGAACGGTCAAAATGAACGCCGGAACAACCAAATAGAAGAGAAAGAACTTTTTGGGCCAAAAGTCTCCGTTGGTGGCTTGGTAGATTAGGCGGTAGATTAGAAAGATGGCAGAAGAGGTATCGAAGGCGCCGGTGAGCAGGGCTAGGATAAGACCCGAGTATTTTGGAAAGGTATTGCTGAGTTGGAAGGACGAGATGAAGATGAAGGGTCCACCGAGAGCAAGAAATAGATAGCCAGGAATGTAGCCATCGATGCCTCTTTCTGCCAAATCCCAAGCAAATGCAAAGAAGACGCATCCTATTGCTACAAAGGTGCCGCCCATGACACCACAGACTCGAGGACCATATCGATCGAGAATTGTCCCTATAGGCAGAGCCGCTACATTGGTGGAGACGGCGGCCATGGTGAACATGAAATTCAGCCGTATCTCCTGCTCAAAACATGTTCTCGTTCTGCTCTCCAACTCTTCCTTCGTACAGTACTGTCGGTAGACTCCCTCTTGTATCAGCACCGGTTTAATAGCAGCGTATCCAAACACTATCCCTGCCGCGAGCAGGCAGTATATAACTGCAGCTGAGACTTGAACTGTGACTGTGTTAGCAAGATTTGGCAATCCTGGTTTCCTGATCAACTCACGGATTCTCTTCGTTTTCCGGACCTCAAAGGCACCCACGGGTTCTTCCAGAGCCTCGTCGGGCAGCCAGCTGCCGACAGGGTTGAAGCTCAGTTTCCGTCGCTGCGAACCAGCGGGCGACAGGTCTCGCCACGGAGAATCATATTCCTCCATGGTGGAGACTCGTTCAGCGAGAGACATGTTGAATGCTGCCGCCTCGACCCCTCACAGAATAAGAAGTATGTACGGGGCTATGGCGAGAAGGGCCGTTATTAGTTCGCGCGGAGCGTTCAAAGCCGTCCAGTGCCGGACCCTAGAGACAATTATTGGCCAGCTGGTAATAGTGCGACTTTGAGTTTGGTTGTGTGCTGCAGCGTCAGCCAGTCGCGAGGGCAGCGGACCGGTGTTGATATAGGCAAAATCGGAGTGGAGAACAACAGCTAGAGCCTAGCTACCAGCAGGGAGCCTGGAGGCCTGGACGAGAGGTATTCCGCCACAGAGGGGCCGAAAGCAGGCAAGGAAAAGTCTGCAACCAGCCTCGCTTCAGTTTGCACGAAGCAGTCGTCCGCATTGGCTGACGACCGTTCGGGTCGGCATCCAGCGAGGGCTCTGCAAATGATGCTGCCCGTCTTTGCCGTCCACGGGAAGGGGAAGCCGTGGCCCCAGCCGCAAAAGCTCAACACCATGAAGTCTCTTCTCGTCACGTTCGGCCGCTCTTGATTGACCTCGGGTGCGACTACCTGAAGGCTAATCCAATCGAGGAAGCGCATCAGTGCGGGCAAGCTATCTCAGATCTCACGAGGCCGCGTCGATACCGAATACATATCAGGTACCCGACCATTCCCTTGGAGCATTCAGCATGGCATCGTTCTGCCCTTTTTGCTGCTCACTTCCCCTCGCATGTTCCGCTCAATCATGAGCACACATGCCTATGCCGCAAAATGGTGGACTTCTTGAAACGGACTTACTGGTGGCGATGAGGCCTGATCAGCAATCTTCTCAATGCATCAGAGTCCCCATGTCCTTCACAGTACCAGCCTCTTGCGGATCCATGGACACATGCAACAAGGTTTGCTTTATGCTAGCATCCACCGTACATTCCTGCAAGACCAAGCCATATCTCAGACACGATCCCGCAGAACAATACAATGTTCGAACAAGTCCTATCCGAAAAGCAAGACTTGAGTTGGTCCTTTGATGAGAGGGGCGCTGGAGTTGGCCTCTGGCTTGACGAGGCGGGCGGCATCGTTGCCGGTGAGGACCATGAAAAACAGAGGGACGAAGACAATAAGGGTGATCAAAGGAATGAAGAGGATAGGAAAGTCCAAAGTCGTTAGGAAGAAAAGAGAGAAGGACGTCTAAAGCTCAAGGCGCAGCAGGAGAGCAACGAGTCAACAGACTCTGGACTTCGGAAATATTAGCAGCAAATTTTGCGAACGCTGGGACTATCATTATTGCAGCGTCAACGGAGAATCTCTCGACGACTCTTGTATCCACTGTCCACCACAACCTGGCAATGGTTACTGCCACAGTCACTACCCAATCACTCATTACTCTGTACAATAACACAATTTTCATTCACGGTAACGCCGAAAATACGACTTCAGCATCAACCATCAACACATGGGCTCTCTCTTGAGATTAAGCTATCAGAAAAAGAGTCAGAATGTCTCGCACAAAATCGACAAGACCACCTCCCCGGCTGGAAGACATCACAATCAAAGGCTTGATTCCAGAATCAGGTATTACACCTGCATCTCCATCAAATATGCCGCCAACACAGCTCACAATGTCCTTGTGCAGCCGCCAGCGCGACGCTTTGAAACGTCTTCTCCAGGATGAAGGCATAGACGATCAGCCACACCAAGACGTAGACTCACTTCTGCACATACTACTTGTTAGAATGCAACAAGAAGGGTGGTCTATTGATGCACGGGGACGACTCATGACACCTGAACAAACCGAGAATGCAAAGCAAGTAGCATGTAGGCGGAGCGAAGACACAGGAAATTCAGCGAATGACCGGGATTTGAAAGGAGAGAACAACACCGACTCTCAGGGCGTGGACGGTCGACGCTACTTTCGAGATTCCCAAGCCACTGCATCTCCCTGTGGTGACACCGATGATCTCCCCCGTCCCCCTCCCCTAGCCGCCCTCCCACCACCACCCTTCTTCCGCGTAGGAAATGATCGCGTGAGACCTGGCATGCCACGGGGTTACATCCCATATATGGAACGTGGCAGCGTTTACCGATCACAACACCAGAATTCAAACACGATCAAGAATTTTTCCAAAGACAGTGAGGTTCAGGAGGAGGTTGATGACGATCCTCATTATATTGAGGAAGATGCCGTTTTTGAGTTTTGGTTGGCGAATATTTGGAGGCCCGTGATTCCGGGTATGGCGACGGAGGAGCAGGGGGAGGTTGTGAGTGGGAAGAAGTGATGGCTTCCATGTGTACATAGCTGGGTGAACGGATCGGGTCGAAGGAAATTTGTCAGCTGATTGGATGCTACCACCAAAGAGATGCATAATTATACATACTTGTAGACCTGTGGAATAAGCAGTATGATCGCAGACTTGGATGTAGAGCGGATCTGATTACTTTTGCCAGGCAGCATGCAGGTAAACGAAGGCCTCTAATCAATATAGATCATCTGGCAATGCTAGCAGATATCCTGGAAGACCGGAGTCTGCCATCATAGGCCCCAGCACACTAGTAAGAAGCTTCAAGGGAGCTCAAACTGATGTTGATATTGACCAGGAACTTATTGATTATACCGCTAGACATGAACCCAGAATTAAGGTAGATGAATGGGACTTGGACTTTTAGCTCCATGACGTTCCCATACAATTCGAGCTAGGCTTAACCCCAGTGAGTCTACGCTTTCTGAAATTTGGAACATTAGAATGGGAGAAGTCTGACGCGTGGTCCAATACCAAGCGTTGTGGAGAAAGAAGTTCAATAAGAAAATTGAGGGGCTTACAGCAATTACATCCACCCAATCGACGTTTTCATCCCTCACTTCTTCCCTCCGTCGACATAAATACCATACTCATCATAGGGAAAATCCTCAAGACTCCTCAACATCTGTGCCCACCCATCTATCGTTCTCAGTTGCTCCCCATCGGTCCCCACCTCACCAATCTTCTCAAACAAGTTCAAAACCACACCATCCGGCTCCGTTCTCCCCTCCAACACACACAATTCTCTTCCACGACAAGCCTTGGCTAATCCCTTATGCGGCACCCAAACAACCCTCATGCCTGCCCTCCTTCCAGCCTCAACGCCTGCAATCGAGTCCTCAAATACCAAACACTCTCCCGGCTTGATTTTTACCTCCCCTTCCACTAGCGAGGCGTTGATCCGATCCAATGCCAGGAGGAAGATAGCTGGCATCGGCTTCTTCTTCGCTTCGCCCATATCAGGATCGTCGCCAAATACGCGCAACGAGTCTGGGAATGCTGCCGCAATCCGGGGTAGGTGAGAAGTTTTCACGTCGAAAAGTTTTCGACTCGAGGAGCTTGCTAGAGCTATTCTTACGGATGGCTTCGTTCCATGTGACAACGTATCTAGCAGTTCGAAGACACCAGGCAGTGGGGCAGAATTTCGGAACCTAGACTGAAGGGCGGCGCATTTGGCGTTCCATTCCGTGATTGGGATCGAGAGCTTCGCCCAGTCCAGAATTCGCTGGGTGCCTTTTGTTCCTCGACTTTGATGAAGGGCTTTGACTTCCCAAGGTAGATCCGGACGATTGTAGGAGCGAAGGACTTCGTTGTAGATTTCTGTATAGATGTCTTCTGAGTTTACGAGGAGGCCATCTACATCGAATAAACAGGCGCGAGTCGGTGGGAATTGGGATGCCATTCCCAGAAGATCGATATTCGCTGTTTGATGATGGCGGTGTCTCGCTGAATTTGATGTGTTGGATGTGAAGCTCTCTCATCCAATCACATGCGACGGTTACTCATTCAATCATGTCCGAGTCTGGCACCAAAGTTTTGATGAAATTTGGAATAGGACGTCTTCGCCAAGGGCGATAGTTCTCATCTCAAGAGTTACGCTTTCCTCCGCTATTCATCCAGTCCAGTCCGCAATGATGGAATATCAGCCGAATCTGAATCTAGCTTAGAAGTTTCTACAAGCTACTGGGACCATCATAAGACGTGAAATCAGGACAATTTTCTTTGGACATCGGCGAAGAATCGGTGCTAGAAGTGGCCAGCCAACATGACAGGCCTGGTGCAGCTTCACGCACAGAGAACGGCCGATGATTCAGGAGAACTCGTGCGCCAAAAGACTTGGTGCTGTCGGTGCGCACAGATATCAAGAGACGAGAATCAATTTTCAACTTGTTCCTCACCACGGCTGTGTCACCATCTTGACACAGTCATTCCAGAGCCTAGGCCTCGAAATCAATTACCAGCATGATGACTGCGAGTTGGATACCGCTCGGCTGTGCGTACGGAGATGATCTAATATACATAGTACTATGGTACAGAAAGAACCATTCGTGATCACCTTGCATAGACATTGCAAGGTGAGACCCATTAACGATTGACCAGTTTGACGAAATTTACTACAGGAGCAGCTGCATCGTAGCGCGTGCGAGCTAGAGAAGCAGCCGGTTTCAATCAAGCGTTCAGCTGATTTATATCGGATCGCATTGCTGAGCCATTCTCATAGAATCTGCCAGAATGGCTCCTGCCTGTATGCTTCGTCTCCGGTAAGTTTTTTCATGAGCCTATCTGCAAGGCTGTGGTCTACAGGCCTGTCTGTCAGCACGAACAACTTCCAGCCATTCAGCCGGCAAGATCATCGTCAAGTAGTTACGTAGTACTACCGAAACAGAACCAGGGCCTTCTGGCCGCCTGGCGACGAAGAGGTGGGAGTGCAGCGGGGGCGGAGAGAAGTCCAATTTACTACGTATGTGTCAAGACATGCGCCATCTATTTATGGGCATGTTTCTGCCAAGTCCTGGGCGTCTAATTATAGTGCGGGACGTGATCGCTGTAGGGTGTTCAGTACTGTGATACGATGAGGAAGATGAAGAACATTTATTGCGGGATCCTCGGATATCGATTTGTACAGTACCTTGATCCCAGTGGCCAAGTCCCCATTTTCGTCATTTGTACTTTAAAACCGGGAGATATTGAGAATTCTCAGCCTCATTTATATCCGCGATATATCCCTTTCGCAGCAACCACAAATCAGCACCAACCGTCAACCACCACGTCCAATCATGTTTCAACCAACGACCTTATTCGCCCTTCTCTCCCTTGCCACTTCCACCATCTCAGCACCAAACGACCTCGAGAAACGATTCGAATGCTCCCCCTCGGTAACGGAAGCAGAATGCACCGCCAAGTCCGAATGGTACAACGCTTGCGTCGCAAAGAGGGAAGTCCCAGCAAACATATGCTTCGCCATGGCCGACATCATCACAACCGCTAATCTGACCCCAAACAACAAGCCACCAACGGCAGCCACTCCCCTCCAAAAACGCTATGAATGCCTTCCCACCGTCCCCACAGCCGATTGTACCGCAAAGGCAACCTTTTTCGCTCAATGCGACGCTGCAAAAGTGATCCCCGTGGCGGATTGTTACAAGCTATCCTTGAACATTACGGCGCAGAATAAAAATCCTTTCAATCCCGCTCATCCATGGCCTACTTCGTAGCCTGTAACGTCTACAACGGTTCAAGAGGATGAGTGTGCGGCTGGTGTTGGGGCTAAGGGTGTTGAAGAGGAAGGCAAGGCATGGAAATTCTGTTACTGGTGAGGTCGTTATCGAGAAGTGTGTTTGGTAATGTTTCATGAAGTACTTTGAGTAAGAAGTAAGGGAGTTGAGAGACGGTGGCATAGAATGTGTGTTGAGAAATGGGATCTGTCAGTGCTGAGGGAGACCGCAAAGGGAAGAGTTTAGGGGCGAGATGTCGCCTGTTGTACTGCCTCGATTAGACAAAAGAGAACACAGCATGAGAGAGAATTTAGACAATGCCTTTCAACATCGTTTGCTCTTTTGACGAGAAAAAAATCAACTGCCCCGATTTAGACCAAATCTTGTCGAATACTTCGCAAAAGTACTATCCTTTGGACTGATCTTGTCCTGCAAAGTGCTCGCCTCAGCAACAGCACCTTCTCTCACCCTGAAATCAGGTCAGCTCTTATCCAACCCATCGCATGCGCATAGCGGTGAACTTACTTCTCCAATAATGTAATGCCGTGGATCCTGTCCACACGACCGTACTTCCTGTTGGCGATACCAGTATCGTAGAATTCCTCTGGATTGTCGCTCTGCATCAGTGCCACAGTCTGAAACAGTCCATCCAAGTTCTCCCGAAGAATGGGATCATTGAGGGAGTCAACGAAGTTTCCAAGGAAAGCCACGTCTTGGGCCAATACTTTCAGGGCAGCCGGTGAGATCTTGGGGACTTGATCATCTAGCGGCAATGCCTACAGCATATCTGTTAACGAAATGTACGTCCATGGCAAAGGCGAAGATGCTTACAAGAATCTTATCGGCAGCATGCGACAAGGCATCAAAGTAGATGAGCTCCTTGATTCCAGTAGGCAAACCAAGCAACACAGAACTCATGTTGGCACTCAAATACCGTGTCAACTCTTGCATGTACAGACTGGAATCCTGCCTTGCCGAAGCAGTCATCCAATCATAATCGGCCGTGTCAATCAGATCATCGATCTTCGAGTTAACAAGCTCAAAGATGCGTTTCTCGGCCGTCTTTTTGGCGTCAACAAATTGATCAAGGGCATGCAATACGACTGGTCCAGAGGCAGATGATGAAGACCGCGCGTCATAGAGAAGGGTTTGGAGCTCGTGGCAAGCCGTCTCGAAATGCTCCAGATTGGTGAGGATCTGGACGATTTGACCTGGGTATTGAGAGGAGAGCCGGTCAAGTAGTGATTGGCAGACTTTCTCGCACAAAAGGTCATCCAGAGACGTCATCAAAGTGGCGTCAATGATATTTGAGTGCTGAAAGTTCTCGTCGGAGAACTGGTAGATCTGATTGAGGAAGTTGCGGATGTCGATGCAGCAGAGTGGATACATCTGAGAGAAAGGTAGTACACAAGGGAACCTAAGACAGGGTTTAGCATCAGCTTATCAGTAGTATACGGACGTGGCCTACTTCAGCTCATCGCGACTGATGTCTGGCGTGTACCAACTCACGTTAATGACCTTATCATACTCATCAGGGCTGTTGATGGGCATTGGCATATAGTCATCTGTCGATACAATCTCCTGGAAATCTTCACTGAAGCGCTTTTTTAATAGCTGTGCATACTGCTGAAAGATGGTCAGTACCAAAGCGTTCAACAGAGAGACTGAGTAGCTCCAGCTATCCATGGTCTGAATAAAGAGTGCAATGCGACCTTTAATCTTCAACAACCTTTCGTCATTGTCGACCTTCGGCAATGCTTTTGTTATCAAAGCAATAGCACTTTGGCACATAGCATCCCAAAGCTCATCCACATCAACTGCTGTCCTGAAGTTGCTTGTCTTTCGCATAGTGGCTCGCTCTACGATGGCGAAGCCAGCAATGCTCTCGAGCAGACTGCTTAGATCTGCTTCTTCTTCATCCAGCAGGTCAACCTCCTGAGGAATGAGCAGGGCCATTTGTTTTCTTCGTGTTTCAGCATATTCACTCTTAAACTGCTCCGTTTGGCCCAGAGTTTCATGAATATGCATGCATTCAAATAGGGGAGAAAAATCCACCTGAGTCTCGGTCTCTTCATTATTGAGGATGTCAAACTCGTCGGTTTCGTCTGCAACGAGCTCGATTGCCGAATTGAGTTTGAACCTGGAGAGGTTCTCGTCTTGGTCGACTCGTTCTCGCAAGCGCGTCCTACGCATTTCCGTGTGGTAAAAGGCAACTTCGCCAAGATACTGTGAAGCCTCTCGAATCCGAAATAACCATGTGTTGAGGTCATTCATTACGGCTTCGGCAATGAGTCGTTGCGTTGCAGGAACCGATTTGTCAATCAGTTCGGCAATCTTGTAACGGCTGACTTCACGAAGGTGCACGTTACGAAGCTCGTCGAGGGCTCGTAGTGCAGCATAATGGCGTTTCTTTCCGAGGAGATCGTGGACCTGATTTGCAAGCCTGAGCACATCAAGACAGGCATTGAGAGCCTCGGTGGTGTCGTCAATGTTTTGTCGTACGCTCCTGGAATCGACCAATGCCTTCTTCTTCTCGGCAAGTTTCTCGGTACTCGCTTGGATGGACTGGTTGAGGCTGAGGATTTCCGAAGTCAGCCCAACAGTGCCTTCTCGGACCTTGAGAAGCTGATTGACGGAGCTGACGAATTCCTGATGATTGTTTCGGCAAATGTCCTCTATGTCCTTCTCTCTGTCTGCAGCCAGCCGGGTAAGAGCACTTGTGACTTGTCCGCCACGATCTCCAGAACGAAGACTCTTGATGACCGGTATGAGTTGGTCGATGTAATCCGAGTCGGACGTGGAGAGAGTGATCTGTGCTGGTCAACGTTGATGACCATATGGGAGTCTCGCAGGATCCATACCTGCTGCACACGCACTGAGAATCCTTTCGAGGGCTCAACAGAATAACCCATTGCACCTCTTTCCCTTCTTCAAAGACTGTGAGGGTGCGGAGCACGTGAGGTTGACTGGGGAGTACGGAGCGATAGCAGTTTGCAAGTTTGTACACTGCCTTCACGCCCGGATGCCATCAATCTCCATCATGTGAACACGGGATTCGCAGCGTCCCAGTCTTCTCCGATGTCTTGATCCTAGTAGCAGAAGAGATTCAAGCGAGAAGGATGTTGGACAGAGATGGCGGATCAGGAGACCCCAGACACCAGTGACCAACTGGAGCTGGAGCCGTGCCGAAGTCTTAGTAAGCCACGCCGCGACGCGCTTGCACCCTTGCTCTCAAATCGACCGCATCAGGAAGCCACGAATGGCAAGATGGAGGAGAACATGGCCACATTACACGATGCAGACGGCGTGGTCCCGCCTTTGGCTGGGCCAGGAATTCCGATTCAATCACACGGCACTTTACCACGGGAAATCGTCCACCATCGCCCAGACGGTCCGAGTTCATCACAACACCACGGCTGGGGAATGGCTTTGATGCCAGACTGCGATGTCAATTGCTGGAAACGGCATCTCTCACAATAACGAACGCCCTTGTTGGCTTGGGTGCCATCAAAGTTTGGATCTCAGCTTTCACGTTCAGAAAGATGGGTGAACACCACGGCAGTCCTAGCGAAGAGCAATATTGGTAGTTTACATAATTCATACCGGCGTGATTGCATGAGCTCGAGCTTGAACTTGAGCTTGAGCTTGGGCTTGGGCTTGGGCTTGGGCTTGGGCTTGGGCTTGATTGCCTCCAAACTGCCGCGAGGCCGTGATCGAAGCTCAAGATCCCGCGTCTCGTACTCAAAGAAAACTAGAGCTTGAAAAGGGCTGGAACCTTTGACCGATGTTGAGGCCATGATCTTGGGCATCCGAGTTCTGTGTCAATCTAGAAAGAACAAATATGAGCCTAGTATCTTCCCTCCGAGACGACCTTTGCGGAAGATGGTGATCACTATCAACACGAACAGGATTGCTGAGTTCAACAAGCATGGAGAGTTGCAAGCATGTTAGAAAAACGAACCGGCATCGTGCAAGCACCAAACAGCAACCACGATGCCGCAGCAATCGCCGTGGCTATCGTGAAAGCTGCGTGAGGAGCAACCAGAGTCTCATACCAGAAGGCTTGAGCCTTGATCACGAACGTGCAATCGAGACGCCGTCTTCAAGATCTCCCGCTTCTGGTTTTCCTTTTGAAGGTCGCCTTCAGTCGAGAGACTCGTCCTGGTGCTTGCGTTTGAAGAATGCCTGAGTGGCTGGTCTTCTCATCCAGTTTCGTTGAGCTTCCATCCATGGAACCGGAATGTCGCTCTGACAACACTCACCTGCTTTGCTTGGCGTGAGGCGTGACCCGACCATCCATCGTATATAGTATTCCCAACCTATAACCAGTCCCTACCACCCACACACCACAACTCAAAGTCGCTACTGAGTTCCTTTGTTGCCACTCTGCCATCTCCTTCTTCACTGTTCCACCGCCTACCTTCTTCGCCAGCCTCGATTTGGTGTTGACTGCGTTAATCACCTGCTCTGCCACGCGAGATCTTTACAATTAGCGCCTTGTAACGCACAAGACCCCTGTCTATGTGCCCATAAAAGCTGGAATTGGCTGTCAACTCTTCACTCAACAACATCAACTTTCACCTTTTCCACTGTTACCCAGATATTCAGCAACATGTCAACCCCCCAGAAGATCCGTGACGACAGTCCTCGCTCGCTCACCACCGGCGGCTCTGTCCACTACGCATCACCATCCACCGCTGCCACCAACTACAACAGTCCCGTCGACGTTCGCGGCAATGTCACTGAGCACCTCTATCAGTCGTTGGCCGGAAAGATGGGAGAGTTGGGTCTGAGTAACAAGTCGTCCAGCCGTTCCTTGGATGGCCCAGAGGACCCCTTCATCACTGATGGTCGTCGCACCAACCTGTCTGCCACCGCCATCGACTACCAGCCAGGCGCTCGCAGCTCGATCGCTGAGCTCACCCACGCGTCGATCCCTGAGTATCCATCCTCCTCAACCACGCGCTCTGCTGACAACTCTTTCTCGTCAAGCTACTTACATTATGCTCCAACTTTGCTCAATGGCTCTGCTGCTCCGCTCGCTGCTACCTTCTCGTCGACTCTCACTCGCAACTCTGGCTCCTCGCGTCCAGACACCGCGCTGAGTCGCAGTTTCACAGCTGACATGATCCCAGATGGTATCACCGCCTGGAGCCGCTACATCGCGCTCAAAGGTATTGATCCTGAAGACACAGACGACCGCAATAGCGCCAGCCCACTCTCTCGCTTCCGCGAGTCTGGCAGCATGCTGGGTGTCCGTAACGTCAAGAAGTCGAGCGATGGGCTCACGCTCATCTTCTGCTATGACTCCCTCGACGAGGCCATTAGCGCTTACCACTCCGGTACCGAAGCTTTGCGCAACCAGAACTATCCCCACACCTGGCAGCTGAGCTTCTTGGCTGAAGACACCATCAAGGACAAGCAGCGCAGCCACGAAGCAGAGATCTTGGTCACCGTCGCTTCCAGCAACAGCCCATCTAGCCGCTCCGACATGGTGGCCTTGGCTGTCAACGAGCTCAGCAACGTCGGCCACGTCCACGCCATTCAGCCTCTTCCAGCTACGCCGTTGTCGATGCGCGTTGAGATGACTGCCATCTCTGCCGCCGAGGCTCTCGTTCGCCTGCGTGGTCGCACTTCTCCAAAGAAGAGCTACGATGTGAGTTCTCTTTAGCATGCCACTAGCTTGACACTCCCGTCACTAACCTCAAGTAGAAATTCTTGCTGGATATCGAATTCTGGGCCGATAACTATGACAGCGTGGTCGTGCCTCGCGGCAGCTACAGTCAATTGCCGATGACCCCTGGTGCCTTGACTCCTGGTGGTTACTCCTCACCACAGCGCGCTCTCCCAATGAGCACTGTCGTGATCCCAGAGAAGATTCGTACGGGTGACGATGTTCGTACCACTGTCATGATCCGCAACATTCCAAACAAAGTGGATGCCGCGCAATTCAAGAACATTCTTGACACTCATGTCTTCGGCAAGTATGACTTCTCCTATCTCCGCATTGACTTTCAGAATCTCTGCAACGTCGGCTACGCTTTCGTCAACTTCACCAAGGCCGAGGATATCGTCCCTCTTTTCGAAGCCATTGTTGGCCGTCACTGGAACATCTACAACTCTGACAAAGTTGCCGAGATGTGCTACGCTACCGTCCAAGGTCTCGATTGCTGCATCGAGAAATTCCGCAACTCCTCGGTCATGCTCGAGTGGCAGCCACATCGCCCAAAGCTGTGGTACACCGAAAACGATGGCGAGCTCGCTGGCTTGGAGAAGGACTTCCCAGCGCCAACAAACTACCAGAAGGTAAGCATCTACGATCAGCACAGCGCAATGAATTCAGCTAACACTTTGCAGCTCCAGCGTAGCAAGGACAACGCTGCTGAGGTCGGCCTCTACCCACCTCGTGGAGTGAGTGCCTATCGTCACGACAGCCGTCAGCACCTGTCAATGCTTGATCGTGGCAACCCGAAGACACACGACTACAATTTCGTCGGTCGTGGTGGACTGCTCAATTACCCGCCACATCTCCTGGCCGGCGCTTTGGGCCCAGCTCTATCTCCAGTCACTCCAACATACACTGGCCCCGCCTTTGGTCAGCCGAGCTCGATCAGCCCGTTCCTTCCACATGGCCACCAGCTCTACGCTTCAGCCATGGTGCCACACTCGCCTGCCACAACCATGTTCCACGGCGGCGGCCTTCAGTTGTCACCCCATCTCGCTGCTCCATACATGGCACACATCATGGCTCAGGCCCAGGCCCAGGCTGCTAACCAGCAGCGCAGCTAAGTTTCTTCTCGGCAAGAGCATGATCTCAAGCAACTCATCGGAACCACTCTGCGGGCACATCTTTCCATCCATTGTCACCAGTCATCCATTCAGTGTCAGCAGTATACCCTAATTCTCCTTACCAGTGTGACACATTTGTTGCGCTTCACTCGTTCTTCGAGCGATATTTTTGCGCAAGCGTATTGATTTGCAGGCACGGTTTCATTCTCCATTGATGGCATCTTCTTAACTTGAGTCAGCGCTGGATCTCCAACGTCTTGTCGAAGGATTGAGCGGTGTTGTATACCGACCGTTTTGTGTGGTTGCGATACCCACTTGTCAGCGGAATTGTCGGTATGGTTGAGTTTGAGTTGTCGTTTCTTATGGTATTTGCTTGCGTGTCTAAAATTGCTGGTGGATGTGGTGACAGGCGCATCGGATGTTCCTTCTATTTGCTTGTAGTTTTCGTTGATTCACTGATCTCGTCTTCGTTGATCTCTAAATGATCGCGTAATGTATCTAGTCACAGCAGTAGACTACACTTCGCGATTCTGGATCGTCGAGAATCATCAGTGTCTCTAGTTATTAACTCGTTTCGAATCAAAGAGGTTGAATAACTTGGTTTGAAAGCGTATACATACATTCTCGTGGCCTGACTTGTCTCATCTTCTCTTGCTCAGCCATAAGCCCAGACCTTTCTCATCTCCACCGGTTGAACCCATACCTCGCCACTCAGCCCATCTTACAATCGAGAGGGATGCTGTATGAAAAAAAGGACCGATGCTACTACAGCCATGAGCCTGCGTTTCTCATCCCTCCATCAAACAATTCATGTCCAACTCGAGATCGATGTCACTAAAAGTCTGGCAGTTGTTGGGAAACAAGCGGGTAGCGATGATCCATCACGGCCGGGGAGATCAGCTGAGCGGCGGCTGGACTTGGAGATACGGAGGTAAAGGGCTTCCGTTGGTTGGAAGGCAGGGCTGTGGTGAGAGGGATGGGGCTTTCCATGGTGGACGAGTTGTTTGGGGGCGGCCGCGTCGCGACAAATCATCGAATCATCATCATCATCATCACTAGTCATGGCAATAATGCGTCTGTTCCATCGGTGCTGATGATGGATCAGGTGCTGATTTCTTTTGCTGATAACGATGATGATGGTGTTGTTGTTGTTGTTGGATTCTGGATTCATGGGCGGTTGTTGTGCGTGGTGGGTTACTAGTCAGCTGTCGTGGCGGGTGGGAGTGGGAACGGAAAGGGGGGCCTTGTCGGGTCGGCTAAACTCAATTGGAGGATCGGGTCTTCTCCTCACCATACTTCGGTTTCTTTTTGTTTGTCAATAATGTGATCGTTGTGATGCTCTCTCTGCTTTGATCAAGTGTACGGCGCTGGCGAAAGAGCTCGATCGTTTTCTCTGTCGTATTCATGTGCCAAACTCACTAGTGTCTCGCTCTCGGACAAAGGTCGTAGAAGGTTCAGAAGTTCCCTTTCTTTTCTACCTCGCAATCGGAAGTGGTGTAACTTCAACTGCGATTTGATAGGGTGAAAACACGAGTACAGGCTATTCCGAGAACGAGGCACTGGAGATTTTGGCACATAAGTACGGTATTTTCTGCACTTCTTTGGAGGTTCGTGTCCTCCGAGCTTACAGCTAAACTCATCCTTGCCTTGAATGGGTTTACTTGCAAGCTTCCAAAATCTTGTATCTCAATCCGGCTCACAACCTTGAGATGATCGGAACTGGTAGGATCCTTGACACTTTGTGTGGAAATTGTTTGCCAATAAAATTTTGAGTGAATTTGGAAACCAACCTGCATGTCATGAACGACGTGTCGATGCTGATCTGAAATCGAGGTCTACAGCCATTTCTGATTGTGGCGTGGAAGAACATGGACTGATCACCCAGCGCAAAGTCTCATGAATAGAGCGGTCGAGGATGTGTATCGCTTTCATTCGCTCGCCCCGACCAGGACAAATATATAATGGTCAGAAACGTCCTCTCTCGTCCCATGCCTGTCAAACCAATATACCTAAGCAATCCAATCTCATCGACCAACCCAAGCCAGCCCAAGCCAGTTCAATACTCCTTCAATGCATTACAAAGCAAGTATTAATATGAATGTACATGCCAGCTTTTCTATACCAAACAGAGACCTTGAGAGCCCCAATCGAAACCGGTATCCCACCAAAGAAATTCGTGTCGTAATCTGGACGAGAACAGAATGCAGGAAAAAAGAACAGAAAGTCCGCTGTTTGTTACTCGCTAAACACAAATCGTCCCAAAGCCAACGCCAGAGCCTAGGGGAAGAATCACGGACTCAATCTGGAGCAGTTCCCGCTTCTCTCCTACCTTCATTAGGGTCGACAAGTTCTGCCGCACTGCCCTGCAAAACCCGCAAATCCCCCTCATAAACACCATAATGAATCCCCTCGCCAGCCTTATGTTGCACGACCCTCCCCGTGCTCAGAGGGCGTTCAGGTTCATTCCCAAAGGTAAAGGCCGGGGCCGAATACTCGTATGGGTTACTCGGGTACACCATTGTCGTCTTTGGCACGGTCCCGACAGTAGGTGCAGGATGTGGATCACCAAGATCGAGCGCTTCCTCGCTGGCAGGATAGATACTCGATGCCACTGAGCCACGCGTCGAGTGGCTGTTTTCGTTGGCTGTTCGGGTTGAGGAGAAGGGGACGCGTGCCTCGGGGTCTTTATTGCCCGGGCCGCGGAATGAGGAGACGCGATCGAGTCCGGGTCTTTTTCCTGGAAGTGGTGCAACAGTAGATACATCCCCAGAGGAATTGCGATGCTGATTTGCCGGCATGTAATGCGCGGATGATGAGTTCGAGGTGGAGCGATTCGACATATGTATACTGCTCACAGAGGTCATGGGAGCGATCATTGACGGTACGTAAGAGAGCTGCCGCATATGAGTGGAGGTTGAAGCTCCTAAGCCAGGATGAGATGACTCGTCGGATGTTGAGTCTCTTGAAAACTGCCGCGTTGACCCAACCGCCGCTACTTCATCCAGAATAGCGCCATCTCGATACGGCTCAGCGCTCACGCGAGGCACTTCTTCGTCCTGCTCTTGTAGTTGATGGAGCGGTGTACTCCGCACTACCTCGAATCCACCTTTCTTACTCGTCGTCTTGCCTCCAAACAAGCCCTTAAACCATCCAGTCGCGGATCCGATCGGGCTCATGGGATCTGCAGGACCCGTCTTCAGCCGACGACTTCCATGAGTCTTGGACAATGCCGGCCCTCGAACACCGTAGTAGAAGTCCGATTCTCTAGTAGAGTAGTCGGTGTACTTTCGAGGCGAGTTTCCGATCTGGCTCTCCGAATCGTCGCGAAAATTCCTCATGAATGCCGCCGTGATAGATCCCCGATTCGCAGAAAAAGCTGAAGGCCCTTCACCAGCATCCGTTGCAGGAAGTGGTTGCGACGATCTCCTCCTAGGCTGCTCTTCCATTGCTTGCGGTGGATTCTGCAAGGCATCCAGAGTCGGTCGCCTTAACCTCGGAGGTCGATAATATGGATCCGTAGGTTCGATCACTTTATTCACAGGCGCAGCTCTTCTCCCCTGATGGTTTCCCGGGTTAGCGCCTGGTATGAAAGAGAATGGGCTCTGTGTTCCGCCGGGAGTGCTTGGGCCAGGACTGGTCCCTCCAGTCATGGTGCTACCCGCCTCGCCTTGAGAGAATTGGTCAAAGTTGACACTGCCACGTTGATCGGACGATTTGTTCAAAAGCATATTTGAGCTAGCAGACAAGCTGCGGGACCTATCTCGATTGTGCATGGATTTAGATTCGGTAAGCGCCGTGGCTTCGGAGTTCATACTCCCCCGCGTACGGTCTCTTCGGGCGCGTTTTGATAATTGTCGCATGCCAAATACTGTGGTGAGACCACCACGAGTTTCTCTTCCGGCACCGGCTAGGCGAGCAAACACTTCGATAAGCGTCTGGATTGAGTTCAGAAAGAAGCCGAAGATGAGAACGATTGCGTGGAGCAGCAGTATCGCGTAGCCAATCCAGCCTTTGGATGCTTCAGGGACCTGGAGGGAAGGAACAAAGGCTACACTGAGGAGAGTAGTGATCAGTCGAATAACGGAGAAGAATGTATGATAGGCATTCATGGATGTGAGAGATCGGAATGGTCGAAAAGCGTGAAGAGTCAGGATGAGGACGACCTCACAAATGGCCAGAATTACGAGCTGGGCGATTCCAGAAGGCTGCACAGCTCCGACTGCGATGCCACGGATGAAGGTGAGGAGGAATGGAATGAAGGCGTATGGAGCAGCCTCGTCCGAATATGTGTTGTAGAGCGGACCGTAAATCAGAAGTAGTGGTTCATCGTCGAACAAATGGACCCGAGGTTTGGTTGTGAAAATGAGACGGAAGATCCAGGCCGCGAAAGCTATGAGGGAGAGGATGAGAATGGCGGCCAGAGCAACAATATAGGGTGGCGAATGCGTCGCGATTACCAATTGAAACATAGACAAGGCGACAATGGGCAACATGAAGTAGTTGAACACGATACGGACGAAATTGCCAGCGGTAAATGGCAGGTTCTTGTTCCGGAGGTCTTCCTGTGGCACTCTGGTGTAAAGTCGCACCAAAAACTGGGCGGCAAATCCCAGCTGACAGAGAATGAAGCAGGAAGCCATGATGACCAGTACCCAAACAGCCATACCTGCCCACAAGTCCTCGTCTTTGCTCATTCCGGCTAATTGGCTCAGCCGTGTCAGGCCGTAACTGCTGTTAGTCCTGTAGATGCCATCAACGAGACTTTGTGTACCGTTCCCATGACTGACTATGCTTTCATTAAACATCAAAACAGACCAACTGGCTTGACTGACCACTGGTTGGTAGAATCCTGGGTAGCGCAGACTCAGACTGCCCGCAAGGACGATGAACTGAATGTATTGCAGGCAATCTCCGAATCCAGGAGTGACCAATCTCAGGATGTCATCGTCACGGCCGTAGTTGCTGGTCCAGTAAAAGACGTTCTTTGAGCTCCAAGGACTGAACCTGGCTGCCATGATAGTCGTGAATCCGACCAGTGCCAAGATTGCTGCGGGGATGTATCTGATGGCATCGGACAGCGCTCTGCCCAGATCTGGGGTGATGTTGGCGGCAATGCAGGCCAGCGCTTTGTTACTGCCAGAGTCTATCGTCAAACTGGCAGCGAATGTGGCAAAAGAGTATGCGCTGTAAAAATTGTGGGAGATGGAAAAGGCGTGGAGTTCATGTGGATTGCTGGCATTCGCGTCCCACAGTGGTGCCCACGGACAGTCTCCTCCAAGAGTAGTGTTGCAGAACCGTGCAGGCGCTGCATTGTACGCTTCGTATGACAGGACATCAATGTTCGTAAACAGGGTGGTGTAATTGTCTGGAGCGTCGGCGATGGAGAAAAGGCCTTTCGTGTCGTTCTTGAAGATGGGATCGGTGCGCGGAGGATAGGTGCCATCTTGAGCCTGGCCTGTGACGTTGCCGTAGACAGTGATGTTGAGATTGTGCTTCTTGTCGGTGGTGTTGAAGACAGCGTTTACGAATAGCGGGACGAATTGTAGCTGTCTCGGCGAGGAGTTGAGGATGTTGGGGTTCAGACAATTGTCAAAGGTGATGAAGGCGGCATTCGCAACTGGGATGGTGAAGATGGACAGAAGGACCATTAACACAGTCGATACTGTACATGGTGTTAGACGTGACGCCAGTCTTGATCTTCCTGTCGAGTCGAAGTGGGCGAATGTATGCCCGTGTCGCGTCCAGCCCCCATTGACAGAATATTCCATGATGCCGTGTGCTACCGGAAGGTCATTTGATATCTCTTGCTCATCTCTTTTCTTCACGGGGGTCTCGCGGAGTCTTGGAAGGTGGGACAGTTGGGGGCGGTCCATCCACAGGCTGAGGTCTGCCTACGGCAACGACGCTTGGGGTGGAAAGCGCTGCGGAGCTCAGATGCCTCAGCTGTCTGAAAATAGTACGTAGTAGAGAGTGATTGTCAAGCTCGGCGTGTCCCTGGTCTCGGTCGTCGCAACGAAAAGTCTGGGGGCTTCACGAAGCAAGAGGCAAGCAGCGCCTCAAGCGTGCAGTGGTGGCTTATGCGGAAGATTAGGACAGGCGAGCTGTATGGGTCACTGCGCGAGGAACAACAGTCGACCTTGACTTCATTGTCCCTTGTCGCAAACGGCGAAGGGCCCCAGACAGGATCCAAAGGGCGAAGATTTGTGCGGAGGTACGGGCGGTGGTATGAGGATGCGTACTATACCAGTATGTACCATACGGAGGTAGTAGGAATTGCAAGATGCTGGGTGTGAGACTGGCTAGCCCCAACCAACATAGCCAGCCAATGAGACTACCAAGCTATCCTCTTTCGGCACAAGACGAGGCAACCAGCATCGCCAGGCCAGCATCCAGAACCCCGGGCTGCCGAGTCTTCTCCCTTCTGCCTCACCCTCGTCCCTCACGAGAGTCCGGCTCGCCGATCAGCCGCAGACGACCGTGATGCTGGACGGAGAGGCATTCTTCATTACTCTATTCGTCGAAGCTAGAAGAAAGAACTCTCGTCTTTTTCGCTCGCCGAGTCTCGCGCTACGAGTCTCCTCCAACGTCTTGAGGCTACACCACATTGACCACAACCATCCGATTATGCTGCATGTGCTAAGATTGTGCCGTCTGTTCGTGTTGAGGTCTGATTAGCTACTGGGGCATTGGGTTTTGCAGCGCATCGTGGCTGTGTCTCTAAAAATGGATGGTGAGGGTGGAGCGAAGATGCACATCAACCCGGAAGCGCACAAAAAACTCTGCGGGCACCATCTCACATGTCGTCAAATGTACCTAGAGACCCGCAAAGAACCACTGGCAGCCATCTCATCCCATCTCATCCTTGCGTTGTTGCTTCATGCCATCGGCCTGCAGAGACGAGCCGTGGATCTGTACCACAGTACGAGGTACTAAACAACAGTAGTACGCCCGATCAGATCAACAGTGACATGTCCCACATTCCTAAACGCCGCGTATGCTCAGCAATGGAACACGATGGAATGCGAACAACTCTCTGCTATCTCGACATCGATATACCATGTACTACGTGCTATGTACTATGTGCCATGTGCTATATACTATGTACTATGTACTACGTGCTATGTACTATGTGCCATATGCTATATACTATGTGCTATGTGCTATGTGCTATGTGCTATGTGCTATGTACTATGTACTATGTACTATATACTATATACTATGTGCTATGTACTATGTACTATGTACTATGTACTATGTACTATGGACTATGGACTATGGACTATGTACTATGTGCTATGTACTATGTGTATGCCCGGAGTGGGAGCTTCGAGGTCCTTCGTGACGAGGCGATGCTTGTTCCGAGCACTGGAGGAAGTCGGAGGGGGAACAAGCTGAGGTCGCACCTCCGCGCGGCAAGCTCCCTGTCAAGAAAGGCCCATCGTCATACAAGCGAATGCCGAACTCTTGAGCGACAAACAACAATGAGGTTCCCTCGGTAGCCCATCACCCATCAATGTCCGGTCGGCGCTTGTTGGACGCCGCAAGACTCTTCAATGCCTCGACATGCGTTGCAACACAGCACATCAAGCTCCGCTCACACCAGCTGCTTGTCTTTACAAAGACGTCTACTCTGGCCAAGATCGCGAAGGGTCAGACAGATCGAATCACTCTGACTGCCCAGGCAGCTGTTGCCATTGCCAGGAAGCTGAATGAACATCCTCCGAGCTATCCATACTCGACGTCGTATCCCCCACCACGGCAGAACGCTCCCCGACATGTACCGCCAATACCCCGTGAAGAGTCGGTCCCGGGCAGTCAAGGAAGCATTAGGAAAGAAGGATTGAGCCAGGATCACCACTATATGCCGTCTCAACACAACGCTACGGCACAGCCTCCTCCAGAAAGCGAATTATCAATAAGCCAAGAGACGGCATCACGGAAGCCCTTGCCCGATGGAACAGTACCGCTAGCAGACTGCAGCTATGGTAAAGAGTCCATCAAAGAGAAGGGCAGCATAGCACAGGACATCCCCTCGACCGAGACACAAGACATTGCGCTACATCAGGCAAGGGAGGAGCAGAGATATGCTGAGAAACAGATCCCATCTCACACCTTGACCAATCCGTCCGTGAAGGTTGCATCTGGTCTCGGCGCGAGCCATCATCAGGACTCTCATGACACTACGACTACAAAGCCAAACGAAGATTACTCTTCGCTTCCTCGAGCAAAGATACCCAAGCGTATCCAAGATACGCAGGCTGGCAACGAGAAGGTGGATTTGGAAGAGATCAACTCGGAAAGCTACGATTCTACCAAAAGAAATCGAGAGGCTGCAGAGATTCTTGATCAGTACAATTCCACGGCTGAGGAAGATGTGCCTTCGGACGTTGATATCAATGTCTTCAGAACGTCCAAGGTGTCGAAATTGTTGAGCGTGAATCCGAAAGGACACCGTCTTCCTGCATCGGGCCCTCCTGGTGCAGTCAAGACTCATGCACCTGGTTCGCAGTCACCTTCTCGACAGCAGGAACCATCGGAGGATGATTTCAAGGGTCTAGCAGAGGACATCGCCAAAGATGCTGCTACTGCTCCTGGGCCAGCTCCCTATCAGATGAGAGAATCTCGCGTCCCAGCCTCCCGGTTTGGAAGGCTGTGGGAATACGGTGGACTTGCTACCAGTATGGCTTTTGGGGCTGTTGGAGAAGGACTGCGGAGAGTGACTGGTGGTGGTGCTGGAGGTTCATTAATGCTCAGTGCCGGAAACATGGAAAGACTTGTCGCAAAGTTGTCTCGTATGAGAGGCGCTGCATTGAAGCTGGGACAAATGATTTCGTTCCAAGGCATGTAGTTGTCTTCTCACTGATTTCAGCACACTAATGCGCGTTGAAACAGACATCAAGATGCTCCCGGCACCGATTTATGACGTCCTGCAGCGCGTGCAAGATAGTGCAGACTACATGCCAGCATTTCAACGAGACCGAGTGCTTGAAGACAACCTAGGCGAGAAATGGCGAGATCTTTTCAGCACCTTCCACGACATTCCAATAGCTGCAGCATCTATAGGACAGGTTCACCGTGCCGTTCTAGCCTCAACAGGCCAAGAAGTTGCAGTGAAAGTCCAATATCCAGGCGTTGCTGGCTCCATCGACTCTGACCTCAACAATCTCTCTGTACTTCTGACAGCCTCAAGACTGTTACCTAAAGGACTCTACCTTGACAAAACCATTGCAAATGCCAGGACAGAGCTGGGCTGGGAATGCGATTACATCCGTGAAGCTGAATGTGCTACGCGCTTCAAGACTCTCCTCGCAAATGAAACAGATACATTCACTGTTCCTGCTATCATTCCCGAAGCAAGCGGTAAAACCGTTCTTACCGCTGAAATGCTTCACGGTGTCGGTGTCACCAAACTGAAGAATTTAAGTCAAGATACAAAAGATTGGATCGGATCGCAAATCCTCCGTCTTTGTCTGAGGGAGATTTGCGAGTTTCAATTCATGCAAACAGATCCCAACTGGACGAATTTCCTATACAACTCGCAAACACGAAAGCTCGAACTCCTCGATTTCGGTGCGTCGCGAGAATTTCCCTTGGAATTTGTGACGCCGTATATCGGTGTCCTCAAAGCGGCATCCGAAAACAATCGCCAAGCGATCAGCGATCTCTCTGTTCAACTTGGATACCTTACGGGCTCGGAAAGCATTGCCATGTTAAACGCACATGTCGAGTCCGTCCTCACATTGGCAGAACCGTTCAGGGACGACGGACCAGATGTCTACGACTTTGAAGATCAAACGATCACGGATAGAGTGAGGAATTTGATTCCCGTGATGATCAAGGAGAGGATGGCGCCGCCGCCCGAGGAGACTTATTCATTGCATCGGAAGCTGAGTGGGGCGTTTTTGATGTGTGCGAAGCTGGGGAGTAAGGTCAGGTGTAAGGAGATGTTTAGGAAGGCTGTCAAGGGGTTTGAAGAGCGATATCCGGCGGTGAGTGAGAGAAGGGCGGGTACATGAAATAAGATTGTGACGAGGCGATTGGAAGGATTTGTGGTAACGTGTAACCATTTGCGGGACATGCATGTACGATCTCAGCATGGTGAGAGTTGTAGGATAGGTTGTATAGACGGCTTTACTCCTTCACGATAAACAGATGTGCAGACGCAAACACTACTGGTTCAAGGAATGCTTGATAATAGGGGTCCTTGGCCCGGCAAATCTTAACAGAGACAATGCCTCGATAATGTGTACACAATCGCATTACAAACCTTCCTTCATGCCACTGTTGTTTTCTTTTCCCGCGAGATGCTATGGGTTCCCATTTGTCAGGGAATGATGCACAATATATTCCTTCATCTTGTAGGCGCGTAATGTGGATTCTTTCCTTCCGACAGACTGAGGGCACGCGTGGGCTATGGGTACGAAATCTGAGAACCATTGACGGCCGATATATCTCGCTCGTCCATGCACTACGCTATCAATAAAAGCAAGAACTCCGATCAATCTTACCGTAGGATCCAGAGAACAGGCACCAGGGGAGAACGATACTATACACCAATCCAATGCACGCTCGAGACGCTCAGGTAACCAACCCAAAAGAAGTACGCGGCTACTCCAAGAGATATGACTCCACCTCTTACTGATCACCTTCCCATTTCAGGCCGACTAAAACTGTATCCAGCACTGCCACCACCTCCATACCTCGAAGTTGGATCGTACCCCGGTGCGGCTCCGTAGCTGTCCGGACTCGGAGGACTCGCAGCGGCACCCCTATACTCCGTATCCACGCCTGGCATAACCAAGGGCGGCGCGCCACCAGCGCTACCAAGAGGATCCCAGTGTTCGGGTCTTCCTATACCCGTCTGGTTGTGTAAAGCGTGTTCGTGCTCTTCATGTATGTCGTAGCCTGGTAGTCCAGGCGTGTGTCCGTGTCCATCATCGCTGTGATCGTCGATGTTGTCTAGCTCTTGAGTATCATGATCCCAGACGCCGCCGTCTTTAATGCCAGATTCGGTGTCGCCCATGGCGGCTGTGTAAGCTTGAGGTCCAGAGGAAGTTTGCTTTAGCCACGGATCATGCGCCTGGGGGTCTTTTCGAGATTTGAAAAAGTAGAAAATTGAGATGCCAGTTGTCGCAAGGAAGAGGAGACTAGATTTCTTGATTAGTGTTTTACTCGAGGGATCTGTTTTGAGTAGACTAACAAGACGAAGAGACCCAGTATGCTTGAGGCATGAGTGAGGTTGCATTGTTTTGGAACGCCGTAGTCTTTCGAATAAACGGTGCAATTGCCTTCAGAGGCAGCCAACTTCAACTGTTCGGCGCCTTTGCTAACGCCAGATCGTTTGTAGACTGCTACAGAAATGACTGCGGAGAGCCAGAATATCTATGCCAACTGTCAGCCTGGCGTTTTCGGCTTCGGCGACGCGGATCGGATTGCCTACTGTGAACAGAGTATCGACGCTCGCAAACCACAACGCTTTCGCAAGGTTTTCTGCACGGGTCCAGAGAGGCACAGCTACGAGGTATATCAGGGCGGGAATGGAGAGCCAGCACTGTGAGAATCAGCATTAGTTCTCTATGAGGATGGGAGGGACAAGTCTCAGCTCACCACTGCAAACATCCACTTCGATGCACCGCCCGTCTTTCCCATGGTGAAGACGGCTATGGTGATGCAGGCGAGGATGAATATCATCAGAGCCTGGACGGTATGAATGGCCATCTTCACCTTTTGCAAGGCTGAGATTTCCTGGCGCATGACGGCGGTTTGCAAAGGAGAGCAAGAGCAAGAGGGTGGTGCGCCAGTAAGCAGGAGGATGATGAACAATTGCGCGCACGAAGAGAAGAGATGGAAGTGGTGACAGAGGCCGCAGCCTTGTTCGTTCAGTTCGTCTGCCCAGAATATGTTCTGCAGGCTGTGTACCTAGGAGCTTGGCTCAAATGTGTTCAAGGTGCTTCAGGGTGGCTGTTCGAGAAACGAAGGGCGAGATATGAGGCTGAGGGAGAAGCATTATAGGCACGCGCCATAGACGGCACAACTGCATTGTGAGGTGCATGCCAGGCATTACGACTACTACTTGTGCGAGGCTGAAGGAGGCCGATCCAATGTTTGCATGCATATATGTATATATGTATGTGTGTGTGAGAGAGAGAGAGAGAGAGAGTGTGTGTGTATGTACATACCTTATATATATGTATATATATAAATATTTGTATATATATAAATATTTGTATATATATAAATATATGTACATACACAAATATACCTATACTGGTCCATTCTCATCAACGCGAACGCGGTTGCTGACTCTCTAGCGGCACAGCTGTCACCTGCCCGGCAGAATACAGTCCGGCAGGTTCCGTCCTACCCCTCGGTGATCGTCATACAACTGCCGAGTATTATCATGGGAATGGGTTGAGCTCAGTAGTAGTGAGCCTCATTCCCAACTGCAGGCACCATCAATTCGACCGACATGGAATTCGACACTAAGACGGGTGAGTCTCATCCTTTGCACGGCGCCATTATGCGAGACTGACTTCACCCAGCACAGTTCAGCACGGCTGACAAAAGCTCCTTCGCCTACCCCTCCGCCAGAGACCGCTGGCCCGTCATTCTGGTGAGCTTTTCAGGACGATTCGCACGGAACAACACTGACATTGATCAGACGCAAGGGATCGATGATGTTCATCGAGCGACCGCAAAAGCGACAGATCCAGCCGTAGCAACCGAAGGAAAGCAGCTCGTTTCCGACCTCGCAAAGCTCAAGTACGAGCTTCAGCATGATCGCCCTCTCACGTATGATAAACACAATTCAAGCTCCTTCATTGTCTGATCTTTGATAGCCCTCTACCTGAAGATGGGCTCCCGGACATCTCTGGATACAACACGGAACTCGAACAGTTGAAGCAGAAACTCGGCGGTGAGCTGAGATGGTTCAATGCTCCGTGGCTATACTCGGAATGCTATCTCTACAGGTAAATACCTCCATGGTCGCCGCGGAGTGGATTTCGCTTACGAACGCAGGTAGACGCATGCAAGGACTGTTTCGACTTTCAACCCACTGGAAATCCTACGACATCTTTGCCCGTCAGAAGATGGCCACATTCCGCTCATCGAGAGCTGCCGTTGTAGAATTGGCAGCACAGTACAGAGACATTGTCACGCAATTGGAAAACAAGCACACGCTCAAGGATGCAAAGACACCCGAGGACATGACCAAGGCCGAGAAGGCCGTCTTCATTGACATGTGCGAAATCTGTCTCTGGGGCAATGCCACAGATCTAAGTTTGTTGACTAACCTGTCCCACGACGATCTTCAAAAACTACAGGGCTCCGAAGCACGCAAGGCTAGCGAGGATAAGATCCTTGTAAACGATTTATCTGCTGCGTTCAAGGTCCTCAATTCGGCCCAAAAATCCGGCAAGAAAGAACGAAGAGTGGACTTTGTTCTGGACAATGCTGGTTTCGAGTTGTACGTCGACCTCATCTTGGCAGGATATCTTCTCTCTGCCGGGCTGGCAGATACTGTTGTGCTCCACCCGAAAGTGATCCCTTGGTTTGTCTCCGATGTTGTGCCTCAGGACTTTGTGGATCTCCTCAGCGCTTTGGCGAACCCAAAGAGCTTCTATGAGACTCCGTCTGACGAGGAGAAGAATGCTGGGAATGCTCCACCACCGCTCTCGGCCAAGGAAGCAGAGGATTTGGCGTTCTTGTTCCAAAGATGGGCCGGGTTCCATGCCGAAGGCCAGCTAGTTATCCGTCCAGATACATTCTGGACTGAGAGCGGTAGCTTCTGGCGCCTTCCTAGCACGGCCTCTGGTCTATATGAGGACTTGAAGGCGAGCGAGTTGTGTATTTTCAAGGGTGATTTAAACTATCGCAAGCTGACTGCTGATGTATGTTGGACCCTGTATGCTGTTTGACACGAAGCTGACTTGATCAAGGCAATGTGGGATCCCACGACTCCCTTCAAAGAGGCGATAGGTCCACTAGGTCCTAAATCCGACCTTCGTGTTCTCGCCCTTAGGACTTGCAAGGGCGATGTCGTCGTGGGCCTGCCCGATGGCAAAGACGAGGAGTTACGCGCCATGGCTGCTGGACCTGGACCTTATGATAGATGGGAGAAGGGTATAAAGGATTCTGGACTAGAAGCGAGAAAGTGGGCATGGTCTGGCAGATGGGCCGTCATTCAGTTCAGCGATGGCAAGACTGAGGTTTAAGGCTTCGATGTCTATCATTCGCTCGTGCCATGAGACTTGAAGCATTGTATTCATTCAGGACCGGTTAGACAATAGTGGTAGAACACTCTGCAATCAACTTGGCAACTCCAAAACACGTGTTGACGTGAGTCGCGCTACACAGCCACAGCAGTCCAAACGCCAATCGCGACCTCGGACTTGGACTCTCACTTCAACCCCATTGATGTAACAATACCTCCTCCGCGAACGCCTCTTTCCATCATCGAAATCCCTCTGTCAACTGTTATCCGACGGCTATGCCGTCGTCAGAGAATGGCGAGCGCCGAGATAGTAGTGCTTCACAGTTCTCCTCCACACCAACAACGCGACAAAGAACCAATTACCACACCTCCCGCCCTTCAATACGTACCGAATTCCTCCTCCTCAGATGGTAGCAGTGTTCCTTCGTTATCCAAAAACTGGACGAAATGGGACCGAGGACAGAAGACGACGGGAGCCGCGGGTGGCAGAATGAAGGCTAGTGGAGAGATCGCAGACTCAACGAATCCTAAGGAAACGAAAGTGACGGCAAAGGATAATAGCAAGGCAGAGGGAGACACTGGATTTGAGAAAGATATGAAGACGAAAGTGAAACGAAAGTCCCGGGCTAAAGTAGTAGCAGTCGACCCCAAAGGCATTATAAGCAATCACTTTGGACAGAGCATTGAGGCCGAACCAGTAGAGGCTCCAGCAACAAAGAAAAAGGCAAAACGGAAGCCTAGAGTCAAGCCAGTGACCAGCACTCACTTCGACCATAATGACGCGAGTAAGGATGGCCTTCTGGAGACGACTGAGAAGAAAGCAGTACCGGCCACCAAAAAGAGGAAGCGCAAGGATTCAGATGGTTCAGAGAAGGCGCCAAAGCCGGTCAGTCGTAGCTCGAAAGGTGAAGCAAAGGCATCTAAACCTCGTAAAAAAACTGGGAAAGCATCAACACACTTTACCAGTGACAATGGCCCTGAGGAGAATGAGAAAGCAACGAATATCAAGGCAGTATCTACCATATTGGAGCCCCACGAGCCAACGGACATGGCAGATAAGAGGAGGACAAGCTGGACTCCCGTGCCAGATACTGCGCCATCACAGCTCAGGTCAAAACGCCACGATATCTACGAAGTTCCCTCTTCTTCACAGCCGTCAAGTCCTGTTGGGCCAAACCCTGACTTTCGTAGCATGGTCGGAAGCTTCGGGTTTGATTCCAGATCCGTTACTCGTAGCGTGTCTCCTAAAAAGGTTGACATCGTGGGATTGAACAAAAGACGTCGCATTGAGGTATGCTCATGTCATGTAGACAAAATTATTGGCATTCTGCTGACTTCCTCAGCTTATCGATGATACTACGATCGTACCTCCGGAAGCTACCACTAATGCGCCGGCCCCATTCGAGCAAAAAGTGCCTGCGATCAAGGGGGCCAAGAAGAAGTCACCGAAAAAGGCAGCTTTTAGCATTACCAACAAGGTAATAGACAAGTATGCACAGCCTCTTGAAGTCACAGACAAGACGTCCATGTTTTTCGCTCCTCGGGTTGAAACACCGGTCGTGACAGCAATTCCTGAGAAAGTGGCTACCCTTGTGAAAACGAAAAGGGCTGCTAAGGCTAGGCCAAAGGGTCCCATCAAGGCCCGAGCCTCTAAGAAGTCAGCAGAGGGAGACAAAAAAGTGATCGAGCCAAAAGCAAAAGCAAAGACTACGAAACCAAAGAAGGTTGTTGACTCAGGTCAGAGGCTCATCTCGCCCACGGGCATTGCACGTAGAGCTGAGCAGCAGATTGTCATGTTCGGAACGTCTAGTCAACTTCTGACAGGCGACTCACCAAATACATTACGCCAGCTTCGGGAGGCATTGAGGGAATCCGAGATGATGACGAGCATCGAGCAGGAGTTTACGTGTACAGCTCCACTTCGACGTCGCCTGGCTTGCGGCATCCGTCATACTTCTGGAAAGCTATGGGCTCAACAGGCGGAGAGCGTTGACGAAGACACTGCTGATGACGAGGATCTTCCAAGCACGACTGTCCCAAGAGAGCCAGATGCTGTCAACTTTATCGAGGAACAGGCAAATAGTCCTGACTTACCTCAAGCCAAATTACCACCAGCCGGCCTCCTTCCATTCCAATGCACGGATAATGGTTTTCAGACCCTTTCAGACGAGATCGAAAACATGGATTTTGACAAAGAGTTGGAGAGCCCAAGTAGTCGACGAGCTACGGCCGGTGGCTTCATGCCTACCCAGCCAAATTTCGAAGAGGAACAGGGTTCTAGCTGGCATGAGATGCCTTCTGCCCAAGCAATGCCAGAAGGGAGCACTAGTGTCAAGCCAAAACACCCGGATCTTGAAGAAAGAGATTATCTTAACTGGCACAAACTCTCTTCTTCGCAGGCTTTGCCAGAAGACGAACCTCGGACCGAACCAAGACAGCCCTCAATTGTTGAACAGACGGCGTCGGATTGGCACACTCTTTCCTCTACGCCGGCTTTACCAGAAGATGATGATATTTTTGATTTGCGAAAGAGTCCTTCTCCTGTAGAACGCACAATCAAGCTGGGTTCAAAGCATGCTGCAGCTGCTCCTGCGATGAGGTCATCTCTATTCTCGTCACTTGCCCCTTCTGTGAGTAGGACGGCTCTAAGACCACTTTCGACCAACACAAAATCACCCAAGAAGTCCTCGACACCGCTTAAGGCTACCACGGAATCCGCTGCTGCTGTTTCAGTTGACACTGCAGGAATTGCCAAGAAGAAGCGAGGCCGTACACCAAAGGCAAAACCCTCGGAGGAGAATGCCACGCTTCCCTTGCAACCAACATCCAAGAGATGTAAGAAGAAGAAAGATAAAGCAGATGACTGGCACGATGTCAACGATGAAATCATAGACTCGGAACCAGACATGACTCCGTCCCCTCGCCAGCGAGGCAAGAAAGCACCACCATCTCCATTGCCTGATTTAGTGTCGATTCCTACACAAGGTACTCCCAAACGCTTCAACGGCGTTCTAGCTAATGCAAATCATCCTCAATGGCCCGACATTCAAGCGAAGCTGTTTCCTGATATTACCCTAGCAGTGAAGGGACAAATCCGATCAACGAATCGACTGAAATTGACTTGGTATCAAAAGATGCTCATGTATGATCCCATTATTATTGAGGACCTCCTTGCGTTTGTCAACACGGAGGGCTTGAGGATCACGGTCAAAGAGAAGGAAGAAGAGATCAAGGGGTGGATGGTGCAAAAGTGGTGTGAAGACAATAGTGTTTGTTGTCTTTGGAAGGAGGGATTGAGGGGTGGTGTCAAGACGAGATATTGATTGTACTTGCACGGTGTCTTCATCGATTCACTGTCCCCTAGCCTCGCCATGTCTCGCGACATCTCATCTCAATGTAAACTTTACTAATCTAGGATCGATGATGGTAACTTTCTAGCGAAGTTTGGAAATAGTCTCGCCAGAAATTTATTAACATCGATCTTGAGTTGCGGATGATTAATTGGTCAAAATTTTTGTCGAGGGACACGGAATTAGTGAACCCGCTGTGCTTGCTTGTTGAGACGGACTTCGGACAGTTACCAATCTTACCCATCTAAATGTCGACAGCGCGACAATTTCGGCCTGATCTGATCTGTTTTCCCATAGCAAATCTGGTCGCATATCAGGACACCTCTAAAACCCATCACGTCACCTTTGAATGCGGCGATGCCCTCTCCGATCCTGTTCGACATGCCAGCAGAACTGCGGATTAAAATTCTAACAAAATCGCATGGTTACTGGCATCGCTGGGGCTTTCCCGATTCTCAACTAAGAGACAGGATGATACAGATGCGACAAAAATAGCTCACGTTTGCCACCAGGGTAGGAATGTAAGTGAATATCTCTTTAGTAGTGATCGCAAATCAGATGTTATTGACTAATTGTGGAGATCAGGAGGAGGGGCAACGACTGGGTTCTTGCTGGTGATTGTAGAGGAAAAAATCCTGTTTGAATATCATCACAGAATTGTTGTCATCATGACCCGCAATCACTGTCCCTCCCTCCTTTTGTTTTCCTCGGCCAACTGAACATCGTTCCGGTACAATGGACTGATTTCGACCTCCCTGCACCAAAGCTGCCAAGGCCTCATTACAGTCTCCTTGTTGAAAGTCCAAGCATCAACAGTCTCTCTATCGCTCAAGTACTTGATCTCGCCCTCTCCTTTAACTTTCGCACTTTTGATCTTACCTCCTGCCTCGGCATCAACTTTGCCCTCTATAATGCTACCGAAGTACGCATTCTGCATGAGTATAGCTTGAGACTGTACTTTTGCTGCTTCGACTGTGTAGATGGCTTGGAAGGTAACAGCTTCGAGACTGTCGGCGAGGGTTGTGAATCCGTGGCCACGCATGAGGACAACGTTGTGTTCGGGTGTAGTGGAGGGATCGGCATTGGTGCCACCGATGGTGGTGGGTAGCGCTGAGCGCATCTTCTGGTAAAGGAAGCCGGTAGAGGTGGCAGGTTTGAAGGCGGCTGCGAGATTATGGCCTAGAGTTGTGGTAGTGACAAGGAGATCATGTCGGTCTTTGGAGGCGTATGCCGTGGATATATCCCATACTGGCACTTCGGTGCCTAAGAATCCAGCCATATGAATTGGGGCCTTTAAAGGCACACCACTGATGGTGAAAGGCAACAATTCCACCGCGTGAGCATGCACAACGGCATTTACATCGGGGAACTTTTTGTATATCTCGCTGTGTATGCATCGTTCCGCAAACCCCTTCGGCGCATTTTTTTCCATGGGCTCCGCATTCTCGGTCTTGTACTCGACTATATCGTCTACCGATTGCATGAGTGCTGGAGGAAGGTTCCGGGACATGTAGAAGGCATCGTGATTGTCAGGATTGCGGACCGAGATATGTCCATACGCATCAAAGACCCCGCGCCTATGAAGAATATGGGAGCAGGTGATAAGGCCCCAATACTTGAGACCTGAGTCAGTCCAATTCTTGAAGTGTCAACGGGACTAGGACGCGTACAAGGTCCTCGATGTACTACGCGTGAGATGAGCGAAAGCCGAGTACGAGAGGCGTCGTACTCACCGTCTTCTTACGATTTCCAAAGTACCCTGCTGACATGATGTCGATTAGAAGAGTGAAGAATCGAGGTTGTATGGTGGAGCAGAAGGCACATCTTGAATCGCTGGCAACACCAAGGATCTGGTGGTCTTAGTGGTCTTGGTGGTGACGTACACAGTACGCGAGACGATGGCACGACTTCCCTGCATGTTGTGGACCGAGGCCTGAATATCTGATACTGATACTCATATTGCTGTTCTCCAACGTGACCCACTTGCAACTCAAGTCAATATGGTAGGCGATCCCTTGGCAAACTGCATCCGCGATTTTACCTGAACTTGACGGACCATCCCAGAACGGATAAAAGCTGCACTGATGTTTCCAATGCGGACGTATACTAACCGGCCACGAATCGACAGATCCGGTTAACCATTGGCGGCATTATACTGTGGTAACGAAGTTTCTTCAAGATCGACCAGGCTTGAACGTGCGGTCTTGCATGATCTCAGCCGTCGCGAGACTTTACAGGACCACACGAAAGTGCTGGAGCAAAGTAGAGTCCACAGTCGTCAGACATATTTCGCAAATGTCAAATTCGATCTATTACTTGGTCATTGAATGAGAAACGAAATATATATGCTGGTGAAGTGCGAAGGGGCACACGCAGTAGTCTGTCTTCAACAAAACAGCAGGAAGAAATCATAAAGCTCAATCAAGGAATTCCATCATAACGGAACCAATCAACCATGTTCAACCACACACCGCACCAAACAGACCAAGAAGAAAAAATACTTTCGCCGCTTGAAAAGCTTACAGATAGGAGAACGACAGAGAAAGGAACCACGTTCACCGCAATGGTTCCTAGACGAAATCAAACGAATGGATAAGCCGGGAAATCCACCTAAAACAGACGCAGCCTCTTAGCCACAAGGTAACTGATGATGACAAATGCGATCAAGAACCCAACAATGCCTCCAAACCAGCCATAGTCGTGTGGCATTGACGGATTCCCAGGAACTGGCACATTCATACCGAACAGACCGGTGACCACATTGAGTGGCACGATGATTGACGCAATAAGTGTGACCTTCCCGAGTATCTTGTTTACCCTATTGCCAGAGGCAATGTGGTCGACGTTGATTTGAGCCAGGAAGTTGTTGTGCAGACGACTGAGCAGCTGCTCCGAATGGGAAAGATTGTCCCGATATGTGACGACGTGGTCCTGAATATCGCTGAGATACATCCCGACGTCTCCCCGAGGAGCAGCAGAGTACTGTTCGTTGCAGCGTTTTGCGAACCCCTTGATCACATCTGGCTTGCTACCGAGGAGGCGAAGAATCGACATGCACTTCTTGCGGCAGTCGGCAATAGCACGCAAGATTGGTCGGGCGTCCTCCTCCCTGGCAGAGAAGACTTGGTCCTCTATGCTGTCAACCTCTTCCTCGATCGCCCGAATGGGAGGCAAGAAGCCGTCAACGATATCATCAATGAGCGCATAACAGATCCAGTCGGCGCTGAGATCCATGTAGTCTCGAAGGCGACTGATACGTTTGAGGACATTTTTGGTGTGAGGGTTGGTCTGGAAGGTAAAGGTGAGAAGACCGTGCTTGAAAACAACAGCGTACACGGACATTGGCTCCAGGTATTCCTCACTGTGCTTGTCGTCATCGTAAGATCGGAATGATACGAAATAGTACTGCGAGAAAAGCTCAACCTTTTCGCGTGATTCGCCAGTCACGATATCCTCGCGTGTCAATGGATGGACTCCGAAGGCTTTGCACAGAGCAGACACCTCGTCTTCCGTGGCGTTGAGCGAGTCGAGCCACCAACACCCACCATCAGGACCGAGTTCAAAGAGATGCTGGAAGGTCTCTCCTTCTTCGAGAAGACCCCCAATCGAGGTGGCGTGAATCGTGTCATCAAGCTCCGAGGAAAAGAATGTATACCAACGCTTCACATTGGCGACTTCCACCTTACTTGCTCGCTTGGAGGTAACACTATCAGCGCGGCCAGTGTGTTGGTGCTTCTCCAAGTCTTCCAAGCTCGATCCTTCTTGCAAGATGCCAGGTTGACTTCCACGAGCAGGAGCCTCATGTCTCGCTCGGCGGGCCGTTGAACCATCATCGCGGGCTATGATCTGTTCCTTGATCTGCTCTTCCTCCTGTTCTTGAACAAACTCTTCCAGCTCTTCGAAATCGATACTATGCTCAGAGTTTCTCCTTTCCCGATCCTGTTGAGGATAGCAGACATCTTCTTCAGCCTCCTCACCGGGTCGTAGTCCCTCCTGATCTCGACCGAAGGTGGGACGGCGTGAATGCGTTTGACCTGAGATCGTTCGATGCAGGGTGTCATTAGATGAACGGCGGCTGGTCACAGTACCTGCGCGACCTCGCGGGCGGGTGCTAGCAAAAGCATGCACGGAATTTGGTGGTGATGTGGAAGAGCTGCTCCTGGAGGACGAGGAATCCCGAGAAGCATTGGCCTTCGGTCGCCGGTTGTTTGTGCCCCTGCGCGCAACAGGACTGTTTGCGAGCTCACGTCGGGTGTTGGCATTGATTCCATCGACAGGCGATATACCCTCCTCATCAACGATAGCGTGCTCATTGATGGCTGGATCACCCAAGGCAAAATCTTGACCATATATGCTTCCGAGGGTGCCGCGGCGAGCGCGTGGAGAGCGTGGAGACATCTCTGCGCGAGGCAAGGAACTGGGGTGACCTCGATGGTCGTCAAGATCGATGACGGGCTCCTCATTGTCGCCAACAGAGATTGAGGGGACTGGTGGTGTGTCCTCCATGGCTTGCGGGTTAGTGGTGTGTACAGGTAAAGACTGCATTGTGAAAAAGCTTCTCAAGCTAGACTGCGCAGCAGAATTGGGGTATGAGGGCCTGTTTTAGCAAGGTAGGTGAGCGCTGCTCACCCGTGTGAAGGCGATCAACTTGAACGTGGTGGTTCGCGTAGGTCTTCCCTACACGTTGAACGCGATGAGGGAGGAAGATTCACTCCGCCTAGGCGATGACGTTTTGGAATTTGACGACTTCAATAACGATGTGGTAAGTACTGATGTCTCCAAAGACCAGTTACGGAGGATGCAGGTCGCCTCCAACGACCCAGACCTTGGGGCCGAGAAGGGGGAGGATGAAGGTGAACTGGTAGCGATTAGACCCCGCCAATTTGGTGGATTGAATGTGAAAAAGACGCGAACGTCTGAGAGCGGGAGCTGCAGATGGTGAATAGAACGGCAATGGTTGGGCTCAAAAGAGGAGATTCCAACGGTCGCAGGTGGAATGTAGGGGTTCCTTCAGTTTGGCTCGGCCGACGCTACAGCTATGATCGCTTCCAAAGTCCACTAGCGGTGTCTGTAGTTTGAGGGATTACTTTGCAAGATTGCGGCGTGTGGAGAGGAAAGCGCAGGTGTATATTTTTCCAGGTTCGGTAGTGCAGCAGAATTTTACTGAGCTCCGTCTGCCGGGAATTGGCGAGGCGGCAAAACTAGACTCGGCGCCGAACGTCGTCAGCGTGATGGACTGATCGGGAGATGGAAGCGGCGAGAGATGTTGGAGTTGTGCGAGTCCTGACAGAAAAAGGCGGTTGGGTGAAGGAAGGGGAAATGTGGTGAGCTCAGGATGGGAAAATCTGGTGATGAGGACCTGAGGCTCTCACGGGCAGAAAGCTTGGGCGTCTTGGCGCCAATGAGACAAGTTCGTTTGGTTTCAGCGGAAGGCCCTGGTCTGCCTTGCTGCCTTTCTGCCTCACACAGTAGTGACAGTAGTTTGTATACTACGTAACCTTGGACATGAAAAAGCAGAGGGCTCTGATTCGAGCTCATCAATCCCTGGCAGTAGATATTGCGCCAGAATATCATCCATTTCAATCCTGCATCAGAAAGGATCAGCATCAGCCTACTGTGTCTTTGGTTGGAAGAGCAAGACGAAACCGGACTGCGGACAAGGGCACGGAAAGGCCAGACCTCAGCTTCTCTAGAGGGACTAGCACCGCAGCCACCGCTCGTGAATTCCACTGCTAAGGCCAGGCACCAGTTCAATCTCTCAGACAACCGACAGCACCACAAGGTAATCACACTCACCATGGACGCCATACTCGATCCAATCCGTGATTTCGTCGAAGGCCAAATTGTATACTGCTGAACTTCCGAGCCTCTCTCAGCGACTAACATGCCGCAGGACTTCAAAGGACAAGCCCTAGCCGAATTCCTCTATACGTACTTGCTATCTCTAGTCGGAGTGAGTGCAAACTCGTTTGTATGGAGCAGCACACGAGACTAATCGTACAGGTTGTTGCATTTATTGCGGGATTTTACACGAGCAACGTCTACAACTGCCTGTACGTTGGTGGAGCTGGCACCCTCCTCGTCTTCCTCATTGTCGTGCCTCACTGGCCTTTCTACAACAGCAACCCCATTAGGTGGCTGCCGTCGCGGAACTACACTGGGAGTGTCAATGTACAGGTGGACAGAAAGGATGAATGAGTGGAATTCGACAGAGCTGGAAACATGGGAAGCAGTTGAGATACCACGAGGATAATGGGCAAGCGGAAGACTGGACATTGAACACGATCCTCACTATCAGTCAAGGCGGGCTGTGGATCGACGTCGCTGATGTCCCGTCTGTTTCTAAAGATCAAAGTCATAACTTGCAATCCATCCTTTAGATCGACTTTGATGACAACACACTTCTACCGATCTTAAGTTGGAGTCGGCAATTTCAATCTAAGCAGCCAGAGGACGAGTGGATATGAATTGAGGACGAAAGTGGTATTCATAAGCAGTAAACTTGTGTTGCTTGTCAGAAGCTTTCAAGTAGCTCTTTCATCAAGAAGACTGTCACGACCCAATTCCCTTTCCGTGTCCTTTCGCTAGACTTGACGAATGCCACGATCCATATGACCCCGTATATGTAACTCCGTGCTTTATAAAACTCCGCAGCCTCCTCCAAAATGTAAATCAATGGCTGTGTAAAAATCGTCTGCAGCATAATTGTCCCCCAGCGCCCATGTCCCAGTGAGTGTTCTCGAGTGGGCCATCTGTCAGGTTTTCCAGCCTTCAAGGAATGCAACTTCTAACGACCATATTTCTGGAACTCCCAATCACGATTGTCGAGCGGACAGACCTGTCGGGTTTTCAACCATCGCGAGATGCAGTGGAAGTGAAAAGCGTGCTTTGTACCGTGTTAGTATATTCATAACCATGTAAAAGTTCATCGTACGAACATTGCAGATGCCCCATGCTACTGTGCACTCCTCACTCGCTGCTGAAGCCTGGTTGGCCTGGCACTCAATGCAGAGATCCATGATGTGGTTCCGGCAGATGGCACAGTTGTCGACGACAATATCCCAGGCCCAGAGAGCGACCGCATTCCACTGTTCCTTGTCAGCAACTATTCTGCAGGGTTGAGAGGCAACATGCCATGCCTTCTTGACTTCAAAGCGCTTCTTGTCGTCGCCTCCAGGCTTTCCAGCCTTTGTTGCAACGGCCTTTGCTGGGGGAGCGTCGGTCATGTCTACGTCGGCCATTGTTTGCGATTTAGAGAGGTTAATTCGCGGTCGGGTGAAGGGTTTGGTAACGGGATTACGAATTCAGGTAGAGGCGACGGGCTTTCAACTTGTGAATTTGGATTGGCGAGGCGGAGTTTTGGTATATCTATCGTGTTTGTGGGATAAAGAGAGCTCACGCTTGCGCAAACTTCCAGAAACTTTGCCTGGGGATGTTGAGACGGCAATGGCTGAATGCGCCAGGCTCTCACGTATGCGGAATTGGCGAGGGACCTCCTTACCAGTTCCGTATTATTCACACCCCACATATCACAACACTTCAACCTTGAATCGTGAATGAAATATTACATCACAGCGGCTCTATCGGTGCAATATTCGATCGAAGGCAGATTTTGTAGATTCTTAAGAAATATAGAGATGGCGGACTGGGTTAGTGTAGGCTGATTCCCGAGCAGATACAACTCGACGGCAGTAAGAAACTTCAGATTCACAAGTTGGTGATTACCTCCAAATCGCGTAGACTCCATTCCTCTATATTTCCGGATCATCTCCAGGAATACATGAGTCTACAAGAACGAATATGTACATTTCTAACCCTAAGCAGGTACAAAAGGTCGGGTTCGGTCGAAATCGTGGTGCAACGACTGTAACATCAGCCGTGAACATAACTTTCGACAGTTTTCATCAAGAGGATTGACGGTAAAAGCCCAATTATACAGAAAGAAGTCAGCGTGTGTTCCGATGAACCGCTAGAGACGAGCCGAGCTAGTAATGACATTCTACGTGCGTCCTTCTTCTTCACGGCTCATCGCCAGAAAATCGCGGTGTTAATGAGAAAAAATTTTCAAAGGTGGTTGGTATGTTGTGTCTGCGCATTACATTTCTCAATGCTAATGAAAAAAAGTCGGATCTTTTGAATCCCAGACTTGTGTCTCCAAATTCCTGGGGATTTCCACTAGGTAAAGACCCATGAGTTTATCAATGTCTGTTTCGCATGAGGAACTCACATGAGCTCAACCACATCACTGCGTCATGGACTCTACGGAGAGGGACTTCGAGATTCTGCGTCATGCTAAAGAAATTATTGGAATTGTCGACTTCTCTCATTTCCTCGGGCTACTCGACTGCGTGTGAACGTTACCTGAGGCTTTCAAAGTCATATGTGCCGAAAGCAAATGGGGAAATTGTTGTTCACATCAAATCCGAAAGGAATATCCGGCCACCCCATTGCGGATTTGCCAATTCTGTGCCCTCGAAATAAAGCTTAAAGTCGGATTATCATCGACTATTCAGGATCAACATTGATAAAACTCTGGCGAGATTATTTCTTAGCGTCGTCAGGAATCTATCGCAATCAATGCTAAGTTGTAGAGTTTTAGATCAACAGGGAATATCGAGATACCTAGAGTCTGGGGGGAACTGAATTGGTGAAGCCACTGTGACCCTTTTTCTCGGTAATGATGGCTTTGATGACCCAGAAGTAGAGGAGAGAGTCAATACATCAATATCTGTGCTGAGGCCCAGAGAGCGTCCTTCAAAATGTACGCAGCTGCAACGTTGCACCAAGATTTGGCCTGGGTGGGAGGTGGCCCTGGACTAAGGGGAAGCTTCCGCTCAACGTCGGGCATTATGTGACAAGAAGCCAAATGGGCTGGCAAGGGAAACCTAGTATGAATGCTTTCCCTGTCCCTATTGTATAGGTTTGGAGGCAGAGACTGGGGCCATAATATCGTGGACGAGGAGTGATGTGTGAAAGGGGAGAAAAAAGGAGGCTCGAGCTGTCGAGGTCGAAGTTGAGCCGGAGTCGCTAACCCTATTCGGCGGTCAAATGTGTCCTCTCTCCCAAAATACACCTAACTCCAAAGCATCAACTTTCCTCCTCACACACCACAACCACCCGGCGCGATTCCTCCTGCGCAAATACCCAGGGCGCCTTCACTTCGTCTTCTCCTTTTCACTTAAGTCGTTGGTCCACAACTCTTGCAACCATGTCTGGACGTAGGTCCTCCTTCTCCTTGCCGCTTGCGACATTACTTGGACTCGTGGTCAATCGCTAATCTCTCTCAGTTCGGTTCCTTGATTTAATCAAGCCTTTCGTTCCTCTGCTCCCAGAGATCGCATCACCAGAGACCAAAGTCCCTTTCCAGCGTGAGGTCCATCGACAACTCTACAAGTGGGGGACTAGCTATTAACACCATACCAGAAAAGTTGACTTGGACTGGACTCACACTACTTATCTTCCTCGTAATGAGCCAGATGCCCCTATATGGAATTGTATCGTCGGACAGCTCTGATCCTCTCTTCTGGCTACGTATGATGATGGCCTCCAACAGGTAATTTCTTTTTATGGGAACCAGACTCATCAGCTCTTTCTAACTGTGATCCAGGGGTACTCTCATGGAACTTGGTATAACCCCCATTATCACTTCCGGCATGGTATTCCAGCTTCTTGCTGGTACTCACATCCTTGATATCGATATGAACCTCAAGACCGACCGCGAACTATACCAGACAGCCCAAAAACTTTTGGCAATAATCATGTCATTCGGACAGGCTTGTGTTTACGTGTTCTCTGGACTCTACGGACCACCGTCCGAGCTAGGTCTGGGCATCTGTGTCTTGCTCGTGGTCCAACTGGTAATCGCCGGTCTCATTGTCATTCTCCTTGACGAGCTTTTGCAGAAGGGATATGGGCTAGGCAGTGGTATTTCCTTATTCATCGCCACCAATGTCTGCGAGCAGATTGTCTGGAAGTCATTTTCCCCAACCACGATCAACACCGGACGAGGTCCAGAGTTTGAGGGCGCGATTCTCGCGTTGTTCCATCTTCTTGTGACATGGCCCGACAAGTCCTCGGCACTTCGAGAGGCGTTTTTCCGCCAAAACCTCCCCAACGTCATGAATCTCATCGCTACCCTCGCCATCTTTGCCGCGGTCATCTACCTACAGAGCTTCCGGGTTGAAATCCCAGTTAAGAGCAGCCGTCAGCGAGGAATGCGTGGCTCCTACCCCGTTAGATTGTTCTATACCAGCAACATGCCCATCATGCTGCAGAGTGCTCTCTCCTCCAACATCTTCTTGGTATCGCAAATGCTGTATGGCCGATTCAGCGACAATCTCCTGGTACAGCTGATTGGCACGTGGGAGACCAAGGAAGGCGCGGGAGCTCAGCTTCACGCCGTGTCTGGAATTGCCTACTACATGTCTCCACCTCTGTCTGTCTCCGAAGCCTTGATCGACCCAATCCACACTGCCACGTATTTGGTTTATATGATCGCCGCCTGTGCCTTGTTCTCCAAGACCTGGGTCGAGGTATCTGGATCTGCGCCACGCGACGTTGCAAAGCAGCTCAAAGAGCAAGGGTTGGTAATGGCTGGTCATCGCGAACAAAGCATGTACAAGGTCAGCGTACGCGGTTGTTTCTACCTAGAATATCTACTAAATCTGAACAGGAACTCAAGCGTGTCATTCCCACCGCAGCCGCCTTCGGAGGTGCTATAATTGGTGTCCTGTCGGTCGGCGCCGACTTGCTTGGAGCTTTGGGCTCAGGAACCTCGATCCTTCTCGCAGTCACCATCATCTACAGTTATTTCGAAATCGCCGCCAAGGAAGGCGACATGCCCGGTCTCAAGGGTATGGTTGTTGGATAACTGAATCCTCTGACAGATGGGAACAACGAATCATTTGTAATAACATCTCGCGTGCGATGAAAGATTCAAATGGCCATGATTTTTCTCGCGCACGTATCTCGATGAAAGAATCGGCGAGGCATTTGGGGTTCAGGGTCTGGTCCAAAAGTTGTTACAGCTTGCTTGTAAAATAGGTCTATGGTCGTCCTTTCTGTTTCGGCCGTTAGCAAAGCGTTCCGGTGGTTTTGACATGGCCATGATTCGCCGTGGGCGCTGTCTTAAGGAATGGAAATGCTGAACGTGGTCATCCTTCATTTTTTGTCAGGCTGTGAGACACCAATGACCTCGTCACCTGACCGCAAGCAGTGATCTACTCGGGCGAGGAATCAAAACTCTCTAGTGACCACTGACTGAGTTATACTGCTCTGGTTCAGTGCAAGCGATGGAACAGAATTGCAGGTCAGAACTATGGTGGTGGTGTTATATAATGAATCTGAATTGCAAGTACTTGCCAAGCAGTCGTTGACTCCGCCACGAATCTTGTGACGTTCGAAACAACGCTCCTACCGCCTCTCCCTTCTCCAAACATCCCACTTCTCAGAAATGACCTTGACAGCAACACCCTCCGTCCTCCCACAAGCCTGCAGCCAGCGAACAAATAGTCTTTCATATTCATCCACGAGCTCCAAGCCGCCCCCCATCTCATGAGCCAGGACCGACCCGTTGCAGCCCTATCACTACACCCAACCCAGCCCAAGCCAACCAGCCACGGCTCCAACATCTACACACAAACAAAACCAGCTATTGCTACCAGGCGTCCCGGACAGCCAACGACTCTCTTTGGACTACCTTTAGACCACACTTCACTTCAGTCTGTCTTCACATGTCTGACCCAGCACCACCACAATCGCGGACGCCTCGCGCCTCAAGGCACAAGCACTCGACGAGCGCTGTTCCTTCCGCGGAAAACATAGGCACCAGTTCGCCGCATACTCAGCACCTCACGCAGAGTAGGATTCACAATGCGCGGAAAGCTGTAGATCCCGCTTGGCATAATGGCACTTCAACTCCGACCGAGGGTTACTTCAATAACAATGGAGAATTCGTGATGCCAGCTGATTTCCTTCCTGCGAGGGGTTACAGTTCCCCTCAGGCTCAACAATCCGGGCCTAAGCGCACAGGCAAGAAGCAAGTGCGAAACAAGAATAATCCACCCCGACCGAATGGAAACCACTCTCCTCATCCACCACGGCACCAATACGAGCAGCAGCAACAAATGTCCGCCCATCTTAATCAACCGTTCCCACCTTACGCGACAACTCCTGCAAAGACATCAGCTGCATATGCTGGTCCGACTTGGAACGCTTCTCCAGCACCCTCTGCGCTTCCCATGCCAAAGTTCTTTTCCAAATCAATGCCACAGGAAACTTCACAGGTGAGCTTACAAAACCGACTAGATCAAGAGTCGGACCAGAGCGATAAGGCGGAATCACCAGCTCTTATCGAGGCTGATCCTGCTATTCCTTCTCTTCCGCTCAATGACGATTCACCTCTTGATTTTCTGTTCAAGAAAGATAAAGAGCAGAAAGCAAAGAGACAAAGCACAGGAAGTGGGAAGCTCGATTTTACACCTTCGAGACCAGCAATTGGAAGCTTCAACACCGAGCCACGACTACCGACTGACTGGACTAGCATCTATGGTACTGGTGCTAGCAATCACAACCGACATGGTTCGAACGGATCAAACAAGGAGCAATTCATGATGGAGCTGGATGGAAGCAATGTCTCGTCTCAATCACACAAAGTGAGCCCTAGACCAACTTTCAATGATCGCATGTCATCTGCTCCCTCTGCTGCTTCACCGTACCAAAACATGGCGCACAACGGACAACAACACGCGTATGACTTACCAATGCATGGCAATTCAATGCCATCTTTAATGCCTAGTCCTGGTCAACCATACCTGGGATCTGTGGTACCCGACGCCTCGGCGTCTCCGTTCTATCGTGGTCCGCAACAAGCACCGCGCAGCGCAGACACATCTCCTATGCCGAGGCCTCCCACTCAATATCAACAAAACCTTCATTATGGAAATCGAAACCTGGGGCCCCTTTTCCAGGCAGCGAAACAGGACCTCGACAGGCGTGCCTCGAATTTACGTCAGGAACTCCACGCATCGCCCAAAGTGGCAGAACTCCCGGACAACGCCAATCACTTCTCCCGTCGTGGCGACGACGGTAGGAACTACAAACGTACGATGAAACCCGATCAGGCCGTGCGAGAATGTCTCCCGGCACAAAATCCTACATCCTTGACCAAGATTGAGCTTTCGCGACAAGAAATTTCGAATTCTCTGCCTCCTCCGGAATCATCGGACCTTGACGCCCACCCCTGGCCACAGTCATACAATGGACCAGATCCTGCTCCTCCTGCTCCAAACGCACATCGCTTTCTCCCAACAGTCAAATTCAATGCCAAGTCTGTTGAGGATGACCTGAAGCGTATGCTCAAACTGAGCCTGTCTAGCAATTCCTTTGATTCTCCTGGCGTTCACTAATTTTGCTTTCACGTAGATATTTGACAACTTTTGGGTGGCAGATCGTCGGTCAACATGGAGATTTCCAAATGCTGTTATATAGGCGTACTTGGTCGATGCCCGTTTCCCCTGGATGCAGCCGCGCGGTTTTTTGAGCGGCTTATTCGGAGCGGCCGTGGATATTTGCACGATACCCTTTCTTCATCGAACCTGTACAATCGTTTTGATCTGTCTCCTTTCACATTTCGGTTTTTTTTCTGGCAGGGTGGAGTCTTTCTTTACATCATGGTATTGATGCCGTTATTCATTTGGGCGTGGGTCGGGTGAGAAGGAGGTTATTTTGCGTCCTCTGGTTAATGCACGTGGCATTTACGATATTTTCGAAAAATAAGCTGGGTTCATGGAAGCGACAAGAAAGGGTTCACGATGGATGGTACGTTGGGAAATTTCATGGTTCCTTGCCACATTGCGGGGCGAGATGAAGTTAGTATCAGGACCAGAGTACCACGATGCTACACAGAACGACACGGTTGGAGGGAATGAAAAGATGGCAGTACGTCAGTCTTCATGACCGGGGCATTACTCAAGAAAGAAGAAAAAATAAACACAAACTAATTTTGTCGGGAGTGGTGGATGGACCTGCTCTTCTGTAGTGGTGAAAATTCACTCTTTTCCTGGCCAACTTGCTCGAACAGATCTTGACGTGATGGCATAACGATGAGCAGTCTGACCCGAAACTCGACAGTGTATTCTGTCCCACGGGCTGGTGAGATATGATGGCTGGGGAGGATGGAATCACCTCTCAGCCCGAGACACTTGTCCATCAATATGATCAACCGTGACTGTGTTGCAAAGTAATGTCTGACGCAATAGGTCTTTGCCCCTCGTCCTTCGGAACGTCGGTATTATCAAGCCCAGAAGTCATTGTGCCAATCTCGCCTCGGTGCCATATCCCACCTCAAGCTTCTCAGACGTCAATTGCTCTCTCGCACCTTCAGAACAGCTTCATTCTCCTCTGCATCTCAAGCTCCTCAAACACGACACCACCGCGACATGTCTCTCCACTCCGCCGCTTGTACGCGTTGCCCCGCGCCCGAGGTACTAGTACACGATTGACTGATTTGGACAGGCTGTTCGGTCCCCCCCGTTGTCAGCAAGGGATATGAGCCCAAGGGAACATACGTCAAGGTCGATGGATTGAAGACGTACCGCACCGGTGATGCCAGCTCGAAGCATGCAATCTTTGTCGTTTTTGGTGCGTCTTGTCCTTTGCTCCCTTCCATGCGACACCACGAGCATATTGAGACGCCAGGCGCCAACTCTTACTCCAGACATCTTCGGCTACTTTCCCCAGACCCTCCAAGGTGCCGATATCCTCGCATACGGCGACAAAGAAAAGCAATACCAAGTCTTTATGCCCGATCTGTTTGAGGGTTCCCCGGCAGACATCTCCTGGTACCCTCCAGACAACGAAGAGAAGGGTGCAAAGCTTGGGAAGTTCTTCGAGACCGCCGCTGCTCCGCCAAAGATCGTCAAGCGCGTCCTAGAGCTGGCGGCTTCTATCGAAAAGGAGTACAGCATTGAGAGCTTCGCCGTTGTTGGATTCTGCTGGGGTGGCAAGATTGCGAACCTGGTCTCTCAACATGGCACACCATTCAAGGCTGCGGCCGCTGTTCACCCCGCCATGGTTGACCCTGCCGATGCTCCAAAGGTCACAATCCCAATCGCAGTCTTGCCATCAGGGGATGAAGATGCGGAAGCCGTCACTGCTTATGGCAAGGCATTGAAGGTGGAACACGTCGTTGAATTCTTCCCTACTCAGGTTCACGGATGGATGGCTGCTAGGTAAGCTGGGCTCGAGTCGCAAATCCGGAAAATGCTAATCTCCCTCAGATCCGACCTCGAGGACGCGGAGGTGAAGAAGGAGTACGAGCGCGGCTACAAGCTTCTGCTCGATTTCTTCCATCAGCACGTGTGAGTGCGTCTTTTGCTACGAGTGTGAGGATGGAAAGAAACGGTATGTTTCCTATGAGTCCTCGGGTATCATGTACATGGTGAGCTGCTCTGACGCTTCTCCTTCGCGCAGGGGAATCTACACCTCGAAGATGTGATTAATCGTAAAATCCATTCGCTCTTGACGAAGGGGTATCGAGAAGACGGATATTAGTACATGAAAAGGTCCTAGATGATTGTAGTTAAAGATTGAGTATGAACAACCATGACTTTTCGAGACTTCTCCTACATTCTAGGATGCTTATGTCTCTGCTAATACGGCCACGGCTTCGTAGAAATGTGCAGTGGCCAGGTCGAATCGACATCCTATCAGTGAATCTGAAGTAACTCGCAGACGCAATTTGAATCCGACGATCTCGTCAGTCAACACAGTGACCTAGTTAAGGTAAAAATGAAAGTGCGACATTGCTGATACTTGATCAATCGCACGAAGTCATCTCCATTATCTTACTTCCATATCATCCAATCCCATCTGCTGCCTATGCTGCAACCGACTTCATCTCGACTAGATTCTTCTTCCCGCTAGCAGCATCGGGTGCGTGTTTCTGATGGGACCGAGATACTTTCGTATCTAATCCGTCTTCTAATATTAACGCTCAAAATTATAGCAAATTCATGTCTCAAAATTCAGAAACTACCAGGAAGATGTCGATGGCAATGGTAGAAAAAGAGGCTTGCGTTGCGTTCGAAGTATTATTTTACATTGCAGGGAGCCAGTAATAGAACACGCTCACGGGAAGTCCAGAGAATCTGTTGCCTGATATCATAAATTCTAGAAACAAGAATGTAGAGCAATGGACAACACTCTGCTATCGTGAAGACACAGGGATTTCGTCACCGAGTATCCATCATCACCCGCAACCAGGCTCTTCACTTTGCCCAACCAATTCTGTGTTCCGCCCATGCAATCCACCGTCCAGGATCCATCTCTCGTTATCCTCGTTATCATCCTGAACCCTTCTCCAAGTACTCCGCTCAATACCAAACTTGTCATGCTCTCTGCCTTTACCTTTCTCATCGCCCGCGGTCTCCCTCATCTTAGCAACCGGTCTGATGTGCCCTCCCATCAATGGATTCTTACTCAACATCCCCTTACTCTCCACTCTCACCATTTCTTGCGGGAATCCTTCCTCCCACTCCTCTTCACGCCCACTCTCTTCACCCTTACTCCTCGGCCTTTCCATCCTCGCCATTTTCTTCACAACCTTCCCACCCACCAAATCAATAGAAGCAACGACTCGTTTCTTCTCCCATTCCGGCCGCGCGTTCCATTCTTGCTCTCGGAGAACTTTTTGTTGGTGTTTCAATTGGAGAGCGCGTTCCGCAGGCGTGGCCCATATGCTCGTTCCTGAAGTGGGAATTTCGAAATCGGCTGCTTCATCGTGAATACGTGTTCTTTTAGCATTGTTGGCTTGGAACGTTAGGAGACGATCGCGATGGGCTTTGGCAGCGGCGAGCTTGGCGACCTCAGGGTCTGTTTTCGTATCAAAAGGATTGCCAGAGGAGGGAATGGAGAGTGAGCCCGGAGTGGCGAGGTGTGATGATGCGAATGAACGGGGCGTTTTCGAGACTTCGGCTTTTCGTTGTTGGCTGTTGTGTGTTAATTGTTTTTCTTTTCCTCGTTCTTCCCTTAAAATGCGAATCATAGATTGGATCTCGCTTGAACTCAAGAGAGGTGAATTACAGAATGTGCATGGTCCTAAACCTTCTTTTACACAGATGATCTTTCCGCAATTGAGACAGTTGGGTGCGGCTTCGAGGATAGCGTGGCGTTGGGCCATACAGTTGCATTTCCGGTGTCTATTATCTTGGGCAAGAGAAGGGTTTGTTTGAATTTCGAGTTCCCGAATGGCGGATTCAAGGTCTGACAATGCGGTGGACTGGCCGTGCATTGGTCTTCCACCGGCAATGGAGACTTTGGTCTCGGATTTTGCGGCAGGCGACGCGGAACGCGAACTTGATTTGGACGTGTCGGAGATTAGCCGACCCGCGACGGAGGGAGGGAGTTTCGGTGTTGTTGCTCGTGAGGGCACATTTGAGCTGCCACCCGAGGCTGACAAAGGAAGTTGTAGTGCTTCAGGTGTGGCGGAGAGAGCAAACGCACTGGTTGGAGGTGCCTGTCTACGGTTCTTCGAGGCGCCTGCGACATAGTCCTGTTCTGGTGGCTTGACATAGCCTCCGGTTACACCTCCAAATTGCTCTGGACGTCTGGGTGGAGGCAACTTGTTGAAATCATTCTTCTTCCTCTGCTTCGGTTTCGGTTTTGGGACACCGGCCGACAGCTCCGGTTGCGGTCGGGAAGCTGATGCGTATGAGCTGCCACTCGCTGGAGCTTCACGTCGGGAGTTGAAAGTAGTGATGAACTCGATTGCTTGGGAAGAGTCTCCCAGCATATCCTTGAGATGCCCTGCTCCGGCTTCCTTTGACAGTGTCTCTGTGTATGCTATTATTTGCTTCAATGATTCGTCATCGATTGGCAGCAACCTTGATAATTGGGGCAGCGCCCACTTCTCCAGGGCCATTCTGGCAAGATTCCAAGCTCTTGGTTGTTTCTCCGAGGGTTTCTCCCAGAGAGTGATGTTTCGATTTCACGTGTGGTCGTCTAATTTCTTGGCTATCCAGATGCAGTCGAGGTGGGTCACACCCCAACACCATCTTTTCCCAATATGGCGACTGAAGTCGCGCTGGAGACCTCTAGAGTATGGTTTGTTCTCCAAGATTATATAACGCAGATTTTAACGATACACAGGGCCTTATCACCGTCGAGCTTTACGAAAAGCACGCACCCAAGACATGCAAGAACTTCGCGCAACTCGTCCAGCGCGGTTACTACAACGGTGTCATCTTCCACCGCGTAATTCCGGATTTTATGATTCAAGGCGGTGACCCGACTGGTACAGGAAGGGGGGGAACCTCTATTTACGGAGAGAAGTTTGAGGACGAGATCAAGCCAGACTTGAAGCACACGGGTGCTGGAATATTGAGCATGGCGAACAGCGGGCCAGATACAAACGGCAGCCAGGCAATTGTTCTCAGTATGGGCAACCACAGGGCATGCGCTGATTATGTGGCAGTTCTTCATTACTCTTGCGCCGACGCCATGGCTCGATGGAAAGCACACAATCTTTGGAAGGGTGTCAGATGGCATCAAGATTGTCAAGAGTTTGGGAATGACGCAGACTGATCGCGACGACAGACCAATGCAGGAGATCAAGATTATTTCGGCCTACGTTGTGGAAAGAGAGGAGGATTGAGATAGGCACTACTCAACACTAGTTGCAATCGTGCCAGGAACCACGGACATGTCAGGCCCTCCCTCGCAAAGACATGGAGACTCTCGCCTCCTGAGGGCTCTCAGCTCGAAACTAGGAAGCAAGGAACTCAACAGACGCCTACGCTGGACTGAGTCAGGCCTCGAGATCAAATTTGGATCGGTATGTTTTAGGCAGCTACTCATTACGAAAATGAACGCTCATCTCTCTGTCCCGCAGCTCGAAATCCTCCGCTTGGGTGGATTAGATCATTAGAGCCTGAGCATATCTGACATTGAAATCATCAAACTTCGTATATGCATCAGCAGCGTTGTCGATTAAAACTTCTTTCGAAAGGACAAATGATGGCCCCGCCCTGCCCGAAACGATCAGGTCTTTTTGGCAACGGCTGTATTTCTTGACGTTGCCCTTTGTCAAGATGTTAGCATTTGCGTTGTATATTCAGCTCATGAGAACTTGCCTGGTCTGTTCCTAATACGTTACATGGTAGCGCCATACTGTCATCCTTTTTCAGGAGCGTCAAACCCTCCCCAATCTCTTCCAATTATCCCATATTTCCGTGTCTGTTAGTGGTCAATTCACTTGCAAGGAGATCAAAGAGATCGGAAGCATAGTCCATACCGGAAGACTAGACCGGATTATACAGTATATATGCAGATCAAGGCAGCAAGGGTCCCTGTCAGATTTCTCACAAACGAAACGCACCAGAGGTTATAATCTTGATGATCGCATCCTCTGAAAGTTGGAGTTTGGGCTTTGATTTCTCCTTCACTGGTAATCTGATGGGATCTTCGTAGTGCATGTATTCCATGTTGTCGCCCACATTGTAGTTCAAAGAAGCATAAATGTATGCGAATAGATACCAGAGTGAAGCTTTCGATTTTCGTTCTAGATACGTGACGACCAAAGAGGACAAACGGTGACCGTTATAAAAACAGCGCCATAATGCAGGTCCCATCTATCAAATTCTTTATACGCAAACATGCAACCCGAGTTCTTCTTTCTTTTTGTATCTCTTTCCGTAGCCACAAGCGTGATGCAGGTTTACAATTTGGCAGCGTCCCCGGTGCTTCTACCCAAGAACAAAGGGTCCCTCTTGCTAAGACTGTGCTTATCCAAAAGCTGCAATGCACGGTGTCTCTGGCTCTCAATCTTTGCGCTCGCAAATTTGGCTCTTTTATTCTCATTCTTACCCAACTGCAACAAGTGAACCTCGTCCGGTCCGTCAACGATCCTCATCGTGCGGCCGTTGGCGTACATCTTCGCTAATGGTGTGTCCTGACAGACTCCTGCTCCACCATAGGCCTGGATCGCTTTATCTAGAGTATTAAGCAGGGCTTGTGGGACCAGAACTTTCGCTATTGCGATTTCTTTGAGGGCAGATTTTGCACCGGCCTGATCAATTGCTATGGCGGCGTTGAGAACGATCAGACGGGCTGCATCAATTTCGATACGAGATGTTGCCACACGCTCGATCATGATACCATGTTCGCTCAGTAATTTACCGAATGGTTTTTTACGCTCATCGTTTATTCTTGCTAAGAACCAGTCTAGGGCCTTTTCTGCGCCACCAATTGAACGCATGGCGTGGTGAATTCGGCCTGGGCCTAGACGTCCTTGGATGATTTCGAAACCGCGACCGGGTCCGAGGACGATGTGGTCGAGGGGGACGCGGACGTTGTTGAAACTAATGTGGCCGTGGCCGTGAGGAGCATCGTCGTAACCGAAGACGCTGAGCATACGGTGGATTGTTATTCCAGGGGTGGAAGCGGGCACGAGGATGACGGATTGTTGTTTGTAGGGGTCTGCGTTATGGGGATCGGATTTACCCATGACTATGTAAATTTGGCAGCGGGGGTCTCCAGCGCCAGATGACCACCATTTCTGTTCACGGGTCTAATTAGTTGTTGTTGTACACGGTGGGTGGATGGAAATATGAAATGGAAGACGTACAGAGCCATTGAGGACCCACGAGTTTTCCTCTCTCTTAATTGTCAGGTTGATATTCTTTGCATCCGAAGAAGCGACATCCGGTTCTGTCATGAGGAAGGCAGATCTGATCTTGCCATCAAGAAGGGGATCGAGCCATGCTCGCTTTTGCTTCTCAGTACCGTATTTGGCAATGACTTCCATATTCCCGGTATCTGGTGCCGCGCAGTTGGTTGCCTGCATTCATCGTGTTAAACCCTATTCGGACAACATTTCCACTTTGTCCAATATCCCCCATCTGTTCTGAGAAGCAACCATACCTCAGATGCAGTAGCACTCTTTCCCAATAATTCAGCCATCAAACCATACTCCAAATTCGAGAATCCAGCTCCCTCCTTGAAATGCGCTTTGGGCAAGAACAGGTTCCACAGTCCCAGTTTCTTTGCCTTTAATTTAAGTTCCTCGATAATAGGCGGGTGGGCAGAGAAGCGTTCGGCGGTTGCGGTGCCGAGTTGTTGAGCGAAGACGACATCAGCGGGAATACATTCTTCGTCCACGAATTTCTCCACCTGGTTCATGTGATGATCAGCTATTGAGCGTGCTTCAATGAGGGCGGAAACACGGAGATGGGGTGCAACGGGATGGTGGATGGAAAGGATAAATGGAGCAGGATGGGAATGTATGACGAATGATAAAAGAAGAGATGCATACAACGTCCAGAGTCTTCAAAGCTCTCTCCGAAACAAATGGTCTCGCAATTGGCGGGACACGTTGAGAAGCAGTAAGGTTGTACTTGTTCGCGCCAGCAGGGAGAAGTTCGGCCATGATGAGTGTTGCAGAGCCAAGTAGCTCTCGAATTCAGTGGATATGCAAGGCAAAAATAACTAGATGGTAAGATGGGAGAAGAATGAGGATTCTCGAGTCACGATAACAGACAATAGCCTGGGACCAAATATGGTAGTCCATTTTCTGGTCCGAGGCAAGTTCCCCCGCATCATGACAGCCGCCTCGGCTGGGGTAGCTTATGGGGCTAGCAATTGCATCACGTGTTCACGACATTCTCAGTCACTACCCAACTTACTCGCGGTCCATTTGGATACAGGAACAAGTTCGTCTTTGGTAGGCTGATCCATGGAAGAGAACGAATAGGGTATGCGCCTTTCTCAAGATTCACGATCATTAGTCTCTCGGCTAGCAGGCGGTTCTCTATCTTGTCAACACTCGTCCTATCAATTCTTCTGCTGCTTGTGCTCGCAGTAAGATTCGTATTTAGCCTGCCTCCGCATTTCTCCTGTTGTCATTTTCAATTCCGAAAAGCCTCTCTCTCTCTCTCTCTCTCTCTCTCACACACACACACACACACACACACACACACACACATACTCTCTGTTTTGGAAGATTTCAGAACCGGTCTCGGTGCTCACAATCAGCTGTCCGTTGTTGGCCATTGTTGGCCATGAAACAGCCTTCGCTATTGCCTCTGCACTACTTGAGACGAGAGTCGAAGAACATCGAGTCTTCGCCGTGACTTATTCAATTGCATGACGATCATGTCCATGTCCCCAAGCCCATGCGTTCCTTGCTAAGCTCAACTAAAAGGAATGTCAAATGAGAGTTTTTAAAATGACTATGCTATGCGGTGACAGCAGAATGATAATCATTATTGGCAAACCCAAGACAAGACCAGACGCTTTCCAGTCGTCATCATTTTTACAGTTCAAATTCATACAAGAGTTTGCTAGTTATCAATAAAGAAAATCCGATATAGACAGATTTGATAAAAGGGTCCAATCATACAGCAAGTCTACTTGGAAGTGTTTGCTGCTCGTGTTGCATGTGACCCAATTGCGGATATAATGCTTGTTCGGTTGCCTCCGCATCGCTGCCAGAGGCCATAGTGGTGTTTCTGGTACCCGGTCTTGAACCGTTTGAGCTCGATTCAAGGCCGATGTGTGGATCTGGGATCTGGATATCAAGCTGTAAGAATGTTTAGCAAGGGGTGACGGCCAAGTATTGTTGATGAAGCTCACATTGAGATAAGCAGTCCGTCTCAGAGAGATGATGCTTACACCTTCGTGGACGCCAACATCTCTGTTCCACTTCTCGATTCTCTTCTCTACCCTTGCCAGTCTCGTCTTCACACCTGCCAGACCGAGATCATCCCAGAGCCAAAACGTCGCTACACCCAGTATTGTATCTATCCAAGCTCTCGCAGTAAACGGACTGAAGGCGGTAATCAATTCGTCGTTGATTACTTTGATGATTTCTCTGAACTCGCTCTCCTCAATGAGATGGTCAAGGATTTCCGGGTATAAATTGGCAAAGGTCGGTGCAAGATCACCCACCTGCATCCAGTCCCGCCGAATTCGTATTATGCGTGTAGTCTGATATAGAGGCGAGTCGAGTGGAACATGTGGATTTAGGTGAGGGTAGCAAGGATGGTTTGGACCCCACGAGAACTCGTCCTCGTCCGGAAGACCTTGAGGCTCTCCAGTGCCTTGCCGCGACATTGGTATGGATGCTCTGGATGTTGATCGAGCGATTGATTTTGTACGTCCTGCTCCCTCGAGGTCTTGAGGACAGGCAGCTTCGGGCATGAGGCTGTCTGCTTTGCGTTCCATGCTTTCCTTCAGAGCGTCGACTCTTGCTGCCGTGGTCGAAGGGCCTGGTCCGGCTCTTCTCGTATCGGACTCTTGTTCGCCGTACTGTTGTTGACCTGCTCGCCTCCTGTCCTCAGGCAGCTTCACACTGATCTTGCCACTGTACTCGCCCGAGCTCCGCTCCACGACCAAGGAGCTGTCCTGCAAGCTCTGGCGACTTCTCCGTTGTTCGGGAAGGGTGAGCAGGGGATAGTCGCCAGCAGTGGTCGGTCTTGTTCCGTGTTCGGTGTCGAAGCCTGAGTGTTGCAGAGTGAGGTTCGGGATTGCTAGCGTCCTGGGCGTGTAGTTGGAAGGGTTCCAGAGGCGGGCGGCACCATGGGGCGTGGGGGGCCGGGTGCTGGCGGTCCAGTTTGTGAAGTTGAAGATGCGTGTCAGACTGTGCCTGATGTGGTTGGAGGCGGACGGTTCCTGTCTCTGGTGCGAGTGCGAAGATTGTTGGTTCGAGTGGGAAGCCGTTGTTGGATGATTGGTCGTTTGTATGCCCTATGGTCGGCAGCGAACAGTGGTGTTGATTTCCCTTGCATGGCAACCCAACAGTTCGGAAAAGCAACGACGCAGTACTCTGTGAAAACTACTGTGTATTGCAGTATCGTCAGGAGGGCAGGCAGGCCCCGTGTGCATATAAAGAGGTAGAGACCGCTTCCATCATCGCCGTCGTTTTCTCAAGCCACGTCGCGCGTCGACAAGGAAATTCAGACACTGTGCTCGGAGCCCCCCTGTTCCCCCTATTCTCCATATGAAGCCGCCGCCGCCATCGATGTACGAGTATCTATCCTTGTCGAGGACATCGAGGACGCCTTTACGAAGTCTTTGCAACCAGGACGGGCCGTTGTGCTATTGCTATCTCATCCTTCATCTGTCTTTCTTTGAGCCCTTCCAGCATCGCCACTTGTCAAGAGTCAAGGACGCCACTCTATAGCCCAGGGACGGGTTTCATCTAGTAGTAATGAGTACATAGTATAATGGAACCTAGTCTTCAGCTTCGGCTTTGGATGTTGCATCCCAGGTGTCTGCTGTTTTCTAGCGTCTCCGCTCTTCCATTTCGCCCTGCCAGCAACTTGATCGCACAGATCTGTCAACGGCCCTGTCTCTCCCACCGTCCCTCCGTCCCCATTATATTGATAGATTGGAGCCTCAGCCTTCCTATCTGTTTGTCTGTAGCACCCAATCATGTTGATCGGCTTCCTTGCCGACCTCGACACTGTCGCTCGCCAATGCTACCTAATTCTCACCAGTTTACGAATCCGAACTGACCCAACACGAGGCTGATGCGCGATTATCTACATGCTCAATCAGCAAGTTGTCAAAGAACATTGAGGGCGGACTTGGTAACCATATGGCTGCTTAACGAAAATAAGCAGAAACTTTGCTACCAGGTCTCTCGACTGAACAACCTGGTCGACAGACGATAGAAGCAAATGGATCCTGGACATTGCCCTTTCGCTCCTCGAATAGTAATCAGTGTTGGGTAGCACTGGTAGCAGCAGAATCCGACTCGTGCGCAGAGGCTCGTGAGGAGCCGATGCGCTTTCCCGCTGTCAATACTAGGTTTCCATCGTGCAGGCCATTTCTACCTGTTAACTGGTTCTCACTACTGTACAGATGAAGGAAGGATGACCTGGGAAAGTCAGTCCTGTCTGTTATCTCAACCGGCAGGGTCTCGCATGTCGTCGGAGTAATCCTCACTTAAGAGTTCAGTTGCCCTGCTACATAGAACCACGACCGTCTCACAGCAATGCTTACACGAGACTTTGGATACTGCGTGCTTACATCGAGGGGACAGTGGACATGCGAAGTAGCGCTATGCGTAGCCAAGGATGGAGAACATCATTATCCAGGTAAATGACTAGCTATGAAATAGCCATGGAATCATGGAACTGGAAACGGGAAGCGACCGATCCAAACGTGCTAATTCCAGCAGTGATAATACCTTTGACGTCTTTTAGACCCCGACTGCGCACTCCCAATCAAACTTCGTTCTTCCTACCTTGTGTGCTTCATTCAGGTGAAGTTTTCGAATTTGATATCCATGTCCACATTTTTGAGGTTAGCACGATTAAGACCCCACACATGCACAGAAATACAAGACCTCGATTTTCACGCATTGCGACCACGGCTGGCACAAACTCTTGGATAGATAATCTCACTTCGTTGCCGGGACAGAAGATGGAAGCTAAGGATACCTTTAAAGGGTAGCTGACGCAGACCGTGAATTCCTCTTGCTAATTCCTACCTTAGGCTACACAGCCGTAGCTTCACCGGTTTATTACCCCTCTGGGAGAGCGATACCAAATAACTTCAAGCGGATCCGTTTCTTCTGGTCGCTAGAGGTGGAACGCTCTCGATCTAATCACGTCGCCTCCTTACTCATCTCGATCGTTCATTCAAAGGTTCCTCTACTGTCCATCCTGTTAGTTCACACCCCACTTCCCTCAAAACCAATCGCACAATCAAACCACGCAGTCTTTATTAGATTTTTTTGCAAATTGCCTGCATAGACCTTCAGTGTGAAATTAGGTCAGGGTCGAGAATAATAATGTCAACAATAAAATCGTCCATTCTCCAGCCCTACGAGAAAGAAAAGTTCTCTGCATAACTCAAGCAACTTCCTGTTCCCAGTCCATCGTAGTGGTCAATCACACTATCCGCCCGGAGCCAAGACAGTTTCAGCCTCGAGCGAACTTAATTGACCCGATCCTTCCAAACATCCAGTTGAAGACTTGATATCGTATGCGTGTAGCACAATGCCAATTTGTTTGTCATCCTCAGTCGAGCCGTCGCACTGTCGTTTCTCAACATAATGGTTTTCGTAATAGTCGTGTCCATCGTAAAGAAGTAGAAAGAAAAGACCGCAGACTGTGCAGCGCCAGCAAGGCAATCGTCTAGTCGCCAAACACTAAAGGGGAACTATGTGAATGAACAGGAATCCTGACCCAAATCAACGTTGGGCTCAATCTGATTCGTAACCGTCGCTGTCATAATAGTCGCGCCTGTGCCCATTACCACGGTGGCTCTTCCTCTCCCTTCCACCATCATAATCCTTGCTCTTCCTATCACCTCGTACACTATCATCATTCCTGCTATCCGCATCATAATCACCACCGCCATACTGAACTTTGCCTTCGTACTTGTCGCGATCGTCTCTGCTGCTCCGGTGGCGGTGCTCCCGATCATCGTCAGCTCGTCTTCTGGATTTGGATCTAGATTCTTTGGATGCATCATTGGCACTGGCACCACCCAGCGCAGCTGTGACCAAAGATCCCAACTTTCCAGCACCCAACTCTTTGCCTATAAGACCTCCTGCCAGCGCACCAAGACCCGAAGACTTTGTACTGCCTCTGCGAGAGCTTGCCCGACTAGTACGATGGCTCTTGCTCTTGCGGTCGCGATCTCGTGAACGGCTGCGGTGTCGATGCTCGGAATCGCGTTGTGCTCGAGAGCTGTGATGGCGTCGATGGCGATCATGGGAGGGAGAGCGAGAGGTTGAGCGAGAATGTCGGCGACTGGTATGTCGGGAGGAGTGGCGGTCGCGATCGCCACGACTGCGGTGGTCTCTATCTCTGTCTCTCTCTCGCTCGCGGTCACGATCACGGTCACGATCGCCTTTATCGCGTCGCTCCCTATCACGGTCCTTAGTTGGTTTGTTACCAGGATCGGTTGGAGGGACGTAAGAAGGTTGTGTAGGATAACCAGTTGGCTGTGGCTGAAATACTCTCGGCGCAGGGCCATTGGCGAATGTTGGCGCAGGAACAAAAGCTGGAGGAGCCCCAGCAGCATTGGCACGATTGTTCTGCGGTGCCATGTACTCAGCATGAGGAATGTACCCCCCACTGATAGGTCGAGATCGGAAAGGTATATGTTGTTGCTGCTGTGGCTGAGCGTGCAGCATCGGTTGTTGTGGGAAGTATGTGGTCGGCGTTGGTGAGGGAGCCTGAGTTCGCGCATAATCCATATCTGCCGGCATAGATCTCTTGGTCGAAATGTTCTCTGCAATTGGGGAAGGCTGAGATTTGTTAGTCTTAGATTTCAAATCACTCTTCAATTGAGAGCCATGATGATGGTAAGTATGAGATTGATGTCTTACTGGCTCTTGGAAAGCACCGGGGTAAGGCTGCTGTTCCTTGGGATGATCGGTGTAGTAGTGGTCCCGCTCTCCCGGAGACGCTCCGTACTCGGTTGGGCAGTACCTCTTAGGCTGGAATAAATCCTCATCCACAGGCGCAATCGGAGGCGGAGGGAAGTAGTTGGTTGGCGGCGGCGCAGACACGGCAATTGGACGATATTGGTCGTGCGTCATGGCACTTCCGTCAGAGGAGTAGCCGCGATCGAGGTGGCTGCTGGGTCGATACTTGCGGTTGTGTCGACGTGGCTGATGTTCGATATCGGGCTCGTCGTCCTCGTCCTCGGTGGTGTCAGATTCAGAGTCGGAATTCTCGTAGTTATGCTGGGCTTTCTCGCGGTCGCGTTCACGGTCACGCGCCGAGCGGTCTTCACCTTCTGCGCGCTGTTTCTCTGCGTTCTTGCCACGGTCTTTGGAATGGCTTTCTCTACTACCGTCTGTCTCCTTTTCGACGTCTTTCTTCTTCTTTTTCTTCTTCTTTAGTGGATTTTCTTCTTCTTCAGGTCGAAAGAACCCCCCCGGGACGGCGTGGAAGGCCTTGTCCGGGATCTTGTCGGCACCCATTGCGATTGCGTGTAGAGCCAGGTTAGCCATTGAGGCGAACGTCTTGATTGACCAAAGAAAACTCGGGATGGCGTAGAGTTGAGGTAAAGTTGACGTTTAGGTGGATAGCCGTAGGTCTGCTAGCCAGGGCCGGGCTTGCTAGGTGAGTGGAAACGTCTGACGAGCCCACGATGGAGCTGTGGCCGCGTTGGACCCAAATGAGGGAGGCCGGATTGGTGGTTGTTATTGTTGTTGTGGCAGGCGAAGGTGAACCGAGGGGAGTAGGTGATCTTATAGTGTGCAGTCAGTGGTATAATTCTTTTGATAGCCTGCAGTCGGTAATGAATGTCTAGGGTCAATTGTGCTAGGTTCGAGTAGAGGTGCCGCTTAGTTGGTGGCGGCCCACTGGCAGCGACAATTGTGCATGCAGCCAGTCGTGTGACTGATGACATCAGCTTCGCATTGTGAGGCCTGGCGAGGGAAAGCAAACACCCGCTTCTGCCACTCCAGCTGCAAGTGAGCCCGAACCCCAAACTCCCCCGGGCCGTCTCAGGTCTATGTCACGTGCTTGCTCCTTCGCGGAGGCCTCAGGCTGTACCGTTATACACCTGGGCCGTAGCGCTCGCATATGATGAGAGACCTGGCTACACACCTGTCCACGATGCAGATGGAGTGGCAGGCATGGGGGAATCGAATGTGGTTCCATCTCTCCCACTGGCAGGAACTGAAACTGCGACTATCATTGCCAGGTAGGTACATTTTCATAAGCAACGACATCTTCTTTCTCCGGCCTTTACTTGGGGTAGTAGATATTTATACGGCATCTTCGCTGTCCATCCAAGAAAGCGAACCATTGGTTGCTACTGCAACTGCGTCTCTTGTTCTAGGTCATCATGAAGATCCTACAGTCATAGCGTCGCAGACGCATCGAAATCAGTGAAGAAGAAAACGCAACCCAATCAACAAAAAGTCCCAAACCGGCCTTCCCGTAACGATCCATACCATCTCAAGCCAAATCCGCTAGTCCCAAACGTCATCCTGCTGTCAAGATCGTGGAAAAGCCTTGCATTAAACAACGGGTGCACCTTCAACCATGTATCTTACACCAATGCTATCCCTCAACTTCTGCCGCCTCTTGACCGCCTGCTTCTCTTTCCACATTTCCCGCATTCCACCAATACCAACGTATTGCACCCTCCAATTCTTGGGATTCCATTTCTTCATTTTGTGGCCCTGCCTTGAAAGACTTTCCAAACTCTTGAGACTGCGAAGTGTACCTTGACTGGTACTGCGCAGAACGTGGCTGCTAGTCCTCTTGCCCAATCCAACAGGGAGAGAGACATGGTGGCGACGTTTGTTGGAGCCCGCCCTTTCCACTCCCAGACTGTTTCCAATCAGGAATCCCCCACTACTTCGAACACTATCCAGGACCCGAGTGGCCATACTTCGAGGCAGCACCACATCCGACGTGTCACCACCTGGAGGTAGTCGGTCATCACCCTCATCAGAATCGTCTTCAGAATCGCTGAACTCATCCCAGAAGCCTCGTGGTTGCCAGAAAGGATGTAACGTGTTTGCCTTCTGTGTCGGTTCACTCTTTCGCTTCCTTCGGTATGCACTGCGTCGCTGAAAACTATTCGACTTTGGAAAGATCGGTTGCATTAGTGTTTCCGAGAACTGGATCGCATGCTCCTTGATGGAAAGACTTCGCTTTGGTAAGCCTGGGCGTCCCCCTGCCCCATCCAGGGGCGAGGTCTCGAGCTCCTCAGCTGGTGTTGCTGGAGATATCCGGATAACAGGCGCCTGAAGTGGCGGGTGAGGAGGTTGCCTGGGATGCCGCAACGGTGAATCGACATGGATGATTTCCGCGCTCGTTGTCGGCGGCGTTGCTGGCTGAATAGTCAGGGCAGGACCTCCTGGTACATCCCGAACGCCAACACCGCTATTCTGTATCTCAGCTGAGCGTGCCAATTGCTGCACAACAAGCAGCGAGTTGTTGTTGTGAGGATACAAATTGACCGCAGTCGCTTCGCTTATTTCGTGTTGGTGATCTGAAGTTTCCGAAAACGGGGTCAAAAGAGGCCGCCCAGCCCGCGAATCATCCGGGTGAAGATGCGAGTGGTCGGGACTGGTGCGTGCGAGCTCATATGTTCCAATGGTGGATCTGTCGAAACTGACTCGACGCACACTGCCGGACGTGCTTGCATCGATGCTTGGATGCGACCGAGACCGCTCAGAAGTGGAGAGGATAGTTTGCTTGAGAGAGGACTTCCCGGGAGAAGGAAACGCCTGTAAAATTTCGAGCGAGGTCGGAGATCGTGGTTTTGCTTGAATCGGATCATCGATGGACGGCCTTACAACCTTTGGTACAGGCAGCGCGGCGAGACCGTCCACCTGTCGCAGAGCTCGTTGAGTTGCTAGCCTGGTTGGATGAGACTCACGTTTCTTGTCAGAAGTAACCCTCCTCATGGAATATTGAAGCGAATCCTCAAATTGAACTCTAATGGGGCTTTGGGGATTTAAACGCTTGGCTTGGTGTGAGCTCACGCGATATTTGGTCAGCCCAGAAAGATCAATTGCTGTTGGCACGTGAACGGCCGATGCGCTTCTCTGTTGGTAGGAGCCTAAGGCTGGCGTCCGCTCCCGATCGCTGGGACTATCTGCGTTGGCGCGCGAAGGGCTATAGTGGGAACCAGGCTTCAAGGTGTTCGGCAGATATTGACCACCCACCAGCATTTCCGAATTTCCGCTGCCCCTTGGACTGGTGCTCAAAATTGAGACGTGTTTGTGCGTTAGTCGCCTTGATGGTAGTTCTTCTGACGACAAAGGAGTCCTCGTTGATTTCGGTGATGGTGTGATATCAAACGATGGTCCAGCCTCGTCACGTAACGACAATTTCCTGCTAACATGCCGCAAAGTTCTCAGACGCCGAGGCGGAGACACAGTCACAATCGCTTCTACCACTGTTGTTGAATGAGAAGACATGTCGGATAATCGCCGCGAGTCGCTGTCTCGAATTCGTGTTTGATTAGTAGCTTTCGGCCAGCCAATCGTCTGACCAAAGTCTGTAAGACGTGGTGTTGTAGGTCCGAGTTCTTCTTCCTCTGAGCTTCCCGTCACAAGTTTCGGCAGTATCTCTCGTTCCTTTGGGCGGTTGTCATCATTAGGTTTTTTCGGGCTCGTTAGTCGTGGTGGTTTCTTCCGACGCACAGTAACGTTTCGCATAAGATTTGTGTCCCACTCACCATCCGGCAATTTATTGAAGAAGCCTGAATTTGTTCTCCCGCTCTTATCGAAGACTTTCCTTGCCTTGGGACTTGCGGGTACATGTTCTGCAGGAGTATCCAAGTCGTCTCGCCGAGTATCTCTGCTTCGAGCGTGTTGTACTGTGTATTCCGGCATTGCCCCGTATTCGCTCGGCACTCGAAACTTTTCATTCCTGCTCTTGCGCTCCTCGTCTGATGAACATTGCTCCTCCCTAGCAGTGCTGAAAGACTCGGCTCGCGATGACGATACTCGCGAAAGGTTATCTTGCGCAGGTAGACTCGACGTAGGAGGGGTGGTATCTGGGGTAGGAGGGCTTCGCGCATTCGGGGGCGTAGTTATCACAGCTAAGGTCCTGTGGTCGAACAACCTCGCACCGCTTGGTACGCGCATTCTCGGATTGTCATTCGGTTTAGAGTCTCTGTCATTCGAGTGCGAGGGAGGGGTTGGTGGAAGTCCCGCATCATCGCTATGAATCGCATATGGAAGTATCAAAGGTGAGTTCGGTGAAGAGCCATCGGAGCGAGCCCCGTTCATTTCGGGCGAATACATCGGCCCAGAAGTAGCGGTGGGCTTTGCAATAGTCTTCGATAGGACCTGGCCTCGATGTAAATGCGTTGTCTTGTCGATGGAGTATCTGCGCTGATTCTGGAAAACTGGCTCCAGAAGTTGGTAACCTGTCATCTCGCAGACTCTTACACTGTTGACAAGCACAATGCCGGTCACAAATTTGCGAGACTGTTGCTGGAGACCAATTCAAAAACCAGTTTCAAGCTGAAGCAGTGATATCGACGAAGCTGAAGGCCCGGCGAGCTTCATAATGTATGCGCCCGCTCGTAGAGCTGCATTGGAAAGCACAGTAGATCGGCCAGATCAGTAGGAAGGATCCCGCAAAGACGGACGGATAGGTGCTGTGAAGCAGCAAGAGGTTGCGCGAGCAATTCGCCGAAGAAGAAGTTCCGGGGTGGGTCGCGGAGAATGGCGCAGGCAATGTGTGATACGGGGGCGGACCGCAAACAGGTCGTGCAATGGTGGAGTAATGAGTTGCTGTCAACCGATAGATTGGAGATACACGGGGACAACAAGAGGCTGAGTAGTGAGAATGTTGTTGAGAAGTCTTGGGGAGATCACGACGTGCATGAGAGGAGGGCGAAAGCGAAAGCCGGGGGGCATGGCTGAGCTAGGTACCTCGTACGAAGGTTGTTACGACACCAGTCTCTTTGCGTTAGATGGCAGCACTGGGAAAGCTGGAGGCTGCTGCACCTCACTGGCGCGCCCAACAAGGTGCCCTCACTCCTCAGGACTCGAGATGCACGGTTAGGCCTCTCAAGGTTCTCGCAGTGACGACTGGGAATCCATTTCCCCTGTCCGCACAGTATCATAGTACGTAGTAGGTATGGGCATATGCAAGGCGCCTCCACACGTACTATGTAGTACCGTACGTAGTATGTACTACGGCACTCACTGCTATAACCTTTTCGGTTTCTGCGGGTGGCAGCTTGAAAGTGCACAATCCGCCAGCCTGCCAGCCAGGAACTGACTTGCAATGGCGACCGAGGCCTCAAACAGCTTTGCGGACTGCAGAACAAGGAGGAGAAGAACAACCTCAAGGAGTAGCAGTGTTTCGCAGTGGGCGGATGCTTTCCAAAACCCGTCCCAAGGCAACAAGGCATTCCAGCAATGGCAATTTCTCGTGGGTATAGTGGTCCAATTTGCCTGCCTGCCTGCCTGTCTGCCTGCCTGCCTGCCTGCCTGCCTGCCTGCCTGCCTGTCTGCCTGTCTGCCTGTCTGCCTGTCTGCCTGTCTGCCTGTCTGCCTGTCTGCCTGTCTGCCTGTCTGCCTGTCTGCCTGGAGTAGGAGCATTAATCCAGGGATCGACTGGTACTGCTACCTACCTGGGTGCCTGGGTGTCTCTAGGTATAGGGCCGCCCGTCGATCAGCACTTGAAAAGACTCGGCCTGCTCGATGAAAATTATCAGTACTGCAAGCTGAAACTCAGTGCCAGCGATTCGTCATGGATCCTTCGTTATTGCATGCACGAATCCCCTCGCATCTTGTCCGTCGTGGTGCTGCTGCTCTCAAAGACAGCATTTCTTGCAGCGTACATTCTTCACCACATCATTGTCGATGATTTCCGAGTCCAAGGTTATAAATAACATCAGCCTTGTCCGCATCTTACTGTGCATCATCGTACTCACGATACGCGGTCACGGTATAGGGACTCGCTCTCCTCCCCGCTTCTCCACGCCTTCCTGGCCCTTCCGCCTTGTCCTTCGATGGAAGCTCCGATGCTCACGCGAGTCTGCTCCCTCTGCCTGAAGACCGTCAACTCTCCTCCCGTACCAATTCTCCAACCACAACCGCCGTCATGGGCAGCGAAGACCCGAACTCCCTCAGCAAATCACACAGCTACTCTAAATACCTCAAAAAGGACAAATGGAAGTCAAAGGTCGCGGCTATGAAGTCCCCGAAGGAGCTGGATCATGGCCCGCCCCCACCAGCAAACGACGCCGCAGACATTGACGATTTCCTGAGACCCTCCACTATGAAAGCCCGCCCGGTATCGCCCAAGCTTCCACGGATTGGCATAGATGTAGCTGCTGCGCAACAAGCCCCAGCTGGAGAGACTCTTGCGACACCTTCAATAATCCGAAAAAGAGATTACCCTCGACGAGCTCTCAACCTTCGCGTAGCCTTCACAAATACTCCTCCTGCGATCATAGGAGCTGGTGGGGAAGAGTCGGAAGAACCTACAATAGAAATATCGAAAGCACGGCCCAGATATCGAAATCAAGCGCCCATTCTGCAGAGAAGCCTCACGGAATTTGGCCTTGAGCATGGACATAGCCAGGCGTGTGGACTTGGCCATCCAGGCCCTCCAAGCCCGCCACACATTAGGGCCCTGGATTCAGCTTCGGAATACAGAGATATTGTCGCAAACAATCCGCGCCATAGCAGCTTTCCCACCGAAGAACCTGATTTCGTGCCCAATCCTATCAAGCGAGCTCCAACTTTAGGAGTGAATACAACGTTTGAGGAGCAGCACGCTTCTCGACCGAGTATTGATTCAGACGCACCTTCAAGTGGTGCCCCAAGTTCCGCAGGCATGGGCTTATCAGCAGGCGTGGGTAGATCTTTAAGTGCTCCAGGCCGTAACTTCCAGTTGCAAGATTTCAGTTCAGCGACGGACAATTCTTCCTTGGACGTGCCCAATAAGAGAGCTGCACATCGGCAAAGTACTCTGGACTCACCTGTCATACAAGAGAAGATAAACAAGATGCGCCAGGAGGAGGGCAAAGCACTGCATGCGGCTGTGCGTGATGAAAATCCATTTGACGGCGTCGATCCCTCCCGGCTCTCTTCTTCCACCGCCGGATTGACCATTCCAACACCTGAAGACAATAATAAAAGACAATCCCAAGCCCATGATCATCAGTCGCGGCATGAAGAAGATGATTACAACCGGCATCCTCAATCTTCTGCTTCGCAGCTTTTCTCTCCTCCGCGGCAGCCCGAGGACGACAACAACAGATCTGTGCTGACATCCAGGTCGCAGAGGGCACCTCAACCGTGGACCTCAGAAAGTCAGTACAACAGATCCTCTCAGCCAAATGGCTCCCAGTCTCGGCGTATGGAGGACGATAAGAAATACCATTTAGCTTCAGTTGCGCAGCAATTCACCTCCCACTCACGGCCGGGATTTGCTTCATCGTTTGCTTCATCTTTCACTTCTGAACCACAGCATTCTCAACAGCCTACTCCCTCGCCACTGAACTCCTTTCCCACGCCGGGTTATGCGACTCCAGGTGTACAGCGTGGCCTATCGATGCGGAAGCCCATACCTGGACTCTCGCCTCAGACTGCTACTTCACAACTCGCGCCGGTTCAAGACTCTGCCTTCCGCCCTTCCCCGTTGCCCGATCTGAGCATCCCCCAAACTCCTGACTATTTCAGTGCATCTCCGCACGCTGCAGACCATCTCCCAGCCCTCCGAAAAGATCTTAGTGCCCAAGTTTCCCGAATTGAAACGAACACTCAACCTGAGCCTTTCTCGGCAGTTTCCTCATCGGCATCGAAATCTCAGAACTCACCATACGCTGTGTCAAGCGTAAAGTCTCCAATTGAAGCTAGTCCGCCGGCCGCGCTCGGCCAAATGGCGCTGGAAGATTTCGCAGATCGCTGCTCTCAAATGGACGGTGTTTTCCGCTTACAAGCGGAATTTGAGCGACCGATTGGTGAATTCACACCTCGCCAGTGGTTGCGGAATGCGGCGTGGTGGTTTTTGAAAGGTCGTGCTGGTATCGAAAGCATGGTGCGAGTGCTTCCACGGGGCGCGGATGGACGGCCGCTATCTCAGCAAGGGGAAACGCTCCTATGTCAACCACATGTCGACTTAGCCAAATGCTGGTGGATACTCAACGATGTGCTTGTAAACCATGCCGCGTTACGTGGCTTGCTCTCACGAGCTTCCGAGTACGGTAAGAGTTCATCGGAGGCGCGAAGCGCAGGCGACAACGCGATTGCAGAACTTTTTGAGAGCGCCGATGTCTTGATGGCTAATTTTCGGGCTGTTTTGTCATCCATGAAGCGTAACAATGTCATGCCACCGACCCATGCTCTCATTCAAGGCCAAGATCAGAGTGTGTGGGTGAAGCATGCTAATCTGGCTCCTAACTTGTTGCCAATCTTGTCTGGCAATACAGGTCGTACTTTGACGGAGGCTGGAAACGTTCAACAGTTCAGTCCTCTTTCTGTGATGGCTGTGGGCGAGACAAGAAACGACTTCAGCTACACTAGCATGTTCGTCAAGGCCACGCTCGGTACAACCGACGAGAACTCAGAACGTATCGTGCTCCCATGCTTACTTTCCGTGATGAGAGAAAGAAATGACTGGCACCCAAAATTTGCCATATGTACTCAAAAAGAAATCGTAACATTGTGCATCCAGGGCGACCGGAAACATGGACCATCGTGGAGAGAGGTCAAATGGAACGAGCAGAATTTTGGTTTGCTTATACAACTACCTCACGAATACTCTCTAGCCCTCCAACTTTCGGAAGTCGGGTTCAAGCAGCTATACACGTCCTACAATCACAATTATCGCGTTCAAAGTAGTTTACTGCCACGCTCGAACGAGCAGATCGTTTACGAAGTCTCGTTGCGCGATTTTCAGTACACTGACTCGAACAAACCACCAGCATTCTCTCCTGAGCGGATAAAGAGGTGCAGGATACGGGTCTTTGCTAGAGTCGAGACAAGAGTGGAAGGCACAGGAGAGCGCAAATTCTACCGGGGATTCCGCATTCTTGCTGTCACCAGTCCCAAGAACAAGGTCTTGGGAAGTGCAAGCCATGAGATAGGTTTCCGGTCGCCAATTCTCCTCGGTATGTCATCGGACGCTGGCAACGATGGAGCTCCAGCTATGACACTCGAGATCCAAGAAGGTGGAAGGCAATGCAACCTACTCATGGTCTTTAACCACGCAAAAGACTGTCATGGGCTTTGGAACTCCCTCAACAACAGTATTGTGGGCCCGGATGAAATGCAATGCGCTGCGCTTCAGTTAAGGACCATCTCTGTCGAATCAATCGATCCCCTCGAGGCATATGGACCGGCCTCGCGGAACCCACTTGGGCGCTTGACATGGCAAGAACTTATCGTCATCAACAGCAATCCTAGAAATCCTGATCATGACGTTGGACAAACGGTTCTCTCCGATAACTTGAGGATCATCTCGCAAGCCGTGGCTGGCACTATGACTGATCGCGTCAATGTTGCTCCTGGCGAAATGCGAGTAAGACTGCAAATCGATGGCGGGCCTGAATTAGTCATCTGTCGACCACCACAAGACGATCTCTCGCTCTCTCTTGACTCGGCAAGTAAGGACCCTTACATGCCAAAGGAATTGAAAGACGTGCAGCGCGCTCTGTTCATGCATTCGTCGATCCGTACTTATTCATTTTTTTCTCTGCAAGATCTTCACGCTTTCGAAAGGGCCATCACAGGCTTCACTGTGAGATACGATGGTGTTGCTTCGGCATTCTCCATTGCGCGGCGACGAGCGGTGACCGCCCTCTCTAAGCACAAAAAGATCGAAGCGACAAAGACGAGGGTACAGATCGTGTCCCATGAGAATGGTCGCATGGTACAGCTTTTGGCCTTCTTCGATGACTTACCGCAGACTGATGCTCTGAACTTTCAATTGAAGGGGGTAGATGTCTTTGAACGGCACGAGGGCAAGACTGGCAAGGGCAAGTACGGTGTCAAGATGGTCGATGTCAAATTCTCTTTGCCCAAGTTGGATAAAGAGGAGAAGACCAGTACTCCTGATGGAAAGGGCCGTGTTGAACGCAAGTTCGTTAGTTTGGATATGTTGGAATCACCGGCGGAGAATGACGATGTCGTTGTTGGCTTTGAGGATGAAGCTGGTACGTTCGACCACAGACTTGGATGCAGCAAGAAGCTAACAACGGGCAGAACGCGAACGATTTCTCGCAGCTTTGCCTGCCCCTGCTCAGGTTTCGAGGGGACTCACATTGAGGAGGAAGATTTGATTGTGATGAAGAATAAGAGCGCAGAACCGTTTGGGCGATATGCTGCCGACGACTTTCTCTCAAGAGACACATCTACGGAAAGGTTTTGGATGTGTTCTAGAAGAAGACTAAAAAGTAAGAAGGATGCTTTGGATCGACGAAGAAAGAAAGGTTTTGATGCAAGTATGATTCATGGAGATGTTGGATACTGTAGATTGGGTATAGGATCGTGGTTTTGACTGTGCAGCGTTAGAGCATGCGTGGAATGACTCTGGATACCGAGGTCGCATTTTGTTTTTGGTTGTGTACTTGCTCTATAACATATGGGATGGCCGAGTGGCGGCTCTTTTCTCCATGTGGACATTGAAAAGCTCCTAGGGGACGAATATGTTGTCTGTGTGGGCCATCCTGTTCATCCTACCGCTCTGTCGAGAACGGCTGATAACAGCAGCAGTTTGGATGCTTTATACGCAAAACAGCTACAACACGCCGCCAATTTGCCGCTTTGTCATACGCCTGAGGATAACCCAACTCAAACAGTCTCAATGAAACCAAGCCAAGGAGATGTGCGCATCAGAAAAGTCTCGATTTGGCGCTGAGACATTTGGAAGTCATTGACTACGAGTCGATGGCTTCGAGCATAAGCGGCTTGAAGTATGTATCAGCCGACGCGATGTGTATACACAAACCACATTGACGACGAAGTGAAGTAACGCTAGGTAGGGTTGGTGGCTAGGACATGGTCCAGCGCAAAAGTCACGACCGCTTGTTTTAAGAGTGGGCACAAGCACGCGAAACCAAAATACTGGCTTCGGACGGGCATCGAGAATGTGGTTGCCTTTGTAAGCCTCTCGCCTTCGCCACTCAAGATTACCATGCCACAACACCTTTTAAAACCGGCCAGGACATTTTTTTGCGACCAAAACATCAGATAGTTCGAACAAACCAGCATCGCGCCCACTTTGCAGGTCATGTTAGACGATTTTACTGGAGAGAGTGTAGGTTCCAAACACGAGACACCGGGGTCATGTTGGCATTGGATGCCTCCTTCGCTCGATGTAGATGCCGAACCTCGAGCCACAAGCTCCGCATTCTTTGCCTCGAGCTCGCTAAGAAGGTGTGCCAGCTCCTCTCGCGTGAGACGGTCCTCCGTCTAATTTAATACGTAAAAGCTTGGGGCCAAGTCATCATACTCTATGCTTGAGACTCGAATTTCGAGCTGCTTGCAAAGGGTGCCTACTAGGTCAAGTCCGCATGCGTCTGACTTCCTATCGAGATGAGCTTGGAACGACACTATGATGCCGAGACTTCAGGAAAATCTTGTCGTCCATGGTTGAAAATTGTTGGCCTCAGGCTGCGGGATGTGCGAATTTGAAATCAGATGGCTATCCCTTGGCTCGCTGTGAAAATGCAATAATGCTGTTACTGAAGCGAAGAAGAGGTGGACGAACAAATTCTCAATGCTCAAAGCCAAAGCGAGACCTTGCCGTGACTCGACACTGAGCCAGCGGGTTTTATCCATTAGGTCATTGGAGGTTTTCCTTTTACGCCATGCCTCCATTACCACGACGAGAGACAAGAAGCAGCGGGGAATCATAGGGTGTAATTTCTGATTCGCATGATCACGAACACCAACACAGGACTAGAGAAAAGTCAGTTCATATTTATACAAGCGTGATGCCGCACGCTGCTATACATTGAAACTCCAACAGCGGTTCAACTCTTCCCATCCAATTCGTACAAAGCGCACCACCCACCGTGATCTTGATGTGATAGTGACAACAGAAACGTCTCCACAGAGCGGAAAACTTCAATCATCTTATTAGCCATTACATCCTCGCCTCTCCCTCACCGGGCTTTGGTTTTCCTCCTCCAAAGAATGGGAAACCCTTCTTCATGTTCTGCATTTGCTCAGCCATGGCCTTTTTCTCCATCTCTGCCTCTTCCTTTAGCCACTTCTCGCCGTTTTCTCTGATTTCGCGCTCAAGTATCTCATATTGCTTGATACCACGCTCACGGATTTGATCACCAAGCATTTTGCCTTTTGCCAATTCTTCCGCAACAGTAGTCTGCCCATCATAAGTAGTTCCACCTTGTGGTTTGATGCCTAGTGCGGCGTTCAAGAATCCAATGCCGGATCGCTTCGGCTTCTTGGCCTGTTCCTCGGCAAGTTGTTTGTTGAACTCCTCCCGAGCTTTGGCCTGTCGTATGGCAAATTCCGTCGGGATGTGTTTTCCCTCAAAAGATTTGATTGCGTCTCGGACGTCCTTAATGCCCACTGCGGCTACATGCTCGAGGAAAGGAATAAGGCTGACCAGTTCCTTGTCCTTAACATCCCCTTTCCAGGGTTTCAGGACGATGGCGTTTTCAGGTTGAGCCTTTACGTGCTCCGGTTTGGTGTCGAGCATGATTGTTTTGGAGAGGGGACGATTCAGGTATGCGAGATCCTGCGTCGGAATTAATGGTGTCTGTAGGTTGGACGAGTGAAATTACGTACCTTGACGTAGTGCCCATTCTCGTAGCGAGTGGCTTCGCGAAAGAGGGGGAATACAATGAAATGCCATGGATCCATTTTTCGCACAATCTGATCAGCTGCACCAACTGGCTGGGATGTGAATAGGACAATCTCAAAGTACTGGCTCATGTATCCAAGGAAGTAGTCCAATCCGGGCCTCTTTGCAGTTCTCCAGCCGTGTTCTCGAGTCCACTCGCTGTGGATGAGCATGTCTTCCAAACTGAGTACCAGGGTGTAGGGTGGAGCAGGTGTGATATCCGGGAGTAATTTTTCGAAGGTTGGCTCTGTGTAGTATCCCATCTGACCAGAGATGCGAGCTTTGGCGCGATCGTAGAAAAGTTGTAGGCCCCATCCTGATGGAGCATTTGGGTGCCTCCTCTCTTCGATTTCGTCGTCCCAATTTCTGCCAACATAAAGAGCGCCCGTCACTAGTAGGAGTCCAACACTGGCGTACATGTACTTTGCCAGTTTATCCCTTCTCTTGTCGATAGAAGTCTGATATGCCGATTTGGGGAATTCTCCTTCTCCTCTTCCAGTATCTTTTCCACCGTCCCCAGAGGATCTTTGGCTTGGATCTTCGGTGACGTTGTTGGTATGGTCCGCTTGTTCCCCTGTTTGCGAAGCCTTTTGCTTCTTCATGAACTCATGGGCAAATGTCGAAGGTATTCCCTGTCGCAAATCTGGAAGTGGCTGTGAGGGCGCTGCATTGGCTTCAGGCGATTGTGGACTGTTGAACTCTTCCTGTGCTGTATCGAGCTCACTGCCCTGCTTCTCAGCCGAGGGCAATCCGCCTGCCTCTGTGCGTCCTGGACCCGGCTGTGGTGAAGGAGTGGTATTGCGAGTGGGCGTGGCTGTGGTGTCGAACTCGCCGGCCTGTTTTGCGGAGTCGAATGGTTTTGAAGATGATGACGGTGATGACTTCTTCGGAGGCGTGAGAGGATCGCTGTCGTTTCGGGCACTGCTGGATCGATTGCTCTTGTGTCTCGCAGCGGCGGGGACAACTTGACGTGCTGGAGCCAGCAGTGGGCGGGCACTGAGGGCTGGAGCAGCCCTGGGTAGGAGGCGTGACAGTATCATGTTGAGTGTGTTTTCATGGCGAGACGAAGGATGGAGGAGCTGCTGGTGGCATATCTTTTTGTGCAGAGTAATTACAGGGAAGAGATGCGCTGGATGAGTTCATGCCATAGCCGAATGAATACTAGTATAGAATACAAGCACCCGCGCTAGTATATATTCCATCCAATCTTGGTAATCCTCCAAAGTCGACAACCTGACCTCCCTTCCGCAGCTCAACCTCCTCCTCCCTCGACTTCCTCCCAGCTTGATGCTGCTCGCGCAGCCACCAACAAACAGGCAAGTTCCATCCTCGGACCGCAGACGTCGAATCTTACAGGGTTCTGCTTGGCCCTGTTGGCCGGTCCGAAGCGCTACACAGTCGAATGCCCGGATCGCAAGCTACGTCCTTCATAGTCTCGTCTTTGGAGAGCGGCAAAGTCCAGGGGGTTTCAAGCACTTCAGTTGCATTCACCCTAGGCGTAGTGCTTATCCTTGAAACCGGCAATGAGCTCAGCAGTTCCGTCCCCCGATTCGCATACTTCTTCGCAGCAATTTCTGGGTTCAATTGCAACGTCTGCTTTGCTTTGACTCACTGCTCTATGGTAATCGGCTTGTCGAACCTCGAAACCACGCCAGCAGCGTTGAGCACTGGCGATTCAGCGATGGGAGCCAGCACTACATCATTGTGCGGCTTCACAAAATACAACAACCCAGTCCTATCATACGCATACTGATCCTCCGACGGCGCAACAACCCGATGAACAGAACTCTTCAACCATCTGCCTGTAATGTGCGAGAGTGTATCTGTGAGGTTCACGGTGATGGTTCCAGGCTGCGCAGAGATATACGTCCATTTTCCTTCTTCTCCCAAAATCTGCAAGCCAGCAACCGGCTGTCGGAAGAGCAGTGTCACGGTCCCCAGGTCTGTATGTCCATCCGTTCTCCCGAACCCGCTCTTTTCGTGTTCCTCCTTCTCTTATGATAGATCATATACCTGAAGTGATCCTCACTTTACTTTTTTTTTCACAGCTATGCTGTCGAACTAGGTACTCCTCATCAGGAAGCCGCAATACAATTGCAAACAGCCTCAACAGTGGGAGAACCACGTTTGTATGTAACGCCTTCCAGAAAACCTCGATCTCATCTCAGTGCGCCTTCAGCAGCTCCGGATAACTATACTTGCCCCTAAAATCGCTCGTAAATTTTGGCATATTGAAAATCTCGATCGCATCAGGTTCCATCCCGGCTCTCCCCCTTCCAGCTCTTCTCCAACCATTGTAGTCTGCTACAGCATAGTTTACCTCGTCTTTCGCCTTTTCTTCGAAGGGGAGTTCAAAGAAGTGTTTTGCAAAAGTAAATTGACGATTGACTTGCTCTTCGGTTAGACCGTAGTTTTTGACGTAGAAGAAGCCGACATGTTGTGCGGCGTGTTCGAGTTGTTTTGCTGGACGTTCTTTACCGCCTGGGCGAACACAATCTTCGAGGTCAAGGGTGACGAGTTCGGACCAAGGGAGCTCAACTTGCGTTTCTGGTGGATGTGTGTACGGTGTCAACTTGGAGTACGAGTATGTCTCGTACTCGTCCTTTACGGCGTGGGGGACTTTCGAAAGAGTGGTTTCTTTGTTTTGTGCTACCGACATATCAGTATCGAATTTCCCGAGCGGCTTTGAGTGATAACTTGCTTTCGAAATGGGATTTGCATCCCCGCATAGCATCATCGCACTAATTCTAGCACTGACCATGGCCGCCAGAAAACACGCTCTGCTTGGGCCGTTCTATCCGTTGTCTCTTTATCTTTCCGGTACCCATATCACCAACGAAGCTCGCCACTCAAAAAGTCTGACTGTTGGCTCGTTGGGTCCAAACAAATATTGTAAACATTTTGAACAAGCCTGTAATCAGGAAATCAAGATGATTAAGGGATCGAAACCTAGAAATCTCACGTTTCTCACGAGAAGGGACTGGTATACTAGCCTGCTTGTTCACGCCCAAATATATGTCCCTTGAACTGTACGTGGACATCTATTCCGTAGTTGCTTGTTACTTCTCTTCGCAAGTCGAAGACTCCTCGAAGATGATCCAAACTGAGATCCCCGCTGCAGCAAGTCGTTGGCTTTTCTCTCTTTTCCATGGAGACATGTCAGCTTCCTGTATCTAGTATCCTCTAACAGCTGGGATTACGATATGAGCTCTACACGTGGAGTTTTCGATCTTAAGACGGATATTCATAAATTGCCAACGACTTCAGAAATGAAATCGCCGGATATTCATTGCTGCGGATTCTCGCTTAACCACGTCAACTCGGAGTTGAGATGTTGTCAAGGGCAGAAACTCGACGAACCCACAGAAGTGGCCTGAATAACGGCGCGAGCCATAGGGAAATCATGCTCTTGATTGTAAGATTCCACTTCTGTCGACTCGATTCCTTTTCGATTCTATGTGAATTAAAGCCTTTGTGTGACTATTTTAGCAGCAGGTAAGCTGTGAGCAACCAAAAGCTTGAGGGAAGATTGAAATCGAACTTGGACGACACGCTGGTGTAATTGTGGGGCGGTGCTCAACAAACAACACTCAGACTGAAGAGTGGTTGAAAAGCAACCAACAAATATCAGGTTTTTGTCTTCTCTTGTGTGCTGAGTAGGGAATACGCTACATACAAACGCTGTTGACGCCACCCGACCAAGTAACACATCAGCCAGAATAATTCTTAACTTCATTCGGCGCCAATGATAATATTCAATCGTACATCCCTTTGCGTCACTGTTGCAATGATCTACTTCTTCCTCTGCATGCCGAGGATCTGGACCATGCGGATGAAGATATTGATAAAATCCAACTCAAGTGAAATGGACTCATTAACTGCATCGCGCTTGACCAGGCCACGCTCAGCGAGTCTGGCGTGTTGCAGGATCTTCTGGATATCGTACAGCGTGAAGCCACCGAAAACGGCGAGACCACCATATAGCCACAGATTCTCTGTCACGGCCAAGGTACGAGTGGCGGTGACAGGAAGAACGAGGGGAGCGAGACCGGAAAGCGCGACAATTGCAACACCAGCAAGCAGAGGTGCACCAAGATACAGGTATTTTTCCTGCTTCGCAGTGGCTCCAACGAATGCAATGGAGCCCATCATGCCGGCAGTGTAGAGGCCTGCGCGAGCGAGGAGGGCCGGCTGAACGAACATGAGGGGGCTCAGGAGCATGGCTTGCGTGACGTTGAAAGCCGTCCAGAAGGCGTACTTCTGAACGTAGCTGGGCGTTGTTAGCCATGGCTCGATCCAAGACACAGTTGGCAACTTACTTTTCAGGATCAGTGGCACGGGTTGCAATCATCGTTCCGATGGAACCAGCAAGTCCTACGCCGACAACAAGCCATGGGTTAGCCGCCATCAATCTGTAGCTCCAGCCATTCATGTGGAGAGTCCTTGCCGCGATAGCGATTGTGCCGAGTCCGAGCCCAGTATGCAAAAAGGTATCATTGAGGTACGTTCTCTCAAACGGAGGCATGCCTCCATCGTCTCTTGTTTCCCGGTTGAATATGAGGTTGATTGCGATTAAAGTTCCGCCAAAGATGCCGGCGCCGTACAGCATCCGACTGCGTAGGTCGCCAGTATTCACACCTATCGATGGGCCTGCAGGTGGTGTGTAGTTTCTTTTGAACGCTGTTCGGAAGACATTTCTCGACTTGGTGAAAGGTACTGGCTGTGCTTTGGGCAGTTGTTGGTGGAAGAAAGTGTTTTGCTTCAGTGGCGACGAGTGGAAGCTGCGGAGAGTCGATGACACAGGTTTAGCGGATTGGCGGATGGTGGCCGTGAAGGCAAAGGGTCGCTTGAGGACGAAAGCCATAGCCATGGTGTGAAGTTGGGAAGGTGAGGAGTCGCAGGTCGGGTTGCGCTGTCTAGAGGTATCATGATGATCGTAAAGGTCAGCCTTAGTCAGCAACCCCGTATCGTCTAGTATCTTCCATCCTGACCCCGAACTGCTGCCTCATGAACATGCGAGCAATCGAACTGCTGCCTCATGAACATGCGAGCAATGGAACATTTTGTTCATGATGCAACCTATCGTCATGCTGAGTTGAAGCTTCACCTTGGCACTCATTCTTCCACTGACGGGCCCCATTCCTGCCTCAGCTCCAAGCTAGTATCCATCTTCCAGTGTATTCAGAGGACAAAGGAAAAGACCATGTACAGAGGCATGGTTCACAGATTCAGCACGTCCCGAATGTTTCAGAGGCAATAAGCAAGAACCAGAAATCCCCGTGCTTCCTCTTCCCTGTCTTTCCACAACATCACCATCATCATCATCATCATCATGTACCATCATTCTTTGAAAGCAGCCACAGAGATGACTTGATACATATCCGGCGGCATCCTTGGACTGGCAGGCAGCTGCTCAATACTCCCCCTTCGGCTTCTTCGCACCCGTCCTCTTTCCACATCGCCAAACGAGCTCCTCCGACTTCTTCTCATTGGACTCATTGCAATTTCAGCGACGGGTGCGCCGCCCTGATCATTGTCCTCTTGGTAGCTTGTCATGGCTTCAGATTTGGAGAAGAAGGTCCGACGATGATGCGATTCCGCATGACTAGACGTTTCTGAGCGCATTGCTCGTCGACCGGCTACAAAGACCGGGTAATATGCTAGACTGCAGAATAGAATCAGACCGATCGATGCACCGACTCCGATCCCAATCATCGTCGCTTTGGACAGTGTTTTTGCTCCCAGTCTCGCCGAATCCCCTGCTGTCGAAGGCGAATCCGTTGCTCTCGCACTCGTTGCTATCTCAGTCGTGGAAGAAGGTGAAGTGTAACAAAAAGCATGGTAGAAAGATCTGATTGTCGAGCGGTCGGTTTGAGAAGGACATTCTGTGCTGCAAAATGTATTGTAGCTTTGGAGCGAGTTGTAGGCGGCTGACGTGCAAAAACATTGTTGGTAGGTTGTCTGGTTTGTGTGGGCTGAATCGTTTCCGTCCATGCATTGGACTTGGGCTTGCTTGAGGATGAGACATTTTGGTGCGCAAGACGGGAGGCCTGGGGTCGTCGGGCCCGCCGTCGTTGCCGGTGCAATTGAGTTTGTTGTTACGGTTGCGGCTTTCTGACTTGGAGGCGTTTGACTTGATAGACTCTGAGAAGTCAGACCCTGAGAGAACGACGGCTGGATGGAAAAACCTCTCGCAGAAAATGGAGAAGAAGACCAGATTGAAGATTGACCAGAAACCAAAACCTTGCTCTCCCACCCCAAACTCAAAGCCACCACAAGCTTCAAAACAAACGAGTCCCGCATATTGTCTTGGACAAGGAGCACCGTCAAGCTTGCCCAATATAGCCAGGTGGGAAGCGAGACGAACGAATTCCTTCGTAGAGAAGAATATAGAATCGGAGGAAGAATCACAAAGAAAAAAACCCCATGCCATCAATCGCCCTCTTCTTTAAGATGCCTTTGAAGCTCAAGGATACCAAGCATGCACGTCTCAAAAAAGAAATCTCAACACGCGAATCCTTGCATTGTGCGCCCGAGACGCAAAAAAACTCCACGATGCGAAGGCAAGGAGGTAGCAAATGCAACTCATGCCATCCCTGCTTAGTGCAGCCTTGTGGCCTACAAAGACCAATGGGCGGAGGCTGGACAACGTGGAGAGGCGAAGCGAACCGTGATGCGCCCTGAAAACCGGGATTAAGCTTGCGGAATTTGGACATCTTCTTTTGTCCCTCGAGACAAAAACAGCCCTCCGTTCTTTTGGTGCCCGCGATGGATTTGGTGAGGCTGGCTGACATGCATGTCTCGCTCTTCCCGTTGGCACATTCAAGCGCCTTTTGAGGAGCCTGGTCAGCTGCAGCCATCTTTGTTGCACGCATCGGATAGCAACATCAACATCTCGTACCGCGGAAATGAGCAGCTGTGGTCAGCAGTGAGTGTCTGGTGACCGAGGCAAGGTGGAGTTGAGTTTGACGAATGAAGCAAGAGAGCGAGAAGATACAACAGCGTAAATGCTGTGTGTATGCAAGGAAAAGTGAGAGTCAGTGGTTGGCAACATATCTCTCGACGCTTGCTGAGGAGGCGTATCTTGGGTTCAAGTTTCTTGCAGCGTTCCTGTTGCGGACCAGGGATGGATTCGGGTTGCGATGGTGTCTCGTCAAATTTCTTGGAGATATGGTTGTTGCTTTCATTAGCAATTGGCGACTTAATAGTCCCACGTCAAAGTCCCTTGTTGAAGCGTCTTGGTATCAAAGCTTCGCATCGATGTCCGGGATTGATATGATGATCGATATCGTATTAGCGAGCATAGAGCCCACTGCGTTGATCATTGACGAGACTACTTCCATGCGGCCCATGGCCCATGGCTCACTGCGATTGAGCAAACCATCCAAAAGTAGGGAAACACCTGTATACAGAGCACGATCGACTGAGAGGCGAGGATGTGGTAATTTGATTATGATGAATGATTCGACACCAACCACCTGTTCTCCAAACTTCGAGACGGAAAATGACGACAATGGTTCGGGTAAATATCTGCCTAGAAAGCACGGTGACTTACTACATCCAGCGATCTCCAAACCCCCGTATTTATCACAAGTACCACATCACCCTTACTTTTAAGCTTTACTCATTCCAGAACGACATCAACGGGGTTCGGGCGCCTTCAGGAGATCTCGTCAAATGTCGGTTTTCCATGATATCGGCATTGATTGAAGGTGTTGTTATAAGGCAGCAAATCGATGATGCCAATATGAAAGCCTAAAACCTGCAACCAGCTGGCCATGTCGGCAACAAGGTGCTTTTGGAGAACCCCAAGAATGCTTGTTGCGTGTAAGCTTCTCATTGTCCCTTGGTAGATATAGATGCCAACCTACCAGTGAATCGTTTTCCAGTTCGGAAGTGATCCACGACCCAGCCTGTCTGACTTGAGTCCGTCCTACAAGTTGCGTAAAAACTATCTATGCCAGAGCGCTTTCCAGGCAGCATGGATTCCTTCCTTCCGTACGGCCGTCATGAACTGATACAAAATTATTCTTCATCCTCGACAGCAGCCGCCTCTGTCATCTCTACATCACCAGCTTCCTCTTCATCATCGTCATCGATGATTTTTTTCTTCCTCGGCCTCGCGACCTCTTCTTCCTCGTCCTCGTCCTCGTGCTCACTCCACGCCCCACCATTAGTCTTCCCATTAGTAGCAGCAGGCTCAATCCCTTCCTCCTCATCACTCTCCTGCACAAACTCTGCAGACTTGTATTTACTCGACTTTTCTTTCTCCCTCTCAGCTGCCTTACTCTTCCTCTCCAGCTTTCTCTTCTTCTTTTGCTTCGGTGCGCCTTCGCTCTCATCCCCAGTGACACCCGTGCTCCTCCCTCTACTCCCATCCCTCTCGGATCCATAGCCCCCAGCAAACCCGTCCTCAGTGTCAGAATCAGCGTCGCGCTTTTTCCTCTTACTACCACCCTTCTTCTTTACACGTTTCTTGCGTTCACCCGTCTCATCATCGGTGGTCATTTGTTCTTCTTCCCTCAACCGCTCTTCAGCAGCGCGTTTCTCAGCAATCTCCCGATCACGGCGCTGCATTTCCAGACGCTCATGGAGGATTCGTGCCTTCTCAGCTGCTTCTCGTTCCTCAGCGGCTCGTTTCGCATCTTCACGCTTACGGATTTCAGCTTCGCGTACTTCCTTCGCCTGAGCCAGTCGATCCGCATTCTTCTTCTCATACTCTTTCTGCTCACCAAGTGCACGTTCCAGCTGTTTATGTACAGAGGTCCTGCACATAACAGCGCGTTGTTCGATATCTGCTCTCGGGAAAGGTGGGTTCGGCGACTTGGCGATCTCTGTGAGTACGTCGACGGCCGCATTAAGACCTTCGAGCGCAGCCTGGACATCTTCCGCTGATCGCTCATGCGTCTTGAGTGTGTAGATCAATTGAGCAACTTGTATGCGAACATACGCCAGATTGAATTTGAAATGGAGTATTTCGGGTTCAAGATCGAGAACACGTTGTGAGTAGTCGAGAGATGTCTTCATACCTTGTAGACTCCTCTCTTGTTTGGCACGCAGTAGCCATGTACGACCGAGACAAACCAAAGTAGTGACGTCGTTGATCCGATCTTTTATGAGCGCTGATTCGTACTATCAAATGTTAGTTTGAAAGTAAGTTAAATCGGTTGATGGCGACCCACATTCTCGATAGCACGCGAATACTGTTTCAGCTCACAGAATGCATGGCCGAGATTCATGTAGACTGAAGGATCCTTCAAGACCTCGCGAACCTGTGAAAGCAGTTGAATACCCTGCGACATGTCCTTCTTATCTTCCACAACAGCAATAGCCAGGCCTTGAACCGCATACGCATTCCTTGAATCCAGCTCCAGCGCTTTCGTGAAGAACTCCACGGCCTTCTCGTACATCTTCCTACGCTTTTGCTTATCAGAATCCGACTGACGCGGCATTTCTCTTGCGTAGATGAGGTGGAGGTTGCCCATGGCGGTGAGCGAATAATGGTCATGCTTGTTGAAATCTCGCAGAGTATGCTTGAGGTGACGTTGCTCGTTGTCTTCAGCAAAAGTCGCATTTCTTGCAGGCTTCCTAGTTTTGTTGAGATACCAACCGTACAGACCGCGAATTTCGAGATTATCCTCGGCACTGTGAAAGACATTTGACATTGCCTTCACACCTTCCCCTCTAGGATTCTCCCGCAATGCAATGTAAGCCAGACGAGCGGAAGCGTCAATGTAGCCAGCATGGCGCTCAAGAAGTCCCTCATAGACCTTCTTGGCCTCATCATTCATGCCCTCAGCTTCGTAGCATCGCGCAAGATTGTAACTGATGGTGCTGACCAGGGCATCAGTGTCATCATCAGTGTCCCTACTGGCTATTCTCACGCAAGCATTCAGTGCCGTTTGGAAGTTGTCTCTTGCCGCGCCATATCTCTCCCCCTGGAAGTGCAGACAACCTATATTATTGAGAGCCTGTGGAGGCAAGTTTTCTCTCAAAGACAATCTCAGTGAATCTACCTCTCTGACAGCGGCTTCTTTCGCCTCCAGGAAAGCAGCCTTGTTGGTGGCGGCCATTAGTTTGTCCTTTTCAGTTGGGTCCTCCTCGCGCATTTGTTCGAGCTTCGCCCTTGCATGCTGTAATTCTGGCATTTCTTTGATTTCCTCTTCTTCAGCCTGTTGCAAGCATTGCAAGCTTTTGTCCGGAGCATCAGTCTCATAAAGCCGCGCGAGCGTTAGCAGAACATCACTATTTGTCGTCGTATTCTTCTTCCCGTCCTTCCAGGTTGCACGAACACCCTCCAGCAACGAGATGGCCTTCTTCCATGCTTTTAAGCGTTCATCGTCTCTGGCATTGGCGTTCGTCTCGGGTGTAGAGAAGTATTCGTCTGCGTACAAGACGCCCAACAATGACATAGTCTCTGTGGATTGACTGAGGTTGTGGAGCTTCTCCAGTCGGAACTTTGCATCGACAAAATCCTCCTGAAGTACTTTGATCTGTGCCATCCCGAATTTGGATGGCAAATGACCCAGGTCGTCTCCGCCTCTGCCATCTCCACCACGAGCTTGGTCAGCTCGCGCATAATACTCAAAGGCACGAGTATATTCTCCTTGACTATGCGCGAGTCGAGCAAGTTGAAACCAGCCCTCACTTGCGACAGCGCTGATATCCGCTCGTTCGATGACCTTACGGCCCATCCTGGCAACATGTTCGGTTTTTCCGTGCTGGGCGAAGTATGGTGCAAGACTCGCAAGAGCGAGAGGATAGACTTTATCAATTTTGACAGCGAATTGAATATGCTCCTTGATTGCCTTTGTGTATGTGGGTACGAACTTGGGATCAGTGATGCTCAACTTGGAGCTGGCACTGAGATAGTACTGGCCAAGAAGAAGCAGCGCTTGCTTGGACTCGGAGTTAAGTTCCAGTGCTCTCTCCCAGGCATTCTTGGCATCTTCTCTATGTCCCAGCTGCCACAAGCAGCAACCCATTCCGATTCGCGGATCCGGGTCAATCATATTTGGGGCTCGTCGCAAGACTTCTTGGAAGCAGTGATGCGCCTCTGCCCACTTGCCCATGGAGTATAGTACGCGTGCTCTGCCCATCAGCGCGAGCATGTTCTTCCCATGGGATGCCCTGAGCGTATTGTCAAATGCCTTCAGCGCCTCTGTTAGCTGTACATGGCGTTCATCCGGGTGTACTAGCGATGACTTTAGGAGGTTGTAGACGCCGCGAGCGAGGAAAATGGGAGGATAAGAGGGAGAAATGCGAGCAGCGCTGTTGAGATGTACTGCAGCTTGGGCAAGCCAATAGTCCTTGGTCTGAAGCTTTTCCGGCAAGGCCTTTGTTTCTTCCAGCTGTGCGCTTGAAACGTAGAAGGCCGATTGCTGGATCAAGTCTGAGTCCTCGGGTATCCTCGGTGCTTGCCTGCAATTATATAGGCACATCCAGCACAGGGCGCTGAAGATGCTCAGTTTGTCCTGCTGGTTGGAAGCAAATGCGCCGAGACCCTTCTTCAAGATGTCAATCGCGTGTTCCATCTTGTTCTCCTTTGCATAAGCCATGGCCGTGATTTCCCAATATCCCTTTGTTACTCCTTCGTTTTCGAGCAGTGTGCAGAGTTCCGTGGGATCCTCTAAGAGCTCAGACAAGTTGACCTCCACCTCTTCACCTTCACCCAGCGGGATGTCGATGGCCGGCGGAATGTATGACCATCGTTTGCCATCGTCGTGGTGACCATTGAAACCGTTAAGACCTTGCGAAGCCATAGTTATGGAAGGGAGGACTGGAGGGTCGACGAGGAGAGAGGGTCGAATTATGGCGCGGGCCTGGGTTTGGGGTGGAAAGGGTAGGGCGCGTCCGCGATGGAGCTTATAGGGTCAGGTCGCCATGCAAATAGTGGCACGGAGTCCTGGATCTTGGGAAGGAGTTGAGAATGACAGCCAGTGGGACCAGTGTTGGTTTAGTGTTGACAAGTACAAGTATTGTTAATTCAATGCGATGCCTTGGTCACGTTAATGGATTCTGACTCGCGAAACTAATACTGTACTAGTGGTGATTTCAGGCTTGCAGTGTTGGCCTGTTCAGCCTCAGCTTGTACATACACCCTCTCCTATATCTCTATCAACAATATATATCGCCATAGACCAACTCGACCGCTATGTAGTGGTTATCATGAATATGAGAGCAGCAGAAAACACTCATACACGAGAAACGGTATTCGCCAGCATCCCAAGTCATAAGCCCGTTCATAATCATTGACCCAAAAGAACGCCAACTAACAAGCAACAAAGCGCTTCTGCCCTCCCAAGGTATATAGTTGAAGCATGTCGTACAAGATACAGATGGTAAAGGTCTACTCGTCCCGGTAAAACTTCCGCATCAAAAGATGTACCAAAAGATTAACATTGAGCCTCAGAGGCCCCTCTCCTTTCTTGCCTCCTTCCCCTTCATCTCCAAAGAGGTTCATGAACTGACAATTGTTGAATTGCGCCTGCAACAAATCGTCCAGCGGTACGGAAGCAGCGGCACCAGGAATCATCAAAGACCCGATCGATCCTTCAATATGAAATACACCAACCTCATCACTCGAAATGGTTACATTGATTTTGTCCCATTGGCGCTCGGAGTATCCGCGCCATGCAACAACAACGCCCTTCTCTGCAAGATTTCTGGCCGAGTATTTGAAAGAGCCGAAACGTGGTATGCGACCAGATCGCGCAAGTTCTCGCTCATGGTTGTACTGCTTGGTAAAGGGAAGGAGAAATCGTTTCTTGCCCTTCGATTTTTGTTGAAGCGTAACCATGGCTTGCTCAATATAGTCGTTATAAGATGTGAGTTGAGACTCCAGCCACGAAGCCTTTTCTTGTAATGCCGAGAGTGTAGCACGTACGTTGTCCATTTCCCGGCTTCTTTGTATGCGTCGCTTATGTTTCGTGCGGATATCGATGGCGATAGCGTTGAGGAGGTCTTGGTAGTGATTTGCGCGAGTGATGCGTCCCGCTTTTTCGAGTGCGAGGATGTTTTCAAGGGCGGCTCGTTTGAGTTCTGCGTATGAGAGAATGGTGATATCGATGAGGGCGGAGGAATTGGAGTAAGGATTTGAGCTACGCCGAGGGTTCTGGCCGGAGCCGGAATCGAGGAGTTCATCGTTCACAAGCTGAGACCAGCGGTCTTCGTCTTCAACAAGGATAGGACGGACCATGATGTCGAGGAGATTTGACCCGGTTTGGATTCTGATGATGTATAGAACACATCGTTTGGTCTCCATGAAAAGAGATTTGACAGCGGCATCGGGATCTAACAGAAGATTAGCATGAAATCATGGTCAGCATTTTAGCTGCGGGAACTCACCCTCCATATCGTGGTACTTTGGATTGAGGGTCAAAGTGATCTCGGAAGAGCTGACATGTAACATGTCATTCTCGTTGTTCTTGGCACTTCCCAATTCGCGAATCACCTCTCGCAGCATATCATCTTGACTCGGGCAAACCACCGCGATATCCTGTGCAAGAAGTTTGTGGATAGCGAAAATATCAGCGAGCTTCATATACAGCGTCGGTTTCGTCCTGGCGTACAAATCGTTGAATTCGTCAATGTCGAAATGAGCATCTGCTTCACGAACGTCAATCATCTTTAACCAGATCTCGTCCATCCGACCGAGGGCTTCCGAGATGTATGGATTGATTGGCTGCAAGTAGACATTCTCCCCTCCAAAAAGTCTGCCTGCCGCAATCTGCCCCACGACCTTCGCAACCTCGCCTAAATTGCGTTTTTGCATTGGCGAAAGACCACGATCGACAACTCCCCAGGTGTCGGGTTGCAGTAGAGCTGGTTGGATGTAGGCTTTCCACAACCAGTTGCCGACTATCGAAAGCAGGTGCTGAGGGGCTTCGTGGGTAAACCTCGATCGGAGGATATCAAACATCTGTTGTGAGATGTAGCGAACGCCGTAAGGCATCTTGTGGAGAGTCTCTTCGAGGCAGAGAAAGAAATGATCTGCGATGTCCCGCAGGTCCTGTAGATGCCGAATGAAGGTCTCACGAGTCTCAGGATCACGAATGGCCTCCTCTCTTGGGATGTCAGCACGGCGACGGCTGCGTTGACCTGTACGAAGTTCCTCGTTGTTGATGGCGGATCGATAAATTTGCATCGGGTCGCTTTCCAAATCCAAGCCCTCGTTCTCAAGAATGTCCTCTTTTACCACTGGGGCAAGAGCATCGCGCAGAAATTTTCGATCTCGAGGGGACCGCATATAGCTGGCCAAGAGTTTTGTCCAGAAGAAATTGCCACGGTTGTAGTCTTGGAGAGTATCACATCCGTCAACTTCCTCCTTAATTGCTCTAGACAAGAGTTTCAACAGATAATATTCCTCTCTGCGTTTTTGTGCAAAGCCGTAGACGCCCATCATAAGAAGCTCAATCCTCTTACTCTCCTGCTCCGGAACACCTTGCTCACGTAGTCTTTTAAATAAACGGGCAAGATATTGCGGTTGTGTTTGAAGGACGAAGAAGAGCTCTTGGTAATGTTCTAGCTTGTTGCGGGAGTTTTTATTAAGTGCTTTGAGATCGAACGGATCTTTGGACGCCATGTCTTTGCTGGACAGCAGACTTCCAACATGACCTCCAAAGTGCTTTTGGTGCTTCACGACCTCATCCAAAGTAATCTTGTTCTTCACAAGGAGCGCGATCTTGACGTCGAGTTGATCGATGTATTGTTCGGCAAGCTCATTCTGACGTACTTGATGGACGACAGTCTTTCGGAGACGCTCGAATTCTGGGTAATCAGCATCGTCACTAGAAACACCAGAAAGAGAAGCACCTACCGATCTCTTCATCGAAATCGAAGTCGCTGTCATTGAGGAGATGGACGAAATTCTTGACAGTACCGACTGGAGGATTCTTTCCGCTCGTCAAAGTTTTGTAAGCCTCTCCTTGCTGGCGGCCTCGGATGAAACTTTGAATCTTCACAACCTTTTGCATGTTCTCCTTGTAGAACTTCATCTTCCGCGCAAAACTGACGCGAACGACATTACCGCGCGCGAGTGACTGAAGCTGCTCAATCATTCCTTCTTCGCCTTCTAGTTCCATGAAGAGTTTACCGATTCGCCTGCTGCAGGCTGATGACCGAATGAAACTCTGGAGCGCAGTAACGTCGTCTTCGTGGTCGTACAACTCATTGAGTAAGTCTTCAGTGCGAAGCCTGTTCATATACCCGCGGGCAGCGGCTTGGAATTGAGTGATGGATCTGGATGCCCGGTGAAGAGCGAATATGTCAGAAGCGTGTCTTGTTCGAACGAAGTGGCCACGAAATCGAGATTGCAATGAAATGACATACGATTGATGGCTGAGTAACGCAGCGCGAAGTTCAGAGTCCCTATTCCTCGCCATGTGTCCACGCGCGATAGCCTGGAAAGCTGTAATTGGACCACTCTGCGCGCGGAGGGCCTGTTGTGAAATTGCCAACGAGCGACGGAGAGCTTGGCCTCGGGCAGCGGATTGCAGTTCTTGCCACTCGGTGGCTTTGGAATGAAGGTTCTCTTTGACTTCGTAATGAATCTTCCTGGACGCCGACGCGCGAACTGCCGCTTGTAGGATTGAAATGAAAGACTCGTGTTGTCGTAGGGACGTACGGTCCACTCGATGCGCTTTCCTTTGGAGCATGCCCCGGACGGCAGCTTGGAGTCTTTCGACTTGGGACGCTGCAGCATCGAGTTCCTCCAGCTGAGATTCGACACGTTGTCGAGCCAAAGCGCCACGGACAGCGGCTTGGAGCTGCTCGACGTGCGACTGGGCGGAATGGAACAATTCAAGCTGTGTCTCGATGCGTCGACGGGCGAGGGCGCCTCGAATGGCGGCTTGAAGCCACTGGACGCCCTCTCCGGCCTCTCGAGTGGCCCCGAACTCATCGCTGACATCACGACGTGTTAGCGCTCCTCTGATTGCTGCTTGGAGCTGTCGAATACCGTGCTCTTGACGTTGCAAGTTGGCGACAAAATGCTTCGTCTCGGCTCTTGCTTTTCTCGCCCGTACGAGATTCTGCAAGAGCACGACTTCGCGCTCGCGACCTTTCCAATAACCTTGTTCATACCTTGCTTGACAGCGCACAAGAAATCCTCGAGTTGCACTTTGCAAGTCCACCGCGAATCTTCTCATGTCCAGACGATACTGCACTATCTCTCTTGCGAAGTCGCCTCGGATCTTAGCTTGAAGTTCAGCAACCCAGGCCTCAGAATCCCATAAGTCCTGCATAGTGTCACCGAGTCGTAACCGCAACATTGCGCCCCGAATTTGTGCCTGTAAGTCAACGACTGACTCCTCATTCTCCAGCAATTCCCTGTCTATGCGTTGTTCCTCCGTTTCTTGAGGCGCGGGCTCGGACTCCGGTTCTGCGCCAAACGTCGCGCCCATGCCGGAAAAGTTGGGCATCGCTCCGACCTTGTCCAGTCCCTTTTGCGTAGCTTCCAACTCATGGTCTTCGAATTGCAATTGGCCGACGAGATTGCCTATTCTGAAGTCGACAATTCCTTTGCGATATAACAACCAAGAGAGCGCATGGATACAGTAGACGACCTTGGGTATATTCTTCTTCTCGTACAGGTCAACCAGCTCGAACCAAAACAGATCCGGGAGTTCGATCTCCTCTAAAAAGCGGAAGAAAATGGCGATATTGTCGGAATGTCGAAACTGCAGTTTTGCATGCCGAAATATGCGAAGTCTTCGATCTGGGTATAACGCTTGAACAATTTCTGCCAAAGTAACACCATCGCGCATTGCTTCTTCCAATGACACGATTGGTGCAATCTCTTTCCCAATGATATCTTCGATCCATTCTTTGGCCTCGCCAATGTGACACAGGTACTCGTAAGCGGCTAGAAACTGGCGCTGCTTGTCCATCCAGATGCTTCCAGCCCAGCCGGGCGTTGCGCGATTCATCTTCTGGCCGTTGCCGCGCTTTAACTTGTGACGGCCCTGCATACCTACGACATCCGAGTCGCGCGCCACGAGCTTGAGATCCTCGTCCTCAATCTTTGACAGCGTTCGAAGATGTCCTGTCGTTGATTTCTGGAACACCTCCAATTCTGGTCGATCCAGGTGTGGCGTGAAATGAACATGACTACTGCTTGACTGCGATCGATCGTGCCCACGGATTGAAGTGGACCTAGAAATGCCATTTGCTGCGGGGCGCAATGCCGCGACTGGTGATAATGAGCCATCGTGTGAATCCTGCGATCTAAAATCGTCCACACTTTGAGATCGACCGTGCGTCGACAACGGCCATCTTTGCGGTACTGCGGATGATGTCGTCCCTGTGGTGGATACGGTGGAGGAATGTACGCTCTCGGCCATCGAAGACGGTCCACTGGCAGCTGGGCGACTTTCAGTGATGGAAGAACGTCTGCTGTCGATAGTCGGTAACAGACGGCTGTGCGAAGGAGTGGGAGATGTGTTCGCTGTGCGCACAGCTGGACGCAAAGACTGGCGTATGGAAGCATAGGTCGAAGCGGCGGCATTGTTGTTATCCCCCTCTTGTGCAGGGGCAGTATTGATCGCAGCTTCGCTCTGGCCCCGGCGGTGTCCTGGGCGCTCTGTAGGATATGCATTGGACGCGTTGGACGAAAGGGTACTCGTCCGGCTCGGGGGGTAGTTCGAAGAAGCGTTGGAGCCTGTAGAAGCCGTCGAGGCGTGGCGGAGGGGACTGGGAGAGGTCGCGGGGTGTCCAACGGCGGAGCGCGGGCGATATGGGAAGTTCTGCGACATGCTGGATCCAAGGTCTGCTGAGCTATCTACGTGCAAAAGTGAGAGCCATATGTGGTGCCAAAAGAGGGCCGCAATGTGGATCGTAGGAGAATGATGTTGGTGTCCTGGCGCGTGTTTGTGCAGTTTCTGACGATGGGATCACGGGATTGGCCGGCGGTGCTGTCGTATCCTGTGTGCTACGCCGGCGCGGATTCTCTTTGCCGTCGTGGTACTTGGAATGCACGCCTGGACGCTTTCTGCCTCGATGCGACGACAGATTCAAAGTCGAGCGGCCAGGTTCCTAAGGCAATATTTACGCTACGCGGTTGCCATAGACCAAAACAATAACATCCGCCAAGAAGCGCCCGTACCAACAATCAGGTGATTGTAAAACCTCCAGCTCCACCTGCAACACCAGCACAATCACCCCACAACGCGTGCCGCGCTGCTTCTTTCTTTTATGGAGGTACTGGCATGTGGCTGCAGCATCTCTCTGGTATCGTGGAGGGCCACCGTCCATCTGTGGACAAATCAACAGTGATGGCGACGGGGACGGTCATGATCGTCGACAGTGATGCTGTGGCATTCGGTTTCTGCCCCAGGAACTGCTTTGGAATTCAGAACGCGCGAGCTGGGGACTACCTGCTTGGTGTCCGTGTACTAGAAATGTGCATTGTACATATCGAGATGAAGAATACTAGTCGCGATGAGTGTGCCGTGAGAGTTCTCTCCCTAGGGTTTTCGATTGCATTATCCACTCGTACAAGGCCATTCTGGTCTACTAGCATGGCGTTTTTATGGACTCGGTTCACTCGAAACAGAGGTTGTGATTCGAGGTCTAGTCCTCCAGCTCAACCTCAACCATGCTTAATGTTATCGATAACTTGAAGCCAGGTCGAAGCCGAGCGTGTCTCCACAGCTGCTTCACGCGCCTCCCCTCGTCTTGTGTCAGCAACCTACCTCCCTACCACGCCTTACATTCCCGTACATCATGTATGCTCTGGCGTGGCTGACAGACCCATCCTCTGACTACCCCAATCGGACGTCCATTCTCCTGGCCGCCCAATCTTCATGTTTTGCGCCAGTAGGACAGAGTGAAGGCCCCAGGACGAATTGGGACATGAGCATGATTGTGCTCATGCCTATGAGCTTCAGTCATTCCGCTCTGTAGGCCAGCCCGAATCGTGCCTCGAGACTCGACAGTACAACATGGTTCCGCAAACGCGGGCTGACAATACGTCGACCCCTCTTTGCTCAATATTCTATCACCGCATCGGCTCGCCTCAAGGCACGACCGACTCCGTTTAGGTCGACCCACGAGCATCTACTAGCCATTCTCCAAATCCAGGCTTCCATTTCGAACTCATATGCGCCGGGGCATCGGAAGTGCCCCTGTACCCCGCAAATCCAGGACGTGCCAAACTTGGGAAAGGCATAGTCAAGGCTGACCAAGACTCACCAAGCTCAGCCGTGTAGTTGCATCCCACCATCAGGATCGAACATGTGCGGAACCATTCAATGCCCTTGTGACCAACGTGTCGCGCGTCCAGCTGATAGCACAGGTTGATAAGTAGCTGTCAGAGACCCCTTGAACAGCTCCCACATTTTCCTGTCAAGTAACTATCATTTTTCCTCAGCTTCACTCAATCCTCTTTTTCTTCAACCACATACCTTTTGTCACCATGACCGCGACTAATGACCACACTGGGATAAATGGACATGCTAGCGGACATATCAATGGCGCCAATGGTCATTCGGTTTCGCCCATCTGCTCTATCGAGGAGTTTACGAAGACTGAGTTCGATTACCTGATCTGTGGTGGAGGTATGTCTCGATGAGACGCACATACCTGTACGCACTGGCTAACAATCAATAAACAGGCACTGCTGGTCTTACCGTTGCTGCCCGACTGACGGAAAACCCAAATGTCACCGTCGGTGTCATTGAAGCTGGGAAATACAGAATTGGAGATCCGAACGTTGACATTCCAGTATGCTTGCAACGATTGTCACACTTGCGAGAAGCTTCGGGCTGACTTCGATAACTGGCGATGTTCATGCAAATGCTAGGAAATCCAGAATATGATTGGATGGTCAAGACTGAACCACAGGTTTGCCTTTCTCACTGCTTCAAGCCTGACCTTCAATGCTGACAGTCGTCAGGCAGCCAACCACAACAAAGTCCATCATATGCCACGTGGAAAAGTTCTGGGGGGCTCAAGTGGCATCAACTATATGATGTACGTTTCTTGCTACCGTCGCTTACCGTCTTTATACTAAATTACTCAGGTATGTCCGTGGCTCCGACGCAGATTACAACGACTGGGCGAAGCTTGTTAAGGACGATAGCTGGAATTCAGACAACGTCAAGCAGTATATGCGCAAACATCAAACCTTGGAGCCAATCGATGATGCCGTGACCGATCGCTCGACCATGCCTCTTGTCGGAGAGTTCCATGGAACGAGTGGACCGGTGCGAACAAGTTTCAACGACTCCAAACTCCCCATCGAGGATGCTATCATCCAAGGCTGTGATGAAGCGTCCGGGTATGACAAGAAGCCCAATGATCCTTGGAGTGGAGACCACATTGGATTCTTCAACACCCTAGGAGCTGTCATTCGTACGGGACCGAACAAGGGAAAACGAAGTTATGCAGCTCGCGGCTACTTCGAGGCGAACAAAGAACGACCAAACCTCAAAGTACTTTGCGAGGCTCTCGTCAACAAAGTCAACCTCGATGGCACACAGGCTACAGGTGTCAACTTCAATTATGGTGGCAGCAACTACGATATCCAAGTTCGAAAGGAAGTCATCGTCTCTGGCGGCACGGTCATGTCTCCCCAAATTCTTGAGCTTTCTGGTATCGGAAATCCCGAGATACTTCGCGCTGCCGGTGTCGAGTGCAAGATCGATCTCCCTCAGGTTGGAGAGAACTTTCAAGACCACGTCGTCGTTGGTGCCGTCTATGAAGTAGCCGACGGAATTTTCACTCTTGACGGCCTCTACAAACCAGAGATGATGGAGGCCGCTCAGAAAGCCCTCGCTGAAAAGCAAGGCGGCCCACTCACATGTATATCCAGTTGTCAAGGGTTCTTTCCGTATAACCTCGTCGCTACACCGGAAGAGCTGGGAGAAACCGTGCAAAGTATCAGAGATACTCAATCAAAAACAACATCCAACTTCGAGCGCGAACAACTAGAACAAATCATCGCTCACCTTCAAGACGATAAGTCTGCGAACTTACAGCTTGTCATTATACCTGCAACAGGCAATTTGCAAGAAGGCACTGAGAATCAAGCTGTTCTGTTCCCTCCACCTTCGGATGATTCGAAGCCTTATGGTGTTACCTTCGCCATGTGTCTGCAATATCCCGTCTCTCGTGGTTTCATTCACATTCAAAGCTCAGGCAAGTCATGATTCTCCTCCCTGCTCCCATTTCACTGCCAGGCGCTAACTCTCGCACTTGCAGATCCATCTGTGCAGCCAAAAGTACAGCCCAATTACCTTAGTCATCCCGCCGACCGCGCCGTACTTGCGGCCGGCCTCAAATTCTGCGATAACGTCTCCAAATCGTCTGCCTTGAAGGATAAATTTACGAAACGCTACCACCCTGCTCCCCATCTCGATCTACAAAGTCAAAAAGATGGCATTGAGGGTGCACAGGATTGGTGTATGGGTGAGTATCATCCTTGTGGTTCTGTTGCTATGGGTGCTGTTTTAGACTCCCATCTGAGAGTCAAGGGAGTACAGGGACTGAGAGTTGTGGATGCTTCTGTCTTCCCCAATAACGTTTCCGGGAATATTGTTTCTAGCGTTTATGCTGTTGCGGAGAAGGGCGCGGACATCATCAGGGCTGATAACGATTTTGGGCTGCCGAAGGGTACAAAGGCATGAGGAAGGATTCAATATGGAGTGACGGGATGGGACATGGGATCGTCTTCGAGACTGCATCGGCTTCCGGTGTAGACTTTGCTAGAGATGATTGGACGAGTGCGTTGATCGTTCTACTAGTGTTTGGCATGAAGAATGCGATACCTGATAACTCGCTTTAGTGGATTGAGTATTAGATAGAACCGAGAGATGAGGCACACAGGAGCGAAATGGTATTTTCTGCTTCCGAGCTGCGAGTTGATACAAAAGATTCCATCTTATTTTATTATCATTACGGTTGAGACGTATTGTCCGATTTGCAAAGGTACAAGGGATGTCTCAAGAGAAAGCGTCTACTGTAGATTTTTTCATCTCTTTTCTTCTTCTATTCAATGTTGTCGCTGTATCCAATGTTGAGTCAATTATGGATTGATAGTGATGAGATCTTTTCTGAAGACCCACACGGTATCGTGTATTGGGCGCGATGTCAATCGCGCATGCCCGCAAATTTTGGATTTGTCTTCGTTGGACTCAACTGCATGTTAAGCCTACCCTTGATGTAAAAGCGCCACCACTTGTCGAGGTTTGATGCAGGTACAGTCTTACGTACAAGGCCGTTATTGGTCAAGTAAGGTCGACGCGGAACGAACCTCGCAGCTGCTTAGCATTTACCACCCGGTGTACCTGACTGCACGTTAGCAATGGCAACGATGCATGGAAAACTTGGACTCACCCAGCCATCCTCCCTTCGTAAAGATGTCTCCTGGGAGGAAGCAAGTCTGATCAATTGGTTTGACCCAAGTGCTATTTCCACGTGCTTCTTCTCCATCCACTAGGCATTGCACATCCACCGTCGTACTCTTGCTCATCAAAGTTTTGGGACACTTCAAAGTCGGACACTGGTAACATTCCAAGTTAGCTTCATACTCCGGCCTCGCGGTGGCCGCCCAGTGAGTGGGTGAGACGCAGAACGGCAATTTTGCTTGGAAATCAACCCGATCGTCGGTCGCACTTTCGCTGATGTAGCACCCTCGATCGGTCTTCAACCACACGGGACTCTTTTCGACCTTTCCTAGATCACCTGGCATCGATGCAGTTGTCCAGCAGTTGACATAAACTTTCGAGCCTCCAGCGTAGACGTTTTGGGACCATGAGGAAGAGATCACGTTGTCGGGAAATTTTCGGCAAACGACTGGCGCCCCAAGTGTAAGGCTCATGCTGACCGGTTTAATTTTTGGGTCCTCGCTCAAAGGGTCGTATGGATCGATGTCCTCAAGATTTGTGGCAGGTTCTTTTTCGTCGTGGGCTGCTGGTTCAGCGGGAGGGCTCGGTCCTTTCTGCTGATCTGACTGAGTTGGCCATACCCACTTTGGCCTATTCTGCTCTTCAGAGTGACCTGGAGAGCTCTCGAGGTTGACCATGAGGCTGGGGAACATGTTGCCATTGTGGCCCATTATTTGCTTGAGGATATGGCGGTGCGTAGTTGCCGGCAGAGTATGGCACTCCGTTGCTTTGAGCTAGAGGAACTGGTGCCGCCTGGCTACTGGCCCAGTAAGGAGAATTCTTCTCGTACGTATCCTGTAGCGGCCGACCTTCAGTGCTATCCGAGCCCGTTCCTAGGACATTTTTGATCCCTTGCCACATATTGTTAACTCCGATAGTTACTGCTCCTCCAACAACGGCTCCGCCAACGATCCCCCCTCCCCAACTCGGAACCCCCCAGCCTTCCTTTCTAGCCACCAATCTCGCGGGATTCCTCCTGCTCAAAGTTTCATCTTCAACAGCTGTGCACTGTTAATCAGCATTGGTCGAACATTTAGATACGTGAACCGACCTGTCGGAATTGCCAGCACTTTCGATGCAAAGACAGAAGAGGTAATCAGGATAGAAAAATGCATTTTCTCAACCATTCGACGAAGAAAAACAGCCCCCACAGTGGAACAACGATGACGGGAAATGGAAGGTGCCGTCCCAGACGGGTGTGATAGCTGGATAAAATGACCGAGAGGCTTGAGGCTGAATCCTGGACGGATTCAATATCGTACCATAGCAGGTCGATCTTCAGGCACGGTCTAATTTCTTGCGGGACAACAATTTTAGGTACTGTGTAAAGGTGGTTGGTCGCGCGGTAACAAATTCTGCCCTCGCGACGTGGTCCTTAATCAATATGGTATACTTTAGTATAGTGAAAGGCTATCCTAATCGAGAGATTGTCTTCGGGGTTGAGAGGAACTCCATAGTATCAGGCACGCAACGGCTTCACCAGTCCACTGAGGTAAGACCAGGTGGCACACAGAGGTCGTCTGTCGTTTGCTAACTGGCGTAGAAAGAGGATTGAAAACATTGACCCTGGGGAATGCTGTTGTGCCTCGAAGGTCAAGTTAATTACGAAAGGCGATCATGCGTTCCCTGGACTACAAGCACGAGTCTCCGGAACACGCGTCGAGCTCCACAGGGCCTGCGAGCAGTGGGCCGTACCTCCAAGGAGAACGATATTGATGGGTTCCCTATTGTGTATTATGGTATACCATAATAATAAGGGTTCGAGAAGATTGTAAACAATATGGCCCAGCAGGCAAACGGAGTGATTGCCGATTGATGAGGCAATCTATTGCCGTCATCACATGCTCGCTTTATTCGGGCGCATAGGCCAATCAGACGGCTTGAAAATGAATATCAAGTTAAAAGGTGACCAGGTCACCACGGAACCTTGAGACTAGTCCCGACCGTATTAGGGCCACAGTGCGAACAAACATGCCCGAACAATGAAAAAAAATGTGGGATAGAAGCACGGAGATGTGGTTTCTGGGCGCACGGGGCGGTATACCATATTAGTTCCTGGAGTTGGTAGCAGATGATTTCTACCGCCTTTGTCATCGACAGCGAGACAGCAGCGGGCTATAGAACGAGATGAGAGAGGCTGAGGTTGCTGTCGTTGTTGGTAAGATATCTCGCGACAACAATGGCATATCGCGTCCGCCAAAAGAAGGTGGAGGTGGTTGATTCGCCTCCTTCCCCTGCACAACCACAGCATACCTGGTGGGAACAAGATTGGCGTATGGTAGGTAACAAGCATCGTGCCATTGTTGGGACATGTACAAACCTTTGACCAAAAACATCGGTGGCCTCGCTGACCCTGGCAGACTTCTGGCCAAGTGAGACGTTCAATCATCAAGACGTATCGACGCTGACATTTAATTGGATTAAAGATGTGCCCGAACGTACGACTTGGGACTGCAAATTTCTCTTGACGGAACAAATGATCGCAAATCGGATATGTTCTAGGAGTTATTACTTGTAATGCCGTAGTGGGGTTCTAATGTTCGCCGCAGACAGAAGAGGTCGAGAGAAAAGGCGAGCCATGAAATTTCCCGCAATACTATGCTGAGAGTTTTGATTCGGGTACCGAATGATTGCGTCCGAGAAGAAGCTACAAAACCGTCGACGTAACCACTTCGGGCCGAGACTTGCGGAACAGCAGGCGAGTCACTCGACAGCGGTCGAAAGTGCTTGGGACCACGGGCTAGGCGTTTTCATAGCCCTCACTTTTGTAAAATAATTGTGGTTGGCCACGCGCGACTTTTGACTTCGAATATCGGGATTCCGATCCACCTGATTAGCCACGTCAACTGAAGAGAGTCCATCGACAAGGCACCAAGGCATATCTCCGCCTGAGCATCTTCGTCCTTTTGGAAAACAGCAAGAATCTGTAGTCGAGGTGAGGTGAGATCCCACAGGATTCCAGAAGCCTGCGTTGTTTGTGGGAAGGACCACTCGTGCAACAATTTAGGAACGAAAACATCAAACATGCAGGTGCTTTTGATGAGTCTGTGAAAAGAATCCGGATAGGACGTACGACTTATAAAGCATGGCAAACATGTTTTGACAGCTAGAAAGCCCGAGATATCTATCAAGCAGCCTCAATTAGGGTGCTTGTGTTGCAATAGAGTCGTTGATGAGATCTGGGACTCGTGTCGGTAGCCAATCCACATGGCGGGAAGCTTTACCTCAAAGATCATGGAAGCCATTATGCAGGTAGGACATAGCGACGAGTCTGTGAACATGTCGTCGGCAGATTTTTCAGTCGACTATTTGGTGCTCTTATCAGGAATTGTTGTAGGCCTGTCGGTGTCGAACCACTTCCAAGAGGCTGCATCGCGAGCAGTACATGTATTGCGATAGCGTTTGGGCGTAAACTTGGAAACTTGCTAGGAATCTAGAATATCGATGTCACTTTGGAGACGGCTATCTTTGATTTTGGGCCACTCATGATATCAATGATGAATGTGAGGCAGCTGTCTCCGACTGCTTGGGTGCTTTGCAGAAGCAATTGCACGGCTTTGTTACTCGACCAGAGCCGTGGGATGATCGAATGACGCAAGCATCTACTGGGCTTGTTGGTGTACTTCCAGATCGTCCCAGCAGCAGAAAACAAAATTGTATCAAGACGGATCGCGGCAAGGCGAAAGAGGCTTATCATAGCCACGCCTCTCGTCGCCAATCACAGCCACGGCCCGTCCCACATCGTCTCCATATACCCGACACTTACCTTCCCTCTCCACCACCACCATGCATAATGCATGCCAAATGCCCAAGCCCACGATAAGCATTGGGGGACATGTTCAGCCTCCATGCCCAGTACATAATGGGATGGCTCCGTAAGGTCTGGATTTTCTCCTTGCTCGGTGTTCTGTTGTGGGACACTTTAATACTGACACTTTGCGATTATGGCAGATCCCTCCATCAAGAATGAGAAGCGCGATGAGTCTGAGAGCCAAGGAGAGGATGATGTTGGTTTTGGGCAGGTTGAGATAATCAACGCTTCAGGTGAGACAGTCTGGGCATTGGGAGTAGACATGACTAACGAAAAGTCCAGGGCACAAGCAAGAAGTCGACCGCAATTTTGGCTTCTGGTCCATTTGCGCCTTGAGCGTTTGTGCTGACAATGCTTGGGCCGCCGGTGGCGGCTCCATGGTGGTTGCTTTCTACAATGGAGGCGCGCCAGGCATCATTTATGAATTGTTCGTTCCCATGAAATTGAAAAGTGGATTGAATGCTGATAGCGTCAACAGCATTGCAGCTTGTGCTTTCTACTGCTGTATCGGAGCTGCTCTTGCTGAGCTCTCTTCGGCTATTCCGTCCTCTTCTTCCGGTAAGCAAAGCACAGGCAATCGCTGGCATCGATAATGATTCGTCGGCAGTATATCATTGGGCTTCTGTGACTGCTGGACCCAAGTATGGACGAATTGCCAGTTTCTACGCCGGGTGGTGAGTTGGGCCACCAAGCTCATAGCTTCATCATCTAACCTGTCCAAGGTGGAACGTCCTCGCCTGGGTCTTTGGGACTGCCTCCGTCTCGCTCTTCGGCGCCAACGCCATTATCGCCTGCTGGTCAGTCCAACACCCCGAGTTCGTGCCAGAAAGATGGCACATCTTCATTGCATATCTCTTTGTGACATGGATGGCTTGTGGAACCGTCATGTTTGGTCACTGTATTTTGCCAAAGATCCTCAATCTCGGTGCCTTCCTGTGCATCTCTGTCTGGTTCATCACGGTCATGGTTTTGATCATCATGCCCTCGAGAACCGGCAAGGGCTATGCTTCGCACTCGTTCGTGTGGAAAGATTGGAATAACGAGACTGGTTACTCGAGTTCAGGTTTTGTTTTCTTGGCTGGAATGCTTAACGGAGCGTTCGCGATCGGCACACCAGACGGGTGCACTCATCGTACGTCCTTCCCATACCTGTGCGGCTACTTGCATGGCTAAAGTCGACAATAGTTGCAGAAGAAATCCCCGATCCAAAACGTAACATACCAAAGGGCATCCTTGCCCAGCTCGTCATTGGTATCATCACAACCTTGAGCTTTTATATTGCAGTCCTCTACGCCATCACCGATTTCAACGCCGTCCTCAACTCCACTATCGTGTCCCTCCCTCTCGCCGAGGCGTTCCACCAAGGCACCAATTCGGTCGCAGGAGCCACGGGACTTCTTGTTATCTTCGTTTTGGATATTATGTTTACAATCCCTGGTGGTTTCGTGACGTGTGGAAGGATGCTGTGGACAATTGCCAGAGACGACGCAACTCCGTTTGCTGGGTGGTTGAGAAAGATTGACAAGAGGTTCAGGAATCCGTACAACGCGACACTCATCTGTGGATGCTGCACGACAATACTTGGGTGCATTTTCGTTGGCAGTCAAACTGCTTTCAATGCGTTTGTCGGTGTCTTCACCATTCTCACAACGATGAGCTATCTTGCCGCCATTATGCCTCATATTCTGACTAAGAGGAAGCATGTGCATCCAGGCATATTCTGGATGCCGGGCCTGGTTGGTTATTTGATCACTGGCATTGCTTCCGCATATATCATTGTCTTCAACATCATCTACATGTTCCCGTACTCGCTGCCAACAAACGCGAAGCAAATGAACTATGCCTCCTTGATGGCTGGAGGTCTGACTGTATTCATTTCTCTGTGGTATCTATGGAAGAGAAACCACGGCTATACTGGACCTCATGTTGCCTTGGATGCGAACAATGAGATTACGAAAGTGGTACTAGAGTAATTTCTTGAGTTATTCGTAGTCATTTTAGTACTTTATAGCCGAATATAGAAAGTTGTTCTTGTAAAGTAGATAACTATTTATTATATAAAGAAGTAAAGTTATATCCTTATATAGAAATTCTATAATAGGAGAATCTTAAATCTTATAAGGCTTATTTTTCTTAATAATAAGCTAGATAACCTAAAGTTTTATTTAGATTCCTTCTATTAGAGTAAAGCTACTTAAGCTTTTAGCTTATTAAGCTTATTTTACTAAGAATAGACAATATAATACTATTATATAATCTCGATCTTATTTATTTACTAATTAGTTTCTAGGGTAGCTTATATATAATAGAGTACTCCTTATTATTAAGGTAATACTAAAGTTATTACTTAGGTAGTAATAAAATCTTAGATTCTAAAATTAAAAGAAAGCTTTAAAAGCTTTTAGTAAAGAAAATTATATTAGTAAAGAGATTTCAAAGTATAATTAATACTAAACTTATGATTTTCTTTAATTATAACTTTATTTAAATGAATATATAGTATATTAATATATTATTATAACCTCTAGCTAATTATTGAAGTATTTATCCTAGAGGAGACTAGGAAAACCTTATACTAAGATATTATACTTATTATTAAATTAGGACTTCTATTAGGTTAGATTAAACCTAAAACCTACCGGCCTTAACTTATTAGGTCGGGTTTTAGAGGTAGGTTAAATAGTCTTAGTAATTAAGTAACCTTTTAAAATATATAAAGAGTAAGAATAATTTTTTAGAAAAAGTCTTACCTAAATATTTACTAGTATATGTTTTATATACTATTACCTATAAGGTATTATTATAGATTATATACTCTATATACTTTGAAATATAGCTTATATCTTTATATTCTAAGAGAGAGGTAAGATTTTTAATAAGATTCTAGAACTTTATTATACTATCTAAAGGGTATATTAGCTATAGTATATTATCTATATATATAATACTATAGGATTACTAATATAGAGCTATCTAAAACCTAGTAGAACCTAATAGAATTAAATAGAATTAAATAGAATTTGAGATCTATAATAAAAATTAGCTATACTAATAAGTATACCTTAATCCTATATAATACTATATATTATACCTTAGAGTACTATAAAAGTATTAAAATAATAGTATATAGCTTACTAGAATTTATTCTCTTAATTTTCTTAATTTTCTTTAATTAGAAAGTTAAGAAATCTTTAATCTAAGTATATTAAAGGAGTCCTAGAGGTTTAAAAAATTAACTAGAGTATACCTATACTATACTCTAGCTATATATAGTTAATTTTAAGTTAGGACTAGTCTAATTTAAGATTAATTAAGTCGGCTAATTTCGACTTAAAATCAAAGTCGAGATTAGTAGGGCTGAAAATCGAACTAACTTCGATTTTAACTTCGACTAAATCAATTCATTATACTAATTTAACTAGAGGGATACTTTGATTTTATATACTAAAAGTAATTAGTACCCCTTCTAGACTACCTTAACTACTTCCTTAAAGAGAAAGACTTAATAAGTAGCTAAACTTAATTTCCCTAGAGTAAATCTATACTTAGTAATTCACTAAACTAGTAATACTCTATAATATTCTATCTCCTACTATCCTACTAAATAACTTTAGTAATAGTAAACCGATACTTAAGGTAGAATCTAGTAAGATTTTAAAAGATTTAACCTTAATCTATAGCAATAGTATTTAGTATAGAGGAGAGGAGTATAAGGTTCTAGATAGTAGATATTATATTCTAGAGTAGATATATAATACTATTAGTATCCTATACTACTACCTAGATATAGTATACGTAGTAATACTTAGAGGGAAAGCTCTAGAGTACTACTAGAAAGTTATTAGCTAAGGAATTGTGACTTTATATAAAAAGATATAAGAAGAAATTCGATAATATTTTAAGACTATTAAGAGATACTAAAAATACTTAGTAGATTAGATATTAACCTTACTTATTACTATTACTAAGAAAAACCCTAGAAAAAGTAAACTAGTATATCTTAAGGCCTTCTTTAAACGCCTTAAATAGGTTAATCTTCTACTTAAATATAGTAAAGAAGAGCTTATAACTCGCCTTATAATAATCTACTAGGAAGTTCCTAAGTATAAATATATACTATTTTCTCCGCTAAAAATATATAAAGCTATAAAAGTATCTCTAAAGCGTTTAGTTATAACTAAGAGTTCTAGCTTAAGATACGCTTATTATATTATATAAGATAGTAGTAAGGATACTAATATTAATTAGTATAGTAATTCTAATAATATAATTACTAACGAGGAGTACGGTATATATCTAATAGATTAGATCTATAAAAAGGGATTTAACTAATAGTATCCTAGGAAAAGTATACTAAAGTTCTCTAGTAAGGCTAATATACTAGGTAGAATAGTCCCTATATAGAAAACTTTAAAATATTATATCTATAGTAAACCTAGATACTAGTTTACTAAGTATACCCTAGAAGAAAGAGAGGAAGTATTTAAGAAACTCCGTATAACCGCCCTATAGTAAATAATAGATTATAAGGTAATACGTTAATACCTTATAGTAATTAATAAAATAGAATTAATATTAACTACTACTAACCCTAACTATTTTGAGAGTATATACTAATAATTTCTATAATATATAGAGGTATATAATATATATTTCTATACTTAACTAGGTATAGCCTAATCTCTATAGAATAATACTACTATATATTTCTAGACTAGAATTTTACTAGGGGAATTATAGCTAAATTATTAGGAAGTATTACTAAAGAATGTTAGTATTACTAGAATCGAACTATATAAAGATAGTAAATCTCCCACCTTAAATTTTAATATAGATATAAGATATAATTTAAAGCTATTCTAAGGTATTATACTAGAGTTAGGAGTAGCGGGAGTCTTAATAATAGGTATTAGCTAATTTGAGGCCTTATAATATATATTATAAGTATCCCTTAATAAGATAAGAGTAGGAGAATATTTTATTTAGTTTGGAAAAGAACTATCTATAGTATCTTTAGGTATAGTAGATATACTAATATATTTTAGTACCGTTACTTTCTATATCTTACCTACGGAAATACTATTTCTATTATATATTAATAATATAGATAAATTAGGTATATACTTTAATAATCTTGATAATATACTATTAGAATAATATAGTATTCTAATAGGTTCAAGATATCTTAAAGATAATAAAGTATTAAGATAAGGTCGTAGTTTAAAAGATTTATACTATTACTAACGTCCTTTAGCAAAGAACGTTAGTAATAGTTTTATATACTAATTCTAACCGCTAAGGTAATTATACTCTAATAAGTATAAGTTATCTTCTCTAAGTTATCTATCTATATTACTTATTTAAATAGTTGTCTACCTTCATGAAATAATTAATAAAGATCTCCCTAATAAAGATAGATCTAGGTATAAAGTTAGATAAGGCTAGAGTAGATTAGTAGTAGTATCTAAATATATACTTATACGCGGAAAATAGCGTATACTATTTACTAGGAAGTGGAATTACCTATAGATAGTACTCCTAGATATTAAGATATTACTATCTTATATATTAGATACGCTACTAAGCCCTGAAACTAGACTAGATAAGTATATATACCCCTATTATAGCTAACTTATATTAGCCCTACCTAATAACGCTATAGACTAATATCTAAAATAGGGTCTAACTAAGATAGAAATACTCTATCTATACTAGAAGTTTAGTTATCTAGTAGCTTATCGCTTCTAAATAATCTTACTAAGAGCCGATTCTAATAATATTAACCTAAGGCTTATTAAATAACTTACTAATATATATAAGTACTACTAGTTAAATTAACGTACTCCCTATAGGTTTAAAATTAGCCTACGTAAGGATATTAACTTCAACGCTAAGATTATTATTAATAATATATATATTAATAAATAACTAGTATTATATATTATCGACGCCGCTATAGTATTTTAAAATAGCCTATACCTTAAGTATTAGACTACTAAAGTACTTTTATAAGCTATTTAAAGGTACTAGATTAACGTCTACCTTAGACTACCTAATACTATTATTATAGATACTAGTAATAACTTAAATTCTTTAGAGTTTAGAGTAGAGGTGAAAACTATAAATATTATAGTCTATAGTATACTTCTTAAAGTATACTATACTATTAAGAAGGTAGAAACCTATTATAAAATTATTAGAAGGGTCTTTAGTATTCTTAGGGCTCCTAATGGGGCGGGTTAGGTCGGGGTATAGGGGTATAGACCCTACCTAACCTAGGGTCGGGTTAAATAGGGGTAGGTTAGGTCCCTAGAGTAGGTTCTAAAATATTATTAAATCTAACCCAAACCTAAGCTTAGGTTGCACGTAATGCTTATATAATAGGCTAAAATATATTATATAATAATTATAGCTAAGAGCTTCCTAGTAGATTCCTAGTAGTTTCCTAGTAGTTTCCTAATAGTCTTTTAATAGTTAATAATAGTTAATAATAGTTAAAAATAGTCGAAGAAGAATAAGTTAAATAGGAGGAAGCAAGATACTTTATTTTAGAGCGTAAATAAATAAGGTATAAGAGTCCTACTCCTTATTATCTATAAGATCTACTATATCGCCCGTATATATAATATTCGGAATAGGCTTAGAATCTACCTTCTCCTCCTCCTCCTCCTTCTTATTACTATAATTATTATTATTATTATTATTATTATTATTATTATCGTTCTCCTCGTTAGAAGCCTTATTTTCTAATAAAGCTTTTAATAGATTCTCCCTAATAACTAGGTTATTATTACTAATACGATTACTAAGCCTATTAGTCTTTTACTAAGGGCTTAGGATTATTATAAGCTTATTAATATCTATATCGTAAATTCTACTATACCTACTACGCGTATCTTTCTTATTACTAAGTATTAATTTATATACTTTAGTAGTAAGAATTAGATTAGGTAGATCCTTCCTTAATACTACCTCGTCCTTAGGATATACCGTCTACTAGGTAGTAGGACTAGGGAGCGAATCGAAGATATTTATAGTAGCTATTCTATTACGTATAAGGGTAATTTCCGGCAGTAAAAAGAATTATAGGGGTAAGATAGAGGTATATTACGTAGTAGGGTATCTACTAGATAAGTCGAGCTCCTAAAACGAGTTAGAGACTATTAGAAGACTATTAGGAGACTATTAAGAAAATATAGTATACCTCTAAATCGTCTTTATTAATATAAAGGTATATATAATCTAGCTTATACTCGCGAATATCGTAAAGCTTCTTATTAATCTTATTATTAAGAATCTAGATAATTTCCTACTATAATCTTCGCAAAGTATCGAATAGCGCTTTATAGTACGCCGTATATCTATTTACGGCCGACTATATTATTATATCCTCCTTATTATTTATAGGAGTATTTAGCTACTCTTTATCGACCTCTATATTATTATTTAACTCCACCCTATTATTATCTTTAGATATAGCTATTTTAGGTAAGGAGTCGCGTAAAATTTCGTTAGTAGGACGTTTAAGTACTACTAGATATATACCGTTAGTTTTACTACGTATAGATATTAGTCGAAACTATTAGAAGACTATTAGGATAAATATACTATTTCTTATTAACTAACCGGACCGCCTCCGCTAAAAGCGTATCCTATTAATCTTTACCTAGTATACTAAAGCTATTTTAGAACTTAACTTTCTTATACGTAGTAGATTTAGCGGTCTTAAGCGCGTAATTAGTATTACTCTTCTTCTTATTAAACCCTCTAAGCTTGCTACGACGCGTTAATTCTTTAATAGTATACGGGTTTATTAATCTTTTTTTAGGGGCTTTAGGGGGTATTACGGCGAAAAAGTCTAATAGTCTACTAATAGTCTAATACGATAAATTAGCGATATAGAGCGATTACGACGCGATTAGTAGAAATAAGTAAGGTTATTTTAGCGAAAGTATAAGGTAGATTAAGGTAGAAATTAAAGTACAATTAAGTAGTAGCCTAGGGTTACTTTAGGGCTTCGGAGCTACTTCTAGTACTAGTATAGAAGTAAAAAGTTAACGCCCGCTATTTTTTCCTTCTAACCTACTTATTAATTAATTAATTAATTAATTAATTAATCCCTACCCTCCTAATTTAATCTAATAGTATCTTCTTATTCTTACGTATTACTATATATAATTAATAAGGTTACTTACTTAAAATCTAGGCGAAAGTAAATATAAAAACCGCGGCTATTATTATAGTATAAATAGCTACTAGTAGTAAGGCGCCTCGTAAAGGTCTTCTATAAAAGGCCGCTCGTAAGACTACTACGCGTAAGGCTATACCTAGTACGCTAAGGAAACCTTACCGCTATAAGCTAGGAAGTATATTTACTCCCTTTATTTATTTACTTTACTTCGAGATCTTACGTATTCCTAATAGTCGCCTAATAGTCTAACGTACTATAGCTATCGTATTACGTAAGATTCGTCGCTACTAGAAGTCTACTAAGCTTCTCTTCTATAAGTTACTATTCTAGTAACTTGTCCGTAAGATTACTATAGAGGTTATTATAGGCTTAGGGGGTATATAATAGCGCGTAAATACTATCGAGGCTATCTAAGAGGCGGTAGAGGTATATCTCGTATACTTATTTAAGGGTAAATTCTTAAGACCTTAATTTCTATACTTATCTTATCTAACTTTACCTAGATACTAATCTTTACGCCCTTTATACTAAACGCGTTACTATCTAGACTAAGGATATTAGGCTAGTACGAAGAATTCGCGGTAATAGTAATTTTAAAGGTATATACTAAAGTAGCTAAAGTTTATATCTTTTAGAAGTTTAATACCCGGTAGGGCTATAGGAGGCGTTAAGGCGTTTAGACTTATATTACTACGAATAATACTAGTAGTAGCTAAATAAAAAGTTTTACTTCTATACTTAATTCTCTTTACCGTAACTATTAGGAAACTATTAGGAAGTCTTTTATATAATCTTTAAAGACCTAATCTTCGATTATAGACTGAAATAATAGAATAATAATACTAGTAGTAGTTATAATAGCGCCGGTAGGGCTAATTAATATAAAGATATTACTAGTTTAGGAGAGGTACCTTTATAATAAAGTATATATTTATATCTTCTAAGCGGAAGCCTTACTAGATATTAGCTAGGTTAATTATATTACCCTCGCTCTAGGTATACTTAAGGAAGGTATATAGTAAGTAGAGTAAGAGAGGTAATAGTTATAGTACCTTTATAATAAAGTATATATTTATATCCTCCGAGCGGAAGCCTTACTAGATATCGGCTAGGTTAATTATATTACCCTCGCTCTAAGTATACTTAAGGAAGGTATATAGTAAGTAGAGTAAGAGAGGTAATAGTTATAGTACCTTTATAATAAAGTATATATTTATATCCTCCGAGCGGAAGCCTTACTAGATATCGGCTAGGTTAATTATATTACCCTCGCCCTAGGTATACTTAAGGAAGACGGCCTTAATATAAGCGAAGAAGGCCTATATATAGTAACTAGTATATAGTAAGTAGAGTAAGAGAAGTAATATCTAGGCCTTATTAGTAGATATCTCTATTACGTCTTTAAATATATTAGTGCGAAGCTCCTTATAAGTTATAGCTTTATATCCTTCTTAGTATATCCTTCTTAGTATATCCTTCTTAGTATATCCTTCTTAGTATATCCTTCTTAGTATATCCTTCTTAGTATATCCTTCTTAGTATATCCTTCTTAGTATATCCTTCTTAGTATATCCTTCTTAGTATATCCTTCTTAGTATATCCTTCTTAGTATATCCTTCTTAGTATATCCTTCTTAGTATATCCTTCTTAGTATATCCTTCTTAGTATATCCTTCTTAGTATATCCTTCTTAGTATATCCTTCTTAGTATATTATATCCTTCTTAGTATATCCTTCTTAGTATATCCTTCTTAGTATATCCTTCTTAGTATATCCTTCTTAGTATATCCTTCTTAGTATATCCTTCTTAGTATATCCTTCTTAGTATATCCTTCTTAGTATATCCTTCTTAGTATATCCTTCTTAGTATATCCTTCTTAGTATATCCTTCTTAGTATATCCTTCTTAGTATATCCTTCTTAGTATATCCTCTTAGTATATCCTTCTTAGTATATCCTTCTTAGTATATCCTTCTTAGTATATCCTTCTTAGTATATCCTTCTTAGTATATCCTTCTTAGTATATCCTTCTTAGTATATCCTTCTTAGTATATCCTTCTTAGTATATCCTTCTTAGTATATCCTTCTTAGTATATCCTTCTTAGTATATCCTTCTTAGTATATCCTTCTTAGTATATCCTTCTTAGTATATCCTTCTTAGTATATCCTTCTTAGTAGGTAGTATCGGCCTCTTTTATCTTTATCTAGGCCTCGTCGGTCGATATCTCTATTATATACTTAAATATATTAGTACGAAGCTCCTTATAAGGTATAGCTTTATATCCTTCTTAGTATATCCTTCTTAGTATATCCTTCTTAGTATATCCTTCTTAGTATATCCTTCTTAGTATATCCTTCTTAGTATATCCTTCTTAGTATATCCTTCTAGTAGTATTAGCCTCTTTTATCTTTATCTAGGCCTTATTAGTAGATATCTCTATCGCGTCCTTAAATATATCGGTGCGAAGCTCCTTATAATATAGCTTTATATCCTTCTTAGCCGTAGAGTCGGTAGCCTTAGGTAGGTATTAGTAGATTTTACTCCTACGCTTAATTCTCTTTACTATAACTATTAGGAAACTATTAGGAAATCTTTCGTATAATCTTTTAAAACCTAATCTTCGATTATAGACTAAAATAATCGGATAATTATAATAATTACGTTATTAGTTCAGAGGTCTATACTTAGAGTATTTTTTTTATTAAATATTTAACTAAAAATATTTAAATTTCTAAGATTTTAAGATAAAAATAACTCCGCTTAATAGATTACTCTATAACCTCGTAGATCTTATAATACGTTACTTTAAAGTACGTCTAGCTACTTAGATATCTATTTTATTAATAGTTTCTTACTCTATTCTTATTATTCTCTTCTTAGCAATTACTAATACCCCTACTACCGCAAATAAGTATAGATCTAACGGGTCCTAAATTCTAACCCTCTTTCTACCTAGAACTATACTAACTAAAATACTAACCCTCTTTTCTACCCGTACCTATACTAGCCTTTACTAAAATTATTATAACCTCTTTATCCTCCTCCCTATTTATCTCGTAACCCTTAGACCTACTTTTACGAGTTAGTTAAAATAATATTTACTACTAGTAGACTACGACTAATACTAACGACTTCTATACTTAGTAGGTAGATATAATATAGTATAAGATAGAGACGTCTAAGCCTAAGCCTAAGCTTCCTAAATAGGGTAGAGAGACTCGCGCTATAAACCGCTTCTACTTTATTAAAGGCGCTTTACGTATAACTAGCGACCCTAAGATAATCTATACCTAATACGATAAGGTAATATAGTATATTAAACTAGGTAATAGATCTAGTACTATAACGGATTATATTTCGGGGAATAAGTATAAAGGTAAATTAGTAGCATAGGGACTAGTATAAATAACGGTTAAGGAGGGCTTTAGAGAAGGGGTAAGACTATTAGGAGACTATTAGGCTAAAAACCTTACTAATCGATCTTAGAAAAACTATAAAAAGAGAGAAATAGTCTAATCTAGAGACCTTAAGCCTTACCTTACTAAGTTTACTAATTAGCTTATTTATACGATTATTAGGTATAAGTAGCCAATAATAACTATTAATAATATAGAGTTTATTCGACTTATAATATATACTAACGAAGATATCGCCTCGAAACTAGTTTCCTTATCGACTATTACTAATAAAATCCTTTAGATACGCGATATTTCTAAGTATATAATCCGTTAGCGTCTTCCTCTAGTACTATAGAAGGTCTCTATTATACTTAATAGATAGTCTACTCTGCGTAGGAATAGCTACCTTACTATTAAAGTATACTAGGTTACTAATTAGTTAATATAGGAAGTAATAATCGGATTTAAACCCTGCTATAGCTAGTATAAAGGGGTAGAACTTACGAAATATATCCTAGCTCGACTCTACTACTTCGAAATTACTAATAGGGTTATTATATTTACTATAGATAACGCGTTAAATAATAAGACTATAGCCGAGTCGGTAAATATAGCTATTAATAAGTTATATCGCTCCTCTAGGATCTAAAACGAGATTACCCTATACCCGTATATCTCGTACGTTATATAGTTAAGTTATAATAGTCTTCTTTCTAATATTAAGATTAGACTAATAAAGGATAAGTTTATTAAGAACTAGGAGAAAGAGGAGGAGAGAATAGCTATAGCTCTTATAAGAGGAGAGATTCCTACTAACTTATAGCGAGGTATAAGTTCCTAATAGTCCCCTAATAGTCTTAGCGTCTCTAATTCCCTATTTAATTATATACCTTATCTAACTATACTATATAGCTTCCGTATATAGTAGCTAAGACGCGATAGATCGCGATCTTTATTAACTCTAGTAAAGTATACTAGTTAGCCTTTAAGGCTATCTAAGAGATATAGTTTCGAATATCGCACCCTTTATCCGAGAAGATTCGAATATTCTACTATATTTAAGATATTAAAATACGATAGGACTCTACCTTCTAAATACTACTACGCCTCTACTAGCTAAAAGATCCTATTATTATATATATATAGAGGTAATGCGCGTATCTATATCTTAGTAATAATAAATAGGGCTAAGTCTAGTACCTTATTACTATCCTTCGTCCCTTCGCTATATTTATAGTACTTATTAGTATAATAAAATTACCTACTCTCTATATAGTTTTTAATCTCTATAACCGTCTCTATAACTATATTAAGAATGTATAATAGATACTAGAGAAGAAGACTCGTCGGTAGAAGGTAGAGATAAATAAGGTATATATAAAGGTAAAGGAGAAACTATAGGTCTACTATAGCGTAATATCTACTAGTTAGACTAGAAAGCTATATAGTTTAGCTATTCTTCTTAACCCTTACTATAAGTTAGAGACCTAGTCTTAAGATAAGTAGGCTCTAGATTTAGACGATTCGTATAACTAGTAGGCGTTTTACTAGCGTAAGTTTAAGAAGCTTTATAATTAAGACTATACCTATTATATACCTACTTTACGCCGAAGAGAGCTACTATAACGTCTTTAGCGAAATGAGGTTAGTCTTAATACTATAATAGATTAACTATATATAGCTATAGACCCTATACCGCCGCCCTTATTATCTAGATATAGTAGGGAGGTAGTATCTAATAGATAAAAAGAGTTCAACGATTACCGCTTATAGAGTAAGTTTTTCCTTTTTCCTAATAGTCTACTAATAATCTCTAATATATTATAGACGAAGCCGCGACGTACCTTAAAGACCCTTTCTCCTAATAGAAGTATATTAAGCTACGTTTTCCGCGGATTACTATAATAGCTAGAGATATCTTTAGTATCTAGGCTACTAGTATTAGTATTAAGTATAAGTTTAGTATCGCTAGTAACTACTAGTAGGATAATAGGACTTATAGTATAGTAGTCCTCTCCGTACTTATAATTAATAACTACGAACTTAACGTTAAGTATAAAGCGTATAAGTTAGATTACTACTTATTATAAGTAAGGATAGATAAGGTAAATAATAAAGAGATTAAGGATAAGCGCTAGTAGGTAAGTAAGGTCCTTACTACGTTTATTAACTAACTATTAATTAGCTATAATAAGATTAGTAATAGGGAGGATTCTACTAACCCCGATAATAACCCCCTTTTAGATAATAAAGAGGAGTCTACTCCTATAGTAGGGACCCTCTACTATAGACTTTAGAGGGACGAGGAAGGATTATTAAGTAATAATCTAGAATTAGTTAAAGGTTCTAGTAGTTAAGTTAGTAGCCGTCTATAAACCCGTTACTAGGCTCGATTAGGTCGCGTACCTCTATCTATACGCGTATCTTCGCGTATATCTACTCGCGTATTAACTCGCCTATCGACGCATTAATTAACTCGTAATCGCCCCTTACTTTAAAGAGATAGTAACTCGAGTCTTTATACTCTATAGGGAGGAAGGGAGTTATCTATATATAAGATTAAGAAGGATATTAACGTTCCTAATAATAGGGAGCGTCTCTCGAAGCGGCGTCGTTAGGGAGAGTAGTTTAACTATTTAGCTATTAGGAGACTATTAGGAGACTATTAGGCGTTCTATTTCTAGAATAATATTTTTCTCTTCTTATAATAGAATAATCTTTTACTTCTAAGCTTCTAATCCTAAATATATATCTAAGGCTACCTTATACCGAGACTTTCTACCGCTATATAATTAATCTACCTTACTTAGTAATACTCTAAAAGATATAGTTACGTAACTTTTACCCCTACCTAACCTAACCTAAAGCGATAGGGTAAACCCGTACCTTGGCGGGTTAGGTTAGATTAGGTCTATAGGGTTAAGACCTACCTCTAAAACCCGACCTACCCCCCCCCCCCCCAGTCGGGTAGGTTCTGGGTTTAACCCGCCCTATTAGGGGCCCTAAGTATTCTTAAGAAAGAACTTCCTAAAGAATCTAAAGAGTTAATTATTTAGATAACCTTTAAAGGAATTAATAATATAGTAGGGCTAAATAGTCTTATCCTTACCCTCTTAGTATTTAGTAGTTATCTAAAGCTTAAAGAGATATCTCTACTAGTAGTATTAGTTATATAGAGAGTAAAGGCTATTTATATAGCTATAAATAACCTTTAAAAAGGGTACGTAAAAGAGTAGGTTATACTTATACTCTCTATACGTAATAGGTAAAAGTCTCTTATTATATCTTAAATTCTACTAGGATCTAAGGTCGTAGTATATAGAAAGAATAAAGGATAGTAAAGTCTATTTCTCCTTAATTTTCTCCTTAAAAAGATTAATAACTATAACTATACTATAAAAAGTAAAGGGAAAGATAAGCTCTTTTACTCTACTTCTATATATATCTACTAGGAAGAAGAAAATACTAAGTAAGAGCGAAAATATCTAGATAATAATAATAAAGTATAAGAGAAGGTACTATAGAACTAAGAATATCTACTAAAAATAGGTAGTAATAACGATAATTAAGAAAAGAATATAGATTAGAAAAGGTATTACCTATAAGTAGTAATCCTATAGAAAGACCTAGAAAAGTTTTAATCCTTCTCTTAAGAACCTTATAATAACTACTAAAATAAATTAGTAATAGGACTACTTAAGGATTTTATATTATAAAAAGAAAAAATAGACTAAGAACCTTTTAGAGAATTAAGGAAAGCTAGAAAAATTAAGGACTTAAAGCCTCTATTTTAAGTATTAGATTAGAAAGAGATTAATAACTTTCTTAGCTAAGAAGTAATTGTATTTATTTAAAACCTATATATACTTAGATAAAGGATCTTTTTTTTAAAAATAGTTAGAGAAATTAAAGGAAAGGGTACTAATTCTCTATATAAGAAATTATAGCTTATAGTATAAGGCTCTAATAATATAAGTAAAGATACTATCTTATACTAGTTACTAATAGTCTAGAGAGCTATAAAGAGAATTATACTTTCCCTTATACCTATACTTCTTACCTTATAAAAAGGAATCTTGTTATATCTATAAGATATTACTTAGGCCTATATCTAAAGCTAAACTAGTTTAGTAAGGACTTTTTACGTATATATCCCTAAGGAACTCTAGAATAACTATCCCCTAGTACTATTCTATATATTTAAAACTATTATAAAAGATACTAGAATCTAGTTTATACTAGTTTACGACCTATTTTAAGTACTATATAGAGCGCCTTAATATACTAATATCCCTATCTAATCTATATCTCTCTATTATAAAACCAAATACTAACTCTGGAATTTTTATAATATAAATAGACGATACGCTTATTATTACTGACTAAATAATTTTAGTAACGGAAGAAAAGGCTAGAACTAATATAAACTTTCGAGCTAAACTAATTAAGATTCTAGAGCCTAGAGGGGAAGTTATTTCTAATAGCTATATTATTATATAATAGGAGCTAAACCTCTTTATTATATAGAAGAAATAAGGAGAGAAGCTAGAACTTATAGATTTTAAGAAAACTCTAGTAGAAATTAAAGTTTCCTATATTAGGTAACGTATAAGAGGTATATATATTACGTCTATATACTAACTAGAAGTAGCTTTAAATCTAGCTATAGTAGCGTAATTTAAGGACCTAGAGAAGATTAAAATTAATACCCTTAATAAATATATTAAATAGTAATAAAATAATCTAGAAAGGGGACTTAGGTATATTCCCCTTAATCTAACTACGCTAAAACTCTTCATCTCTATTAACGGTTCTTTTATAAATAATTCGGACCTCTCTTCCTAACTTAAATACCTTATTATTATAAGGAATAAATATAAGGAATATTTTAAGTTTATAATAAAAGAAAATATTATTTATTAGTCTTTAAATAAGTTAAAAAGGGTTACGCGTTTAGTTCTAGTATTAGAGATACTTACTATATTAGAAGGAGTCGATAAGGGCTATATTATCTCTAAGACTATTACGTAAATTCTAAAATAATAAGACCTACTACTAATTACTCTTATTATATATACCGACTCTTTTTCTCTCTATAAGTATATAGTAAAACTTGGAATAACTAAAGAGAAGCGCCTTTTAATAAATATTATAGTTATTAGGTAAGCCTATTAGGCTAAAGAGATTAAAGAGACTCGATAGATTAATAGTAAAGATAATCTAGTAGATACTTTTATAAAGTAGAATATAAATAAATACCTTTTAACCCTAATCTTAATTAATAAACTAGAAGTTTAAATTAAGGGGTAGGTAAAAAGGTAACTTCCTATACTAGATAACCTTACTACGTTTCGTTTACGTCTACTATTCTACTTTAGCGTTTATATTCAATAGATCTTTTTTGTATTAAAGTTTATCTAGGAATATTATTATTATTTTAATTTTACTATAGAAAACCATCCTAAAAATATATTAGGAATAGGAAGATAAATACGGCTAAATACCTTTAGTATTAGGTAAATAGCTTAATCTTTAACAATTAGAGCGTATATTTAAATAATTACAGTATAAGAACTATTTATAATAAATAGTATATATATTACTCTACTTAAGCTATAAGTAGCTTACTATCTATAGTTAGCTATATTAATAGAAAGTAAAAATACTAAAAACCCGATAAGAAAATAGACTAGAACTCTAAAATCTAGCTTATATTAAAGGAGCCTAAAATATAAACCTTAACTAGGTACCCGTTCTAGATAACTAGCTAAACTATATTAGTACTATAAATACTAAGAAAACCTGTAGAAAACCGCTATAATTTAAGGGACTATTGAAATAAGTAGGAATAAGACCTAAACTAGCTTATTATTATTATCCTTATTATTCTTATTATCTTACTCAGCCTTATCCTTACTATACTCCTTATTATAAGTATTATAAATAAAGGAGTATAGCCTTTTCTTAGCGCTAGTCTTATCTATTAATAGGCGAGAGGTTTTATAACCTATCTAAATATAATTAGAGTATATACTATACTAAAGTAGTTATTACTTCTACTCTCTAGGAGAAAGCCGAAAATTTAATAATAGGCCTTAAATAGACTACTATCTCTCTAATAATAATTATATATACTATTTAGGTCCGTATACTTAATAGTACTAGCGGAAGCCTAGCTAAAGAGTACTAGTATATAGTATAGATAGAACTAATACGCTACTTCACTTAGGTACTCTAGAACTATTAGGGTAATTTTCTCGCCCTTAAAGCCTCTCTTACGGAACTCTACCCTATATAAGGGCCTATTAAGACTACTATTTATATCTATATAGAGATTATCTAGAATGCTTATCTAGTAGGTAGGTAGAAGATTACTACGCTACTAGTAAATATAAAGGTTATAGAAGGTAGACTAGAGCTTAGTAAGATTACTAATATTCTTTAGCTTAGTTAGGGTCCCTAATAGGGCGGTTTGGGGTAGATTTTCGACTTAGGAACCTAGCCTAATAGATTTTAGGTTTTAATAGGGCGGGGCGGAGAACGGGTTAGGTTTTAAGAATAATTAAGGCCTAGTCTATTTAAAACCGTAGTAGGTCTACGTAATAACTAGTAATATAGATAACTATTAGTATACTAACTAATTATAACCTAAGATATATTATATTAAGCTAAAGGTTAGAAACTTAGGAGTCTAGTAGTTATCTAGTAGTTATCTAGTAGTTATCTAGTAGTTAATTATAGTACTATCTAGAAAACTTATATTATCTATAGTACCCTACTAATAAAGATAATTCTACTATCTTAAGATTAACTCCCTACTATCCTAACTAAGAATACTATTAATATTATTATCGTTACCTAGAGAATTCTTATCCTTATTATCGTTCTCTAGTATACTATCTACCTTACTCTTATCTCCTAAGGCCTTACTCTTATATTCGCCTTTATTTTTAGAGCCTTTAGTAAAATTCTTATCTTCTTTACTAGATTTAGAATCTTCTTCGACCGTATACTTAATAAGATTATCCTCTAGTATAGCTTTACCCTTATTAATATTAAGGCTATTATTATCTTTAATAATATCTATATAGCGACGAAAAACGTTACTACTTATTTTTTTTACCGGATTCCTAGTATTATCTATCTCTTACTTATTAACTAGCTTTATAAGAAGCGTTAAGATCTCTAAATCGCGAACTCTAGGGTAGCTTTTTTATATCTTACGGTAGGAGCTAAATATTAGATTATATACCTCCTTAGTAAGTTCTAATTCGGGTAAATTTAATATAAATACCTACTTATTAAGATTATACTACTCCTACTAACTACTAGGACCTAGTAGTTAAAATACTAATACGTCTATAATAAGTCTATTACGAAAATACGTAATTTTATATAGAGTAAAGAATTAGAGTAGTAAAATAAATAGGCGTTAATCTACTAGAACGAGGAGATAAGGAGTATACGTAGCTAGTATAGTAAGATACTAGAAATATTAGTTAGAATTAATAGAAGATATTAACTTAACTAAAAAAACTAATTAGAACTAACCTTAAGTTCCTTAGTACTAAGGTACGTATATACTTTTTTAGGGTCGTTAATCTCTAAAAGCTTCTAATATTTCTTATTTAGTACTTTTATTATTAGCCTCTATACCTATTATCCCTTCTAGAAAAGTCCTAGGTAGTAGCGGGAGTAGTAGGTCTAGTATATATCTTCGAGTACCTCTATAGTATCGTTATTAATAACTTACGTAGTAAAGGCTACCTCTAATATAAATTCTATAAGAATATCTTTATCTACTTAAGTAGGATTATAGTCTAGTATATATTCGTCCTTATTATCTATACTAAGCTCGAGGAGGTCGTTAATAGACTCTTTATATTAGCTCGGGTACTTACCTTTAATTCTCCTATATTTAATTAGTAGAAGATTTAAAGAGACGACTAGAATACTACTAGGTATATACTATTTCTTTTCTATACTATCTTCTACCTTACTTAGAATTTTTACTTATTTATAGGGTAGAAGATTATTCTATAGATCTCCTATTTCTTCCTTTATTTTCTTTTTCGTATAGTAAACTACTTCTTTAAGCGCTTATTTTAACTTTTTAATTCTTCCTTCTAGAGTTCTATCTTTTTTTTTACGGCGGTTAAGCTCGCGGATAGTATTAGGATTTAAGGACTTAAGATACTCTAGCTTTATCGGCGCTATAATATATAGGATACTTAATTTAGCGGAGATAAGTAGGGAGGGTTAACCTAGTAGGCGCCTAGTAGTAGTTAATATAATTAGGTAGTATTCCTAGTAATAGAATATACTAGGATAGTATAAAGAATAAAGAAATTAAACTTAGTTAAGGTTTAACTATAGTTTTAAATATATTAGCTTAGGTTATCTAGTAGGCGCCTAGTAGTAGATAATAAAATTAGTTAAGTATTTAGATAATATAGGGGTAAGGGCTTAATTATAGTATTAGTAGATCTTAATTAGTAGAGGTAGAAGTAACTAGATATAGGTAGAATATAGGGTAGATAGCGGGTAGCGTAACTATTTTAGTATATTTAGACTAGCGCGAACGTTAGCGTAGAAAATTTACGTAGCCCTACTAATTATATCTTACGACCCCGTATATCTACTAATATATCTATTACCTTACCCTACTACTACCTAATTATAATTCTACCCTATACGCCTACTAGGAGCCTACTAGAGAGCCTTTATTACTATATTTTATATAGTAAAATATTAATAAAAAGAAGATATAGTCCTTAATTATACTTATAGTAAAGATAGCAATTAAATATATATACTTCTAATCGGCCCTTATACCTACTAAGACGCTAAAGAGCGTAGATTACTCGACGAAGAGCTTAAAGATAATAGCCTCTATATAAATAATTCTTACTCTTTAAGGGCCCGGCTACGTAATAATAATAAAGCTAATAAAGAATAAGACTAAGCGGCTACTATAAAAAATTAATAGGTTAGTTATTCCTTTTTACCTCCCCTTACTCTATTTAATAGTATTAAATAGAGTAGTAAAAGCGAGGTAGTATTAGGATTATCCTCGTATAATAATATAGTCGAATACCTAAATAAAGAAATAATCTCTATAACCCCTAGTAATAAGGTTATAATACTAGTAAAAAAGTATCTTACTCGGTCTAGCGTATCTAAAGTAAGCTTTTAAATAAATAGTATCCTAGTAGTATCCTAGTAGTCGTTAAAAGATTATTAGGGCCTCCTACCTATATTAGTACTAGCTAATTTAGCTACTCCTAGTACGTAGATACTAGTCTAAGTTTTATCTTTAAGCGCCTTTAATATCCTATACCCTCGCTTTACCGGTAAATTAATTAAGACCTTAGAGGTAAATCTTTAATTTAGTTTTACCCTTTTAGTAATAAAGTAGTTATTAATCTTAAACTAGGCTTTATAAATTAAGGTAAAGAATAGCGGAGAAGTAATAGCCTCTACTTCTAGCTCTATAGGTAATAAAGATTATATAGATCTAGATAATAATATAGATCCTATAGAAGTAGATAGTAATAAAATCCGCGATAAAAATCGTAAAGAAACTAGTAGAGATAATAAGGACGAAATAGCCTATTAGACGCCTACGCCTAAACTAGAAAGAGCGCCCGCTCGCTAATAGTCTACTACGGCTAAGCCGCTAATAGGTTAGATTAGGAAGAAGAAGTAAGCTTTTATTTTATAATACCTACCTAGTAGTTTTCTAGTAGTTACTAACGTATTATTAAGGTACGAGTAGTACGGCGAGTAAATCGGCCGGGAAATAGCTAGCTAAGACTATTAAGCTATAAACTTAACCTAACCCTATAAATACGCCTAAAAAATTAGTAGGGTAGGCCCTAGTAGAAACTATACTAGTAAAAACTACCCTAGCCGCTAAAAAGGCTCTAGTAAAAAAGAGTCTAGTAAAAAAAGTCTAGTAAAAAAGAGTCTAGTAAAAAAGAGTCTAGCGAATAAAGCTCTAGTAAAAAAAGCCTTAGTAAAAAAGGCCCCTATAAAGAAGACTCCGGTAAAAAAAGATACCGGTAAAAAAAATAGGACCTCTTAGGGTCGAAGAAGTTATCGTAGTAGTAAGTTAGTTCTAGTAGCGCCTACGATCTAGATACCCTAGATACTCCTAGTAAGCCGAAAAAAACTTTAAAGCTAAAGCCTTTACTTACTACTACTATTAGTAATTCTCGCGTAGTTCTAAGCGTCCCTACTACTATCTAAAAAATAGGGGTAAAGAAGAGGGCTCTAAAAAAAAGTAGTAAGTAAAAACGTACTTCTAGAATTATCCTAGTAGTATCCTAGTAGTTACTAATATTTTTTAGCTAGGGCTTTATAAGAGATTTACTAATACTAGAAAAGTACTAAGCTATTACTTAGGAAGGTTCCCTTCTAGTATCTTATTTATAAGATTATCTAAGATATTATTAATCCGTCTAATTCTAACCTCCTCTTACGTAACGAGCAAGCCTTCGTCTTTTATAGCTATAGTATTCGTTTCTAAGTAACTACTATAGGGGCCTTATAAGAAGCTACTAAGGTATATCTAGTCGCCTTATTTAAAGGTATTTCTTAGTATAATATTAAATTCTAAACGTATCTAACTATTTATAGATATTAATTTATATATAATTTATACTAAGAGAGTTACTATTTAGACTAAGGATATAACTCTCGCCCGCCGTCTACGTAGTAGACCGACTAGTTAGGTATAATAAGTAACTTCGTCGATTTTTTATTTAGGCGTTTAAAAGAGTTAGGTAAATAGAGTTAAATTAATAAGAATTAAGAGTATAGATACCTAAGGGATTACTCTTATAATAAATAGTAGCTAGGATTTACGTATAGTAATAGAAAATAGCTTTAAAATAATAATAACTATAAATATATCTTCGACTCTTAATACTACTAGAAGACTACTAGATATAGTTTAATAATATTAACCTAGTAAAACCTCTAGACTCTAGTATAATTAGAGATCTATACTTATTTTATATATACTATAGTATAAGATTATACTTATAATCTTAAGTTCTAGCCTTTATTTAAGTTCTATAGTTTTCTAGATCTACGTATATTCCTATTATAACTAAATAAGATCTTATCTAGAATTATTTAGCAAAGGCTTAAGACGTAGTATAGCTTATATATTAAGTTATTAGTAGGTTCTTTACTTTTATTTTAAGATCTTATAGATATATTTAATTTTTATAAAAGTTAAAGTTACGTTTTAAAGCCTACCTTTACGATTCTATAATATATACTATATTACGTAACTTAACTTAAAGAATTAGTTCCTCTTCTTCTTTCTTATATAGATATAATATATAATTTATTATCCTAATTCTCTTCTATATTAAATATGTTTTTCTATCTATACGATAATTTAAGCGAAGGTCTAAGCTTCTTAGTATACTATATACCCTTGGACTATTCTCGCGGGTAGAAATATAATCGAGTCCCTAGCCTAATAGAAGCTCTCTACTCTATCCTACGAATTTTAAGAATTAACTTATCCGTACTATTATTAATTACAAGTAGTCGCTGACTATAGTTAATAACGTAGAATTCTATCGCTTAATTACCTATATAAATAAAGAACTAGTAACTAACCTCCTTTCGTTAATAATAGTTACTAATAGAATTCTAAAAATACGCGATCTCGCTAAATAGTAAATAAAGGAATAATTTCCTCCTACTCCCTAAAAGCTTTCTATTATTCTTAATAGCTAGTCTATACCTCGGAGAGAGGGCTTTATAGCTATTAAAGTATACTAGATTACTAATTAGTAGATATAGGAAGCTTTAATTAGATTTAAGCTAGTCCTTAGTACTTATACTAGTAAGCTTCTTACTAAGATTATAAAGGACCGGCTTATTAAATTTAGTATATTTAAGAGAATTATTACTTTTACTACTAATAACGTAGGTAATAATAAAACGCTAAGTACCGCGATTAACTTAGTAGGCGCTACTATAAGTAGTAAGTATAATACTATAAATAAGATCGTATTATACCTATATATCTCTTATATTATCTAGCTTAGTACTAATAGTCTTCTTTCGGATATTAGAATTAGGCTAAAGAGGGATAAATTAGTTAAGAATTAGGAGGAGGATACTATATAGCTCGAAATATTACTTATAAGAGGAGAGATACGTATAAATATTAAACGAGGAGTAAATATTATCTTCTAGTAGTATTCTAGTAGTACCCTAGTAGTATCCTAGTAGTACTATAGTAGTATTCTAGTAATATCCTAGTATTATCTCGGTATTATCTCGGTAGTATTATAGTAGTATCCTAGTATTATCCTAGTAGTAGTATTGAAGTTAAACTATACTAATTCCCCTCTATAGCTACTATATACTATCGCTAAGATACGTTAGATTACGATCTATATTAATTTAAGTAAATCTCGCTTAAGAGACTTTATACGAATTTAAATAGTTTAGTTTAAGGATCTTTATAGCCTAAAAGAGCTACTTAAGACTCTACGCTATATCTAAGATATAAGGACTTAATAGGATTCTACTTTCTATATAATTAGTTAGCTCTAGAAGCTTAAAGCTCTAGTATCTTAATTTATAGAGGGACGAGTAGGGTACCTACACCTATCTAAGGATAAATAGGGTTAAGTTAAGTATCTAATCTTAATTCTTCGCCTATTTATAGTCTATACTTAACTAATTAGAGCGACTAAAAACCTAACTATCTACTAAGTTTACGATATCTATTATTACCTTATTATCTATCTAGAGGATATTAAAAAGGCCTTAGAAAGTAAGAGACGTTAATAGAAGAAGGAGATTCGTAGAGTATATAAGAAGGGTAAGATAAAGATTCTTAACTACTATTATAGTACTATAGATACCTAGGCTAGCTACTACTATAGTATTATAATATACCTCGATCTACGTAATAAAGTAATCTCGTTCCTACGTAATAAATAGAGAACTAGAGAGGGCGAAATTAATTAGGAAAACTACTACTAGTATTACGCACAGTCTACTCTAGGAACTAATTAGTAAATAGATAAGGTCTAGGTTACGGGAGGGGATTATTTTAATTATTCTTAGCAAACGAGCTAAATGAGCCCGGGGGGGGGGTTATTTAGTCTAATATTAGCGGATAAGCCTAATAAACCTTTAGGGTTTATTCGACTTATTCTTACTAAACGAGCCTCGCGAGCTTTAGGATGGGATCTCTATATATAGACGAGACTTTACTCCCTTAAAGGTCTCGTAGTTCTACTCTTTAGTTACTTCGCTATTACTTTAGTTACTTAGTATAATCTACGACTCTTATATCTCGTAAGCTTCGCTTTACTTATATAGTACGATATTATTACCAGACTACTTTATTACTACTATATAGGATAGCTAATCCTAACTCTACTATATTACTCTAGCTATAGCCTCCGCGTAATATAGTAGAACTACCGCTCTATATAGAAGTATCGAAAGAAAGTAGTCTATATCTACTATTTCGTTAGGAAGTTAGGGAAAAAGAAAAGACTCGTTACCTCTAGCTTAAAAATAATAAATTAAGGAATTAGAATCCGAGAGTAAAGAAGAGTTAGGATCCGATTAAGAAGAAATAGTACCTTAAGTTATACTAAGCTCTTTAGGACGAGTCGAAACCTATAACGATAGAAATAAAGCCAAAGTTAATCTACCTAAGATATTTAAGGGCGAGCGCGGAAAACTTAAAATATTCCTTACCTAATATAACCTTTATATATACTAGAATATCTCTAAGTTTACTACTTAGGAGAAAAGAGTTATATTTATTATTAGTTATATAAGAGGAACGGCTTACGCATTATTTAAGGACCGCCTTAATAAATATCTCGAGGACCCTATCGGTTTAACGTACCGACGAATCTTCCTCTTATACGACGAGTTTATAAGGGAATTGCGGATAACCTTCGGAAACGTTAATAAGAAAAGAATTACTAAACGGGAAATTAAGGCTTTACGATAGTATACCTTAGTAGCGGACTATTCCGCATACTTCTAGCGTATTACTATATACCTTAATTGGGGAAGTAAGGCTCTACTTAGTTAATATTATAATAGTCTCAAGGAAGATATTAAAGACGAAATTAGTAGGAAAGAAGATTAGCCTTAGGACCTATACTCGATAATTAAAGCGTTAATTAAGATTAATAACTACCTATTCGAAAGAAAGCTTTAAAGAAAGGGAGTTAGTTCTTATCGAGGAAATAGAAATAATAACCGCGCGAATACTAGGGTTCGGCGAGTTAATCTATATAGACCTTAACTAATAGAGCTTAATAAGATCCAAAGCGCTCTAAGAGGATTTAAGAAAGGTATAGGTTAGAAAGGGAAATACTATAACTATAGGAAACCGGGATACTACGTAAATAAATGTCGATAGCTAAAAAAGAATAACGACGGACGTTTCGCAAATTAGGGCTAACGATTTAGAAACCCTTTAATAAGTTCTAGATATCTTAACTTAATCTAGTCTAAGGAAGTAGTATCTAACTACGATATCCTTAGTTAGGTAGCTTACTACGACGATAGCTATAAAACCTACCTCTCCGAAAAAGAAGGATTAGGTTACTACCCTAGTAGACGAGGAACTTACGATACTACCGGTACGCCTTAGGGGTACCTAGCGGTAATAAGCTCTTCGTCGGGGTTACCTAGGGTATACTATAAACGCCTTAGTTTACTAGAACTAGAATATAGTCTAAATTAGACTAGAGTTAGTAATATAATATCCTTAGTTAAACTTATTAGCAATTGTCTAACGGTTAGAGACGATCCGGAATATAATCTCTACTAGATACTACCTAAGAACTAGTATATAGTTATAGAATATCCCCTTTAGGAACATAAAAACTAGAAAGACCTAGGGGAAGTCGATTGGATTTTTCACCCCTACTATAGGGAAGAAATCAATATGACTACGAGACGTAAGATTATAAAAATAAAGGATATACAAAGTAATAAGGATTATATCTACTATAGGTATATACCCGTAAGTTATTATTTAAGTAACGAATACTAGCTTCTATAGTATTAAACCCTTTAGGATATATAGAAGGTACTAGTATTAATCGTTAATAACGAAGAAAAATATAACGCGGATTTATCTTCGTTAGGAAGCTCCGAGGAATCTAGTAAAGACGAGGGAGAAAATCTAGAATTCTTAACCTTTAGGGTTAATCGCTTCATTCGGGATGTTATATAAGTAATTAATTAGGATTATAATTAATATAAGGACCTTTATCTAGATATATATATTAACTTCACCTACCTATACTATCCGAATAGGATGAAGAACCTTCGACACTTTATCCGACGATTAGATATCGTAGTTAATACGAAGTAAGTAGGTAAATAGTATAAATATTCGGGAAACGAGGAGGATTAATAGTAGAGAGGCCTCTATTAAATCCTAAACAAGTACCTTATTTCTTAAATAACCTTGGGATACCTAAGATACTAGTCGAAGTAAAGATCGACGATATACTAGTATAGGTCTTTATCGACTTAGGCGCCGATAGGAATCTTCTAAGCGAATACTTAGCGAATGAATAGGTAATACCTCTACGGTCGAAAAGGTATCTATATTCCCTAACAATCGCTAATAGAAGACTAGTCGACTCTAATAGAGATATAGTAATTTATAAAGCAGACGTTACCCTACTTATATAGGGTAGAAAGGAGAGAATAGTTCTCGACGTTACGAATATTAGAGACTTAGATTTAATCTTAGGTCTACTATAGCTTTAACTTCATAACCCGTATATCGATTAGGGAAAACTTACGCTTAGTTTCCTAGGCTAACGATATCCTATATAGGCTAGGATGCGCCCTAGAGTATAGAGGAAAAGACCTTTACGGAAAAGGCCTATATACGTTAAAGTAGCTTACTACTATCGTCTCTAGATAGAGGAGGATAGGCTAGTATTCTAAATTCCCTATAAGTACTAGGAATTCGCGGAACTTTTTAAAGAGGAATTACTCGAGGATTCGCTTCCGCTATACTAACTATAGGATTACGAGATAAAGTTAAAGAAAAATAAATAACTAAGAAAGTTTAAAATCTACCCTCTAAGGGAGGACTAGCTTGAGATCCTTCGTAAATATATTAATAATTTCACGAAGAAGGGGTTTATACGGGAGTCTACGTTACCCGTAGGATATCCGATATTCTTTATACCTAAACCCGATAGTTCACAACGATTATATATCGATTATAGATATCTAAATAAGATTTTAGAAAAGAATGCGTATACGCTACCTTTAATCTAGGAGTTGAGGGATAGACTCTATAGAGCTAGATAGTTTATAAAATTCGATATTCCTACTACTTTTCATCGAATTAGGATTAAGGAAGGCGACGAGTAGAAAATAGTATTTCGCTCTCGTCTTAGGTACTACGAATACCTTATTATACCCTTTAGCTTAACGAACGCCCCTACGACGCTACAAGCCTATATAAATAATATACTTCGCGAGTACTTAGATAAGTTTATATCTATTTATATAGATAATATTTTAGTTTACTTACGAACGTTCGAAGAATACGTTAAATACGTTCGGACTGTTCTACGCGTACTAAAGAAATATAACTTACGGCTAAAACTATTAAAAAGCGAGTTCTACTAGTAACGAATTAAGTTCGTTAGATATTTTATCTCGGCTACTAGTCTCGAGGTAGACCCGAGTATTTATAAGAAAGTATACGATTAGCTAGTACCTACGAACGTTAAAGGAGTATAGTTATTCTACGCTTTCGCGAATTACTATTAATAATTTATCGAACGCTTTTCCGAGATTATAGAACCCCTTATAGGATTAATAAGGAAGGGGATTACCTTCGAATAGAATAAGTAAGCTTAAAAGGCCTTTAAGTTACTTAAAGAACGGCTAACGACGCTACCGATTCTACAATTATTTGACCTAGAAAAGCTAGCCATAGTAGAGGCGGATATATCCGATCGAGTACTCGGAGTATACCTTAGCCAACCCGATTCTAATAGAAAGCTAAGACTAGTAGCTTACTATATAAGAAAATTCCTTAAAGTAGAAATTAACTACTCTACATTAGATAAAGAACTTATAGTAATAGTTAATACCTTTAAATACTAGAAATATTATCTTAAAGGAGTAAAATATAAGATAACGGTATATTCCGACCATAAGAACCTAAGGAATTTCATAACTATAAAGGAATTAAATCGACGGTAATTAAGATAGTTAGAGGAGCTATTATCTTATAACTTCTAAATCCTTTATAAGAAAGGAAAGGAAAACGTAAACGCCGATATATTAAGTCGACGAGAAGACTTTATAGTAGGAGAAAAAGAGAAAGTCGAACGCGCTTTATTCCGACGGGAAGGTAATATACTTATATACTAAGTCTTATCCCTTTAGTTTAGAAAGCCTTCTTTCTAGTAAGAAGTAAAAGACGCTTAATAAAAGGACCCGTATATCTAAGGCTACCTATAATTAGCGGACTAGAATACCCGTATTAAGGATAGGTTATTTCTCTTTAATAGCCTCGTATATCTTCCCGAAAGCCTTAGGAAACGCTATATTACACGATAATATAAATCTCTACTTAACGGTTACTACCGACTAGAGATTATCCTTTCTCGACTCTAGAATACCTTTTACTTCCCACGAATACGATAGGAAGTTTTTAAGGAGATAGGAAAATATATTCTCTATAAGAAAGTAAAATACGAGAGGTATAAACCCTATAGATTTCTCCAACCTAATAAGGTACCCGATAGTACGTGGAAAACTATCTTAATAGATTTTATTAGACCTTTACCAGCTTCTCCTAACTTAGATAATATTTAGTACGAGTATATTATAGTTATAGTAGATCGTTTAATAAAGTATACGATCTTTATACTACTTCCCAAACGATACGATATACGATACCTTATAGGAGTATTCGTACGAGACGTCGTAAGTAAGCACGGCGTACCTAATAATATTATTTTAGATAGGGATAGTCTGTTTATATTACACTTCTAGGGAGAGTTATATAAAATATTAAAAATTAGAAGAAGCTTATCAATAGCTTATTACCTATAAACGGATAGATAAACGGAAAGAATAAATTAAATACTTAAATAATATCTATATATTTATATCGATAACGATTAAAGCAACTAGGTATCGCTACTACTACTTATAGTATTTATATATAACGCAACTATCTAGGACATAATTAAGATATTACTATTCTTTACTAACTATAGACGAGAACCCCGATTCGATATCGAGGGTTAATAAATGTTACCTACTAAAGTAATAGTATAGGTATCGGAGATAAGTAAACTTTATAAATAATTAAAAGGCGACATTACCTTCCTAAATATACGTATAGCCTTACGTACAAATTAGAAAAGAATAGAGGGACCTATTCTTAGGAAGGGGGATAAGGTTTACCTTTAGCGACGTAATATTAAGATAAAGTAACCTAGTAAGAAACTTAATTTCCGAAAGCTTAGAGTATTCGAAATCGAAGAAGTTAAAGGAGCTATTAATTATAAACTTAAGCTACCTAAGGGAATACGAGTATACCTAGTATTCTATATCTCTTTACTTAAGCTAGTAGATAAGGACGCCCCTCTAGATTATAAAACCGAACTCTAGGAGAGCCAACTCGAACCGGAATATAAGGTCGAGATAATTATTAATTATACTATAGTTAGGCGTTAGTATAAATACCTTATTAAGTAGAAGGGTTACCCTACCTCGGAAAATACTTAGGAACCTATATTATACTTACGGAACTCTCTCTAAGCTCTAAAGGATTACTACTAGGTAAATCTAGAGTAGCCTAGTCTACTATCCCTAAGCTAGGAGAAAGGAAGGACGCGAAGTCGGAAGGCTTAGGGCTAACTACCTCGCCTCTTTTCCGCTTCCGTTCCCTCTTATCTCTCTCCTCCTCTTCTAACTCCTCGATTAGGCAAACGGTCTTTACCTACGCTCTCTCGTAAGCTAGTAGTAGAACCTTTTCGTTCCGCTTAATCTAGGCTAGAAGCTCTAACTACTCTTACTACTACCGGACAACCTCTGCCATTATTTTAGTTACCTCTACATTCGCTAACGATAACTTTTCCTTATCCTCCGAAATTTATTTCTATTTTTACTCCTAGGTTTTATCTAGGGATAACTACGATACCTCTATATAAAGTTTTCCTAACCTCGTACACAATATACACTTTATTAATTTTCGGGAAGGTATAATAATATAGGAAAAATTGTTTTCGAAATAACGTTAATAGGAGAATATTACGGGTTAGCCGTATTTTTATATTTCTTTAATAGTTCGTTTTCGCTTAGTAGAAGTTTTCGAAGTTATCTTTAATTTCGGGGCGCGGGGTTTTATCGCTACTTAAGTAATCGCTATAGGACTAGCTTACTAAGAGGGAGAGCTATATTATATATAGTCTACTCTAGGAACCAATTAGTAAATAGATAAGGTCTAAGTCACGGGAGGGGATTATTTTAATTATTCTTAGCAAACGAGCTAAATAAGCCCGGGGGGGGGTTATTTAGTCTAATATTAGCGGATGAGCCTAATAAACCTTTAGGGTTTATTCGACTTATTCTTACTAAACGAGCCTCGCGAGCTTTAGGATAGGATCTCTATATATAGACGAGACTTTACTCCCTTAAAGGTCTCGTAGTTCTACTCTTTAGTTACTTCGCTATTACTTTAGTTACTTAGTACAATCTACGACTCTTATATCTCGCAAGCTTCGCTTCACTTATATAGTACGATATTATTACTAGACTACTTTATTACTACTATATAGGATAGCTAATCCCAACCCTACTATATTACTCTAGCTATAGCCTCCGCGTAATAACTAGGTAGAGCTTAAGGAGTTATATAATTATAATTATACTAATTATAGTTCGTAAAATCGTCGAGCGGAGCTTCCTATACGGCTATAGCGTAAAACTATTAACCTTAATACTATACTAGATAGGCTAAGAATAAGATTCGATATATCTAGAATCTTATTATAAAGTAAGGAGATATAGGTTTCTAATATAGAGAAAGAGTTTTAAGATTAGCGTATATAGAGTAAGTAGTTCCCTTATTCTAGTACTTTATTAGCCTTCTAGTAGTCTTCTAGTAGTCTTCTAGTAGTCTTCTAGTAGTCTTCTAGTAGTCTTCTAGTAGTCTTCTAGTAGTCTTCTAGTAGTCTTCTAGTAGTCTTCTAGTAGTCTTCTAGTAGTCTTCTAGTAGTCTTCTAGTAGACTTCTAGTACTCTCCTAGTATTCTTCTACTAGTCGCTAGTATTTTATACTTAAATACTATTAACCTATCCGTAACTAACTTTAAGTTAATTGCGTATAGCCTAATCTTAGCTATCCTTTTAAGTAATAGAAAATAATTTAATAGTACTTTCTACGTATTACTAGTGTTATACTCGACGTCTTTTTAATTTAAGCCGCTAGAGTTAGTATCGAGTATAAGTTTAGTATTATAAGTAATTTTAATACGAATAATAAGACGTATAGAGCTAGGATACTAAGTACTCTTATATTATATAACTATATAAACTAAGTAGACTTAGAGTACGCCCTCGAAGATTACTATAATATTAACGTAAGGGCGGAGAAAGTTAACCTAGAGTAGCTTAAAGAAGAGCGAGTAGTAATAAAAGAATTATTTAACGGTATAGTTAAAGAGCTTACTAATATTAATATTAGTAATAAAGAGGATACTATAGATCCTAGCGATAAATCTTCTTCTAATACTAAAAATTCTTCTAATAAACGGGAGTAGGAGCGTATTAGAGCTATTAACGCTAAAGGTAGATTATTTCTTAATAAAGAGGGATTATTATCTAATTAGCTTCGTTATATATCTAGACTTATACCGTACGGTCGTAAGCGACGTAGTATTAAGCGTGGTCGCGGTAGAGATAGGCTTATAATATCGCTATTTTCTAGAGATAGTTATTTAGATATTACTACTAATCTACTCTAGTATTATCTATTACTACGCCCAGATCTATCTTTATAAGGTAGATCTTCATTACTTATTTTATAAAGGTAGATAACTATTAAATAGGTAATATAGATAGATAATATAGTGGGGATAACTTATTATAGTATAATTACCTTAGTAAGTAGACTTAGAATATAGGACTATTACTAAAGGACTTTAGTAATAGTTATAAATCTATTAAACTACGAACTTATCTTAATACTTTATTATCTTTAAGATATCTCAAACCTATTAGAATACTATATTATTCTAATAATAGTATACTCGTACGTAAGTCTACCTCTAGGGCGTTAAGGTTAAGTAGAATATTATTCTAAAGTATTAAAGATATAGAAGAGTAGACGTAGGATAGTCTTCCTCCCTAAAGTATTCGGCCTACGAGGGAGTTATATAGGAGGAAAGCGAAGGAGAGAGTAGTAACTAGATAGTCTATAGAATTAATTTTATTATTTTCTAAGGAATTTCAACTACTAGAAAACTACTAGAAATTGTACGTACTTAGATAAATTTCTTATCTCTTATTTATTATTATTAACTAATACCTTAGCGTAATTACGTAGTATATTCTAAATTACGTAGACCTAATCTATTTAACTAGGACGGGTTAAGCTAGTTCTACGGTCTAGTCTAGTCTCTTCTTAACGTATATAAACCGCCCTAAAATACCGCCCCGCCCCGGCCTAATCTAGAACCCGTCGGTTTTAACCCGCCCTATTAGGGACCCTAAGCTTAGTTAACTAGAATTATAGCTATCTCTAGACGTCTATAGGCTTTATAATAGCCCTAATCTCCTTATCCTCTATAGTATAAGATACGAGTATATCGCGGCGTATTAGAGGTACCTCTAGAATAAGTATAAATATAGTAGGGCGCTATCTAGGCTAGTAAGTAGTATTAAGTAGATAGAGAAAACGACGCCTAGGCGTAGGAGGAGATAGTAAGGGATAATTAATAAAACTAATTAGCGGGCTATAAGAGCGTAAGCTATAACTAGCTAGGGTAGGAGCCGGGGTAATAGGGGAGTAGATTTCTAAGCTATAATAATAGTAATATATAGGTATAGAATCCTCGTCTCCCTCCTCTTCCTTATTACTAAAGTTATTTAGTATACTAGTATTACCCTTATCTTTATTATTTCCCTTGAAAATCCTAAATTAAGCCTAATAGATTTACTCCTTATTACGCTTAAATTAGTACTTACGCTCCCGCTTAGTAGTATACCGCGTATCCTACTCGCTCTACTACGTATATTATATACGCTTACGCTTAGTAGAGCTTAGTCTATACTATATAAGGACCTAGGGTAAAGAATAGTAAGTTAAGTAAGATTCTACCTCTTCTATAATAGTTCTTATACTACGCGTACTATTAACTACTATTATTAACTAATATTATAACCTATATAGCGACCTAGCTCTTAAATTCCTACTCTAGCGAGATAGAGTTTAAGGGGTTTTACGTATAGATAGGTAGGTTTAGCGGGTAGATTAGGAAGTAGAGTAGTAGCTAAGATAGCTTAGTAAAGGTAAGCTAGGTAAAGAGATATTATAGAGGCTATTATTCTCGGTTTAATATTAAGAAGAGTAGGGGATATTATAGGGGCTTAGGGAAGGATAAGAGCTCTATTAATTATTAGCTAAAGTTAATTAGTAACGCCTATCTAACTTATAAGAGTACGTAAGGGAGTACGGCGTAAGTTTTTATTACTATCTTTACTTTAACCGGAATAAAGCTATTTTTATACGTAACCTAGGCTCTAAGATAATTAGGAAAGCTAACCTACTTTATTACTATCTCTAGGAGCTATTATAAAAATAAAAGAAAGTTAGAGTAGTATAGGAGTAGGTAGAAGAGCTTAGTATTTAGAAGTAGGTTTAAAGCGCTAGGGAGTATTAATATTATTATTATTACTTAATAAAATACTCTAGTAGCTTAAAAAAGAGGTTCTTAAGTACCTAATAGGCTACTAGAAACCTTAATAATTACTAGTATATAACCTTATTATTAGACCTATTATACTATATAATATATAATAGTTATTTATAATTAGGCTACTACCTATCTAGAAGCGCTATTAACTAGTTATAAGAGTTATAAACTAGAAGGCTTAAAGTATAGAAAGTAGGTTATATTTATATTATATTCTAGAGGCTAACTCTAGCTCTAATAGGTAAGTAAAGGATACTAATTATTTTTAGTATTTAGTAATAAGAATATATAATATAGAATAGTACGTAAAATCGTTAACTAAGCTACCTAGATCTAAGGGCCTGAAAGTACGATAAATATATTAGGGGTTACGGTATCTATACCGGCGTTTACGTCAATTTTCTTAAGTAGATAGAATAGTATAAATAAGGGGATATTCGATAGATTTTACGAGTAGATTCTCGACTATAGCCTTTACTAGAATTTAGCTATAAAAGAAGTTTACTAGTATTTAGATATTACTACTAATCTACTCTAGTATTATCTATCTCTATACTTAGATCTATCCTTATAAGGAGATCTTTATTACTTATTTTATAAAGAAGGATAACTATTAATTAGGTAATCTAGATAGATAACTTAGAGGGGATAACTTATTACTATAAACTATTACTTTAGCGTGTTAGAAGTATATAGAACTATTACTAAAGGACCTTAGTAATAGTATAAATCTATTAAACTATAAACCTATCTTACTACTTTATTATTAAGATATCTTAATCCTAACTAGAATACTATATTATTCTAATAGTTTACCCTATAGGTTAGGTTTCCTACTATTTAAAAACCTATCCTAGGGACGCGCTCTAACTCTAGTTAACCTATTCTAGGTTAGGTTAGCCCGACCTAACTTACTCTATTAGGGGCCCATATTAGATAATATCTAGGGAAAAAAAAAGTATATAATAGAGGATAAGGAGAAGTTTTTAGTAATAAAGATAGTAGTAAATAAAGGTATTCCCTAACTAATAGCTAAGATCTTCTATTAATAGAATTTTTTTTAAATACTTTACTAAATATAATATAGTTAAACTATTATATAATCAGCTTTAGAGATAGTAAAGATAAAGATAATCTATCTTTTTAAGAAATTAAAAAAGGGAGGGAAGAAAGAGAGATATAGAAAGGAGAAAAGAGGTAAGGTTATTAGTACTAAACTTTCTAACTTAATATCTTTTTTATCTCCTAATTTAGGGATAGTAGATTGAAGTACTATAAATTTATCTAATAAAATTCTTATAGAGTCTAGAGAGAGTTTAGTAGAAATATAATAGATCTCTAACTATTTTGAAATATAAGATATCTTTTCTAATTAATAGGATACTTAAATAGAGTATAGTTAATTTTTCTAAAGTTTATATTATAGCTTAAGTTAATCTCTTTAGGGTGTAATTTCTTTATCTAAAGAGGTATCTCTATCTACTCGTATTACTTTGATAAAGAGATATAGAATACTAGATATATCGAATTTCTTTTTAGTAGCTTAAGTTTATAGTAAAAAGTTTCTTTAGCTTTCTTAATATTAACTTCTCTATTTTTCTACAAAGTAAATATCTTACTTAGCCACTTTATTTTAGTATTATATTACTAAAGATAGACTTTGTCCCCCTTCTTAAGAATAGAATATATAATACTATATACTTATTTAAGATAGAACTATTATTTTTAGCTATTTATAAAGGTTTTCTATCTCTAGGACCTATATTATTACCCTTATAAATAATATACTCAATCCCTTAAAACTATATCAGATTCAGGGTTCTATATATAGTTAGTAAGAAAGAGTAATATTATAATTATATCTTAGATAATTATAAGTTATATTATCTATATATATATATATATATAGTAGGTAGTTGTAATAATACCTAGATACTTTAGTTATTATTAATATAGATTTATAGGTACTACTTTAGTATCTAGTTTATTGTTTTTATTTATCTATATATTTAGGGTAAGTAAGCTATTAATAAGATTTAAATATTTAATAATTTATATAGCTCTATCTAGAAGTATAATACACATAGACTATCTCTATTTGTAATGATATTATTAAATATAGTATACTTAACTATAATAATATTTATAAATATATATATAAGGTATTATATCTTATAATCTTTAGGAAGTAGTATAAAGATTATATACCCTACTAGATAAGCTACTAAGACTATAATATACTTATACTTAATATTATCTAAGAATTAAGAAGCTAGTAATAACCTAATAAGATCTATAAATATAGTTTTCTATAAACTATTAGGTATCTTACTAGGTTGAAAATATTATACAGCTTATATCTCTTATATTTAGTTTTTTTTCTAGAGAATATATTTTCTAACTTCCTAAAAACTTCTCTTATATATAAGGAAAAGAGAAGGTTTTCCTAAATTTAAGAGATAATAATCTCTACTTATTAATTATTATTGTATAAAGAGGAATAGCTTATCTTTTATATAGGTATACTTATTTATATAAGGATATAGGAGTATATAAGATCCTACTACCATATAGAGAGTATATAGATAGATAGAGTATAGCCTATATAGGTTCCTATATAAGGCTTTGAGTATCTTATTTAGGTTATAAGTATATATCCTAATCTAGAAACTAATAGTCTAGATACTTAGGGTTATATATAATTATAAATATATATACCTCCTAATTACCTAGTAGTGAGGAGGTTATAGAACCATTACTAAAACTAGAGTATATATATATATCTATATAATTACTGTATTTAGATATTACTACTAATTTACTCTAGTATTACTTATCTTTATACCTAGATCTATCTTTATAAGAAGATCTTTATTATTTATTTTATAAAGAAGGATAACTATTAATTAGGTTATCTAGATAGATAACTTAGAAAGATAACTTATTACTATATAATTATATTAGTCTATTTAAATAGTATATAGAACTATAAATCTATAAGATTACGGACTTATCTTAATACTTTATTATTTTGAGATATCTGGAACCTAATTAGAATACTATATTATTCTAATACTAATTAGTAGTTATATTAACCTATATACTATAGAGTAATAAGAAATTAACTTAAAGAGTTATTCTTAGGTTAACTAATTAAGTATTCTCTCTTTAGTTAATCTTTATAATAACTAGGTTATTTTTACTTCTCAAAGTATAAGAATTCCGCTAAAGAAGTTAAGATAAGCTTAGGTAGTCTTTAGTATCTTTAATTACCTTCTTTTTCTATAAAATATTTTCCTTAGGAAAAGTTTAGTATTAAAGAGTAAAGTTCTATTTCCCCTTTACTTCTTTCTTCCTTCTCCTATACTAACCTACTATACTATAGATAAGTAATCTATAGTAAAACTTAATACTAGTCTACCTTAATAGGAGGAAGTACCTTTTTCTCCTCTTTCTTAGGTAAACTTATCTTAGAAATCTTAGGACGGAACGCTAAATAACTCTAGTAGTCTTTCTCTACTTATATTTAATATTAATTCTATTTTACTACCTAAATTTATTACTAATAATCTACTTAAACTATTAGGTAAAACTTCTATAGAAGTAGGTACTTAATAGATACCTCTATTATATACTAAGTATTACGGCCGGTTTTCTTAGTACTTTATAGTGTAATTCCTAGAGTACTCTTTACCCCTTTCGATTTAGGAAGACCCGTTACGTCGTACTTTCTTCCTACTATAGGTTTAGGGTAAGTATAAGAGTTAGGTTATTAACTTATAATTAGTCGATCCGATTTATTCTTTATAATTAAGGCCTTAAACTACTCCTATATATTAGACTATAGTTTATTAGGTTTAGGCTATCGAAAGGGTAAGGATATTTAGCTTACCTTTACTAGCTATCTAACTTTCTTATTCTATTAAGGGTTTCTAGGTATATAATAATAACTAAAGATATATTACTAGTATATTAAAGTAAAGTATTATTACTACTTATATATCTTAAACCTCTAACTTAAGAAAAGTAATATAAGATAACTATAAAGAGAGAAAGGAAAGTCCTACTAAATACCTATCCTATATACCCTTTATATTAGCCTTACTAATACTAGTTTTCTATATTCTTAGTAGCCTTCCTATACTTCCTACTATAGGTAATATACTAAGTACTATAGGAATTATAGGCCGTTACGTACTCCTATTTAGTATATATCTATAGAATTATTATTAGGCCTACTCTACTATTCTAAGTCTTCTCTTATAAAGTAGTTATTCTACTACTCTAATAATCCTACGTCCCCTAAGCTAATCGCTTCCTAGGTCGCGTATTCTATTATTAGGGTATAGTCTATAATACTACCCTCCCCTTCCTAGGCTATAGTCCTAAAGCCTCGCTCTATCCCGTACCCTAATAGGGTATTAGTATTTAAGGTACGTAAAGCCTACTCTAGCCCTTTATCTAGTAGTCCTCTACTCCTAACTATATCTAAAGTCTCTTTATTAAAAGCCTCGCGTATCTCTCGTTCTAGTCTTATTTAGGCTAAAGGTAAAATAATACTATTTCCCTATAAGTATTATTGCGTATCTAACCTCGAGTATTAAGTAGAATATTACTATTAAAAAGTATTCTACGTATATTAGGGTTAATTATAATTATAATCTAATCCTATCTAAAGCTAATTATACGTTTACTAATACTCTTATTAATCCCCTTATCTAGTTAAAATCCTCTTTAATTCCTTAGTTAAAAACTTCGCCCTCCTATCTCTCTTAATAGTAGTAGTATAGGTTATAATCTATCTAAGTATTATATAGTAAGCTCTATATACTCCTAGTATCCTCCTCGCGGATCTCTATACTTACCCTATCTAATTATACCTAGTTATTATTCTAATCCTCTAATTAGGCGACTACTATATCTTTAACCCTACTTATAAGATATTCTTATATCCCCTTATAGAACGCTCCTATAATCTTTATTTAAATTTTATAAATCTAGTTCCTATTTTACTTCTAGTATTCTTCTATTTCCTTTTTTCTTTTCCTAATTAACTATTATAATTTCCTTAGTAGAAGCTCCTTTACGTCTAGCTTCTCCTCTATTTCTTTTCTATTTTTCTATATTAAGCTTTAGTCCGACTATTTTAACTTATATACTAACTCTTCCCGTAGGGGATAGAATTATAGCGTAAAAGAAGAAAATCTAAAAGGATCTAGAAGCTATAGAGGATAAAATAGCTAAGGATAACTTAAAGTTAGAGAGTCTAATACGAGCTTAAGCTACTTACTATTAGAAGAAACTACGTCTCTATAAATAGTTAAATCTTCTAATAGATTAGGAAAAGATTTTATAAGCTAACGACCTTTAGGCCCTTAAGACCTTAAAGTAGATAGAGTATAAAGTAGCGCTTCGTAGTAAGCTTGTCCTATATAAGGGTTATCTCTATAAAGCCGCCCTATAATATAGATACCTTATTCTATTAGAGGAGGCTCCTCTATTTCTATCTTAAGTACCTTTACTAGTTAGCCTTCTACTAGTACTAGTAATACCTATTTCTTTAGCTAACCCCTTAGTTTCTTAGCCGTCTAATTCGGAGATAGTTAATCTAAATTCTAACTTCTAGAAAGATATAGGTTTTAGTAGTAAAACTTAGCTAGCTCCTCCTATAAGTTTATAAGGTTATTAATTAGCTCCTAAGTATTTTCTTTCTATCTATACTCTTTCTATTTTATAAGGTAGTAGTTTTATCCCCTAGTTCTCTAGTAATCTAAGAATCCCTTAACCTTATACTCCTCTTCCTTATTATTAGTAATTACTATTATAGTATTAAGTAGGGCGTCGTTAGGCGCTTTTTCTAATAATACTATATAGGATACCCTATATATTCTTATAGTTTTAGGAAGTTCTAACCTATACGTTACCTTACTAATTTATTTAATAACCCTAAATAGTCTAATCTTAATATAATCTAGTTTTACGCTAGGTCGTTTTATTTTAATATTTTTTTAAAGTAGGAAAACCTTATCCCCCCTTAAAGTTTAGCGCTAAAGACCTCTTACTATCTTAGTATTTTACTACTTAGTAGCTAATAAAATATAGGTCTTAGGTTAATTATACCTAGACTTCCTTTAACTATACTACTCTAAACCTTATATTCTAGAATACCTCGCCGGGTTCTAAGGGTTTATAGTACGCTCTTAGTTAATATCTATATAACGCCTTATACGGAGATATCCTAGTAGATTTAGTAACTACGCTATTATAGGCGAATTAAGCGAGTAGTAAGAGCTCTACCTAGTTATTTTACTAGTAATTAACGTAGAATCGTAGGTACTATTCTTATATCTAATTTAACTATTCCGTCTATCTATCCGTCTATAGATAGTATACTATAGATATCTTCTACTTAATTCCTAGCTAACGTACTAATAAAGACTAGAATTTCGATATTAACTACTTATCTTAGTCTAAGATAATCTTTTATAGTTTTCTATAATTACTAAGGATATTTTTTATAAAGATATAAAAGAGATCTTCCGCTATTAAGCTTTCTTAATACGGAATAAACTTACTACTCTTAGTAAGCTTATTAGTAATAACTAGGATAGAGTTATATACTATTCTTATTATTAGTTCTTTAGACGCTAGTAGCTTAACTATCTAGTCTATTATAATATATTACTATAGTTATATTAGGATATTGGCGATCTATATATCTCTATATAGTACGTATCTATTAGCTTTAGTCCTTACGTACTCTATATACTCTTTTACCCGCTCTATTACTTTTTATTTTATTAGAGGAAAGTAGTACGTTTCTTTTAACCTATTATAGGTTTTCTAATATCCTTAGTATCTATACGCCGGTATATTATATACCTCCTTAATTAGTTCTTAGCGTATCGTACTTAGGATATATACCTTCTTATAGTACCTAATTAGGCCTTTATTATTAATTATAACGTAAGGATCTTACTATATACGTTTACCTAACTCTTTAGCTATAAGGTCTTTTTTATATTCTTCCTTAATACGCTACTTAAATCCCCCGTTAGATATTATAAGTATCGCGGTAATTTCTATCTCTTTAGGCTACTTCTAAGAGTATTAAAGATTTATATAACTAAAGAATCTATCCTTATTCTATTTAAGTATCTTATATCCTAGTATAGGACTACTATCTATATAGTCTAGGTATCTACTAAGAGTATTAGCTCTTCTATTCTTAGACCCTTTTCTATAGACTATCTTAAAGTCGTATATAGCTAACTATTTAGCCTATTAAGCTTATCTTCTATTTAATATTTTCGTCGTAGTAAGGTATAATAGGTTCTTATAATCCGTAATAATTATAAAGATATATATAGCTTCTTCGAGATATACTCTCTATTCCTTAAGCGTAGTAATAATTACTAATAACTCCTTATTAAATATATTATAATTTTATTCTACCGGAATTATTTTCCTAGAATAGAATACTATAGGATAAAGTTTACCTTTATTATCCTTCTAACTAAGGTATACTCTAATAGTATAGTCTAAAGTATCTGTTTTAATAATAATTTCCCGGTCTAGTCGGAAAATCTCTAGGATTAGATACCTCGTAAAGGCTTTCTTTAGTAAGTCGAATACCCTCTAGTATTCTTCTATTTAACTATAATCCTAGTCCTTTTTAGTAAGTACGGTAAGGTAACTAGCCTTACTTAAGTAGTCCTTAATAAACTTCCTATATATAAGACTAGGTAATAGTAAATATAGTAAAGATAGATTTATAGTAAGACTAATAGCTAAAGAGGTTTCTACTCTCTATATACCCTAAAGGTAGGCGCCTTAGTAGGTCTCGCCTAGCGTACTAGAGTATACGCGTAGGCGTAACGTAGTATATAGTAAGGCTACCTCTTAGTTCCTTATAACTATCCCCCCTCCTAAGTAACCTATCCTTAGGTTAGGGCCTCGAGCGTAGTAATAATAAAAAGCCTATACTCCTAGATATCTACGCCTACGCGATAGCTACGCCTCTTAAGTTTTACTATAGTAGATATATTATATTATATCTACTAGGCGGCGTAATATATCGCTATATAAGTAGTAAGCGTAGCTATTATAGGGATCCTATTAATTGAAAATTCCTATCTAAAATCTAAATACTAGATTAGTCTTAGTATAATAGATCGCGTTTATAGTATACGGTCCTCGCGCGCGTATTACCTATAATAACCCTTTACCTCCTTAAGAAATTTTCTATCTTTAACCTCTTTACTCTTCTTACCTACTTTACTCTTTTAATAAGTAATCTTCTCTTACCCTTCTTATACTTAACTCTTATATACCTTATTACTCTAATAATAGAAGGCTACCTAGATATTAAGCCCCTTTATTAGGCGACCTACGTACGCTATATACGTAAGCTAGATAAGGTTCTTATCTATAATAAGCTATTTCTTTAGAAGTATACTTATTACTATAGTATACGCTACCTATATACCCCTATAAGTATTCGTATAATATTCGCGCTACGTTCGTATTAGATTAACCTAATTTATAGGTCCTAGAGAAGTTATTTAAGGTAGCTAATATTTTATTAGAGACTATAGAGTAGATTTACAACGGTTTATTTCCCCCTACTTCTAATATACGCCTCGTTTTCTAACTACTCCTTTTTTTAGAAAAGGAACCTCTAGAAGAGTACCTTACTCACTACTATAAGCGGTTCGATAAGCTTATAACTATATATCTTCTAGCTAAGGAGGCTAAGGGTAAAGGCTCTAAAACCTAGAGTAGGTCTAGTAAAAATACTATAGCTATACTTACCTTACGTAAGTAGGTCGTAGCTACTAATACTATACTAGATATTACTAGCTAGTTACGCTAGATAGTAAGTAATATTTCCCTATATAAATCCTATACTAATATTATATAGAATAGGTTTAAGGTACCTACTACTTATAATACTTAGTTCTCTAGGGACCTTATATTATCTAATACTCCTTAGAGCTTAGAGGGCTAGCGGGTCTTCTACGAGGACCCTATAAAGAATATACCTAGTATAGAGGATAATACTACTAATAACTATTAGGCTCCTATCCTAGAGGGAGGGGAAGGTAAGGAAATAGAGGAGACTTAAGATATAGGTACGTCTATAGTACGGAGGTATTAGTACTATCCTACTATTTACCTAGTAGGAGCTTATAGCCTAGTTAAATAATTTCTTTTTATAAATAGGTTAGGTTTTAGACTTATAGTTTCCGCGTATACTTTTCGTATTACGGAACTACCCTAGGAACTTAATAGCTACTTCCCTACTCTAATAATTTATTTTCTTCTCCTTACTTATACCTCTATAATTTTTCTACTAATTTATTTTAGCTTAGCCTTAAGCTATACTTCCTACCTACTTCTTCCTAGCTCTTCCCCTTTACTTTATACTCTACTATTAGTTCTACTAAGTTTTCTATATCTCTTTTTAGGACCTATTAGTTAAATTCTTTTAGGTATCCTACCTACTTTACTAGGTATTACTATACTCGCCCTCTACGCCTAGTATCTAGTATTTCTTTAACCTTCTACTCCTTATTACCTTCTATAATATCTAGTAGTAGTAGGGTATTTATTTACTACCCCTCTCTTAGGTAGTACTTCTCTAGTAGGGATATACTAAATATAGGGTATATTTTATAACCCCCTAGTAGTTAAATCTTATATACTTATAAGCTAATTAGTTTAAGAACTCGAAATAGGCCTATTATACGCTACGATAGCTTCTTACTTAGTATTCGTAATTATAAGTTCTTAGTTAATATAAAAATAAAATCCCCTTTATTAAATTTTATTAGGGTATATTTTTAGTTATATACTATAGTTTACGAATCGCTTACTTTCCGCTATTAAGCTACTATCTTCGCGCGTAGTAAATATAATCGCTATATACGCTCTCTTACTACTAGTACTTTATTACCTCCTACCTTTTCCTCTTCCTAGAAATGGATTTTAGGGTAGTAGCTATATATAGTAAAAAAGGGGGATACCCCTATACTAGCGTAGTAGCTATTATTATACGCGAACTCTATAACTAGGAGTAGTAATACCTACGCCCCTTAATTCTCTAAGTAAAAGGCCCTTAGGTATTCTTAGACTATTTAATTCTATCTTTTAGTTTAACTATTAGTTTAGGGGTAGAAGACGGTACTTAGTCTTCGCTTAATTCTCGTATAGTAGTATAACTCTAACTAGAATACTCTAGTAAACCTAGAGTTTCTATCTAAGACTATACTTCTAGGTATACTAAACCTAGTAATTACCTTCTCTACTAAGATCTCTACTAGTTTAGGCGCTATAAGCTTCTTAGTTATAGGTTTATATAATACTATCTTAGTATAGCGGTCGAGGATTATAAGTAGCGTATTATATACGTACCCCCTTACTTTACTTAGTAGAATTCTACTTATAAAATCTATTATTAACTCTTACTACGGACCCTATAGCTAGGGTAAAGACTATAAGTCCCTAAAGGGAGTATATCTTTTTACTTTTATCTTCTAATATACTTCGTAAGTCTTAACGTATACGTCTACGTCGCGAGATATATATATCTAGAAGTATTTCCTTATTAGAAGCTTAAGTATTCTTATAGTTCTAAAATACCCTATAAAGGTATTATTATAGTAAAGCCTTAGTAACTCCTACTTTACGGCTACGTCCGTAGGGACGTAAATCCTTCCTCTAAAGGTTAATATTCCTAAGGGTAGCCTTACCTATTAGTATAGCCCGCTCGGCTTACTAAGTAGCTATATATAGATTCTATATACTATAGGATCTACTACCTAGAGCGACTAGAATCCCTCTAGCTCTACTCTAGGCTTAGTATAGGTATATTTACCTTTTAGAAGGTCTCTTATAAGAGACCTAGGTATTATAGGCGCGGTCTCTTTAGCTTAGATAGGGTATAGCTTATAAGTTATTAACCCTTTAGACGAAGCTTTCCCGCCCTTTATACTCCGTAACTATAAGCCTTAATCGAATCTAACGATCTTTACTTCTATACCCTAGGACTCCTATACTTATAAGCTCTAAATTACCCCCTCTCTTAGTAGTAACCCTAGCTTCTACTATAAAGTAGGGAGGAGGGCCGTAGTACTAGATATAGGCGAACCGTAATCTAGTTACCTAGATGGCGTATCTACCGGATTTTTTAAACCTACCCTATATATAATTATAAAGTTATAGGTAGAGAGTAGTATAGTCTAGCGTACCTACCTCCTATTTAGCTACTATAACTTAGAAAACCCTACTAGGTTATTATAGTCTATTAGGACCTTAATTAGGTAGTAACTCCCTTTAAGGTAATACCTCTAGTACGAGAAGGCTATGATAATTATAAGTAACTCCTACTTATAGGTCTTATAATTCTATTCTATAGGGAGGAGCTTCCTTAACTAAAAAGTAATTAGGTACTACTACCTATTCTCTTATAGCTAGGCTAAGATAGCTACTATAGTAGAACTAGAAGTATTAGTCTCTACTCTAATCCTCTTCCTAGGATTAAAGTAGTATAGTATCGGCGCTCGTATAAACGCCTCCTATAGTATATAAAATATATACGCGGCTCTTTCTAGCTATATAAATAGGCCTATCTACCTCCTATTCTTAGATCCTTTAAAAAGGTCTATAAGTAGGGCTATAACTCTCGAGTAGCCTACGATAAACCTATAGTAGAAATTATAGAATTTAAGAAATACTTAGACTTCTATAAAGCTACGTAGTTCTAGCTATTCCGTAATACTTATAACGCGTACGGGATCTATATATATACCTTATATATCGATAATAAAGCCTAAGAATTCCACCTCCTATATAAAGAACTTATACTTCTTAAGGTTAATATATAGGGTAAACTACTGTAGCCTCGCTAGTACCTCGTATATATAGCGTAGGTACTCCGATCTAGAGGCGGAATAAATTAAGATATTATCTAGGTAAACTATATATATAGTATTAATAAGGCTACTTAAAGCCTTATTAATATATACCTAGAAAGTTACTAGGGTATTAGCTAAGCTAAAAGGTATTACTAGGTATTCGAAGTACCTATAATACGTACGAAACGTAGTCTTCTACTTATCGCCTAGCCTAATCTAGATACGATAATAGGTATTCTTTATATCTAACTTAGTATAGAAATTAGCCCCCTAGAAGTAGTCTAGAAGCTCTAAAATTAATAGGAGAGTATACCTATTTTAAATAGTAACCTTATTTAACCCCTAATAGTCTATATAGAGCCTTAATTCTCTACCCTTCTTTAGTACGAATAGTATACCTACCCCTACTAGGCTAGTAGATAGGCGAATCTACTTATTCGTAACTATATTATTAAGATATCGCCTAAGAATCTTAAGCTCCTTTACTAAAAGGTTATATATCTTCCTAAAGGGGGGTTCTCTAGTAGTTTTAATAGCGTGCTCCGCCCCTACTACTATAGGTATACTTATAGCTTTAGAATTATTAAAGAGGTTACTAAAGTCCTTAAATTTATTAGGGATAGTAACCTCTAAACTTTTAAATTTAAATTTATTAATACTTAGAATTAGCGTAAGGTCTTCGCTATAGAGCTTAAAGATAGACGCGGGGTCCTTAGTACCTATTTCTTCTATAGAGATAAGTCTTACCTTAGACTCCTCCTACTAGAATCTCTATCTTCGCCTATCTAGATCTAGCTTAACCCTTACGTCTCCTAGGGCTAGTATACCTAGTAGGTAGTTAGAGCTCTCCTTTTCTAATATATAGAATTTAACCTCTACTTACTTTAAGGTACTTAATAAGTTAGTAGCTTCCTAGACTCCCTTAAAGGTACCTATATAAGCCGTACGGTTCCTACTACCCTAATATATAGGAGGCTCTAGGATATTAATAGGTTCTAAATCCTATTCTAAGGTAAGGAGAGGGTTAATTATATTAACTTCTACTCTACTATCTAATATAGTAGCTACCTCATAACCTATATATATACTATAGAGAGTACCTATAGTAGTAATTAACTTTCTTACTACTAGGCCTTTTACCTATAAAACTAGTATAACTCGACCGCGGTTAACTAGTATCTTAGTTATACCCTTATAGCTTCTTTCTAATCCTCCCTCCTAGGGTAAACTAGAGGCTACTACAATTATAGTACGCGCTAGCCTTATAGCTAGGGCGACGTACCGTCGTTTCCCGTTAGGTTATAGTAGTAATTAACTATAACTTCTATAATCTCCTTTAGCTTTTAAGGCTTTAGGTACTTATTTACGTAGTACCTATACTCCTTATAGTTATAATACTAAATTATAGAGAGGTCCTTCTCTTTTCTAGGGTAGTTAGGGCCCTAATAAGATTTAGGCGTATTACGACTTACCTATAACTATCCTACGTATAGCCTACTCTATACTTTATAGTTTTAGGGAATATTCCTCCTCTTTAGATCTCTATCTAGTAATCTCGAAAGTATTATATAATACTTATTAGTCTCTAAGCGCGTAGCTAGCGTAACTATTACGTCTTATAATTTAGGAATATCCTAGTAGTTAGAGAGTATCGCCCTTATATCTAGTCGTAATTTATACTATAGGTAGTTTCGTAGCTACGTCGTACTATATAGTTCTTCGAGTTACAATTCTAGGCCTATTAGGTAAGAGTTAAATAATATTATAGATTACTCTACTCCCTACCTACTATCTATATAGAGTTATATTACGTCTAGCTAGCGATTCTCTAGATCCTTAATTAAATCTAGGAGGAACTCCTTAAAGTATTCCTAGGTAAATTAGGCCTCTTCTAGGGTATATTCCTTTTTAGTCTACGAACTATAAGGCGTACCCTTTATAAACTATAGGGCGTAGGTAATCTTAGAGATCTTAGTTAAGAATATATTTAGTACTAAGTAAAATATATTCTCGGTACTACGTATCTACTCGTAGTATATATATATACTTTTACTTTTATATAACTATAACTTTTTAGGCTATAATTCTTTATAGGATTATATAGGCGCGGAATTATACGGCTCGCTATTACTTCGTATACTTACTACGCTAATAGTAGCCTCTAAGTTATCTACTTCTACGAGGAGGCGTATAAGCTCCGCCTATTTCTTCTAAACTATAAGTATACGTCTAGCCTTCTCTAAGGCTACGTTAACTACTTATTCTTCTCTTTCTTAGTCCTCCTCTTCTAAGGTTAATAGACTTTACCTTTACTCCTATAAAGCGCTTAACCCTACTACGGGAGTCTAGCTTCTAGCGCGCGTATTTCTTATAGTTTTCGACGTTATCTTTACTAGATCTACCCTAAATTAAGAGCTATTAGAATTATAAGACTAGGTAATAGTAAATATAGTAAAGATAGATTCGTAGTAAGACTAATAGCTAAAGAGGTTTCTACTCTCTATATACCCTAAAGGTAGGCGCCTTAGTAGGTCTCGCCTAGCGTACTAGAGTATATACGTAGGTGTAATATAGTATATAGTAAGGCTACCTCTTAGTTCCTTATACTATAATAGTTAGCTAACCCTAGGAATAACTATAATTTCTTAATATTTATAGGTTCTAGCTACTTTAGAATAGCTTTAACCTTCTTCTAGTCTATTACTACTAATCCTAGTATAATATAGAATCCTAGGAAATCGAAGTCTTCTATATAGAATTTATACTTAGTAAGTTTTACTTAGAACTCTTTTTCTAGTAATACTTTTAAAACTTTTTAAATAGTAGCTATATATTCTTCCTTAGCTCTAGTAGTATAGATAAGTATATTATCTAGGTAAATAACTACGGACTTATTAATAAATTCCCTAAGTACGTTATTTATTATTACCTAAAATACTATCCGTATATTAGTTAACCTAAATAGTATAACTAAGTACTCGTATAATCTATACTTTATTTAGAATACTATTTTCTATTCGTCTCCTTCCTTAATCCTAATATAGTAGTATACGTTACGTATATAAATTTTAGTAAAATAGGTAGCTCTAGCGAGTCTATCTTTTAGCTCCTTAATAAGCGGTAAGGGGTAGATATTTCTTACTATATATTTATTTAGTCTTTAGTAATTAGTATATATTCTCTTTTTACCTATTTTCTTAGGTAGGAATATAATAGCTACCCCTATAAGTAATATTAATTTATAAATATATCTCTTTCTTAATAACTTATCTAACTAGGTCCGTAGCTCCTTAAGCCCGGCTTTATTTATATAGTAGATAGGTTATATTTTTAGTTCTACTTCTAGTTTAAATATAATCTCTAAATACTATAGTTAATATTCTAGTAGATTCTTATTATCTTTTAATTCTTTAAATATATTATAGTAGATAAGCGCGATTAATAATATTAAGGTATTATTACTAGCTATCCTAAGTCTAATATTATTAGATAGTATACGTACGGAAAGAATATTAGATAAGACGATTTAAGGTTATAAAGATAGAATAAAAGCCTAAAGGCGTTACCTAAAGGTAGAAGTAACTATATAATAATAGGTATAAATAGTATTATTAATACTATAGTATAAGATCTAATAATTTTATAAGGTATCTTATCTATATCTAATAATATATCTCTTAATAATTCCCGGTAGTTACCTATTACCTAAGGACGATAGATATACCTCTACTAAGTACCTATAATATCTATATTATATAATCTATACTATTCTATCTTATTATATAGTAGCCCCTACTATATTCCCTCCCCTACTAGCTAAAGTATATATCGTCCCTTAATACTATACTTCTATTCTAAATTTCAAATTATACTATCTATAAGTATATATTATTAAAGGAACTTTAAAAGTCTACTATTCTCTATCTCTATTATACTCTATTATACTCTATTATACTCTATTATACTCTATTACTATACTTAAGTATCTACGTTAAGCTTTATCTCTATATTATTATCCTCTATTAAGTTATTAGGGATATTATTATATACCTCCTAAAGCTCTTCCTCTAAGTCTTCCTCTATAAAGTACTACGCTAGCTTAGGAATAGGAGTCTACGTAAAGTTATAATAAAAGAAGCTCTTTATACTATAGATACTTATCTCCTCCTTAATAGATAAGGTGAACTTCTTACTAATAAGCTTCGTTATTTCTATATCCTACTCTTTAATCTTCGACTTTATATAATTAATATTAGTTATAATTATCTTAACCTCGTTAAGGACGTTAAGGTTATCCTACTTAAGGCGTCCGATTAATACCTAGGTAATTATATTTATAGAGTATAAAGAGACTTTCGTAGGGAATAGATATAGTAGCTTACTATAGTTAATAGAGTATCTAGATAGTAATACTAGACTAGATTACCTTAATCTAGTTTAGGTTTAGACTATTTTAGGTAAAATTAGAAATCTAAAGATATTAAAAGTATCTTTTTAGGTACTACTATAAGTCCTTAAAATTTTATCTTTATACCTCGCCGTTCTAAAAAAAAAAAAAAAAGGTATTTAGTATAGTAGTAACTTAACTTAGAAAAATTATAGTCTATATATATTATTTATAGAATACTAAAACTAACTAGAGTATCCTTTAGGGGCCTACTAGAAGTATAAAAGTTATTACTTTAATACCTTATCGTTCTAAAAAAAGAAAAAAAAGCTTTTTAGTATATACTAAACCTATTCTTTAAAACTAAGACCTTTTTTTTTTAAGACCTAACTTTTTTTTTTAAGACCTAACTTTTTTTTTTAAGACCTAACTTTTTTTTTCGAGACCTAACTTTTTTTTTTCCGTATTTCTACTCTATATAACTTAGAAATCCCTACGGATAGAAAAAAAAGTCGGGTTTTTTCGAGACCCTTTTTTTTTTTTCGAGACCTAACCTCTTTTTTTTCCGTATTTCTACTCTATATAACTTAGAAATCCCTACGGATAAAAAGAAAAGTCGGGTTTTTTAAGACCTTATTTTTTTTTTCGAGACCTAACTTTTTTTTTTCCGTATTTCTACTCTATATAACTTGGAAATCCCTACGGATAAAAAAAAAAGTTAGGTTTTTTAAGACCTAACCTCTTTTTTTTCCGTATTTCTACTCTATATAACTTAGAAATCCCTACGGATAAAAAGAAAAGTCGGGTTTTTCGAGACCTTATTTTTTTTTTCGAGACCTAACTTTTTTTTTTCCGTATTTCTACTCTATATAACTTAGAAATCCCTACGGATAAAAAAAAAAGTCGGGTTTTTCGAGACCTTTTTTTTTCGAGACCTAATTCTTTTTTTTTCGAGACCTAACTTTTTTTTTTTAAGACCTAACTTTTTTTTTTCCGTATTTCTACTCTATATAACTTAGAAATCCCTAGGGATAAAAAAAAAAGTTAATTTCTTTAAGACCTTATTTTTTTTTTCTATATTTCTACTCTATATAGAGTAGATATCTATAGAGATAAAAAAAAGATTAGTTTTACTAAGATCTTTTTCTATTACTAAGACCTAAGCTTTCTTTCTTCCTAAGTTCTACTTAATATAGGGTAGAAATCCCTATATATAAAAAAAACTTAGTTTTTATAAGGTATTCTTTTATTACTAAGACCTAAACTTTTTTTCCCCTAGATTCCTATATAAAACCTTTTTTTAAAACTTATATCTTATCTTTTCCTCCTTCTATATTTCTCCTTTTATATAGAAAGTAGTCCTAAGAAGGATACTTTACTTCTAAATCTTATATCTAAAATCAAAAATAGAGATATAATAATATATAGAGAGCTATTTCCTTTAATTTATTTCTTAAGATCTATTTATAGAGATCTACTTATAGAAACTTACCTTAAAATAAATAGTTCTTAATATTTACTTTTATAAATATACCTTAAAAGAGCTACTCTAAAAGATCTATTTAAATAATTATTACTTTATATTAGTAAATACTCTATTATATTAAAGATTATATATAAGTTATACTTTAATCTAGCTTAGAGATTTAATATATTATATATACCTATTTAAACTCTATACTAGTAGTACTATAATTATTAGGATCCCTAATAGGGCGGGTCTAAACCGACGGTTTTTAGATTAGGCTAGGGCGGGGCGGTATTTCGGGGCGGGTTATATAACTTAAGAGAAACCCGAACTAAACTATTAACCCGCCTAGACCCGCCCCGTTAAAACGGGGCGGGTTTTTATTACTATAATTAGAATTAAGGTCTTTAAATACTTATATCTCTAGATCTAATAGAATATATATTTTAATAACTATATATTCTTATTCTCTAGGTAATTCTCTATCTTTTCGATATTTAATATATAAATAGGGCTCCTAATAGGGCGGGTCGGGTCGGGGTTTTAGGGTATAGACCCGACCTAACTAGGGTCGGGTTAAATAAGGGGAGGGTCGGGTTATAGGTCGGGGAATTAAATTTTAACCTACCTAGCTTTCGGGTAAAACCTAAGGGTAAAAGCGTAACTTACCGGGGTATAAATAGTTAGATATATTAAGATTTAAATTAATAAAATAGTAGAGAAATACCTTAAAAATAAGTCTATAGCTTTTAAAATTAAGATATACCTATAGATCTAATAGAATTAAATAAAAACTAAAAATATACTAAAAATAGGCTAAAAAAACCCGACCCATACGTTAGGTTATAACCCGGCCTTAGCGGGGCCGGGTCGGGTTAGGTTTCTAGTAGTTAAACCCGCCCTAAAAACCTAACCCGACCCTAACCCGACGGGTAGGTTTTAGGTTTAACCCGACCTATTAGAAGCCCTATATATAAATATAGTTATCTATAACTACCCTAGTAAGTTACGCTTTAAAACCGTTTAGACCCGAATAGGGCGGATTAGATTTAGTCTTATAACCCGCCCTATTCCCCGCCCCGCCCTATTAAAACCCGAAACCCGACGGGGCGGGTTTTAAATTCTAAAAACCGCCCTAAACCGCCCTATTAGGGACCCTAATAATTATAGAATACTATACTATAATTAAGACGTAGGATTTATCTATATAAGAGGATACTTAACTAACCTAAAAGGCTAAAACTAAAGACTTAATAAATATAATCTATTATATTAAATCTAAAGTAAATATATAGAAAAAAAGACTAATAGTTAAGAACTAATACTTATAACCTATAGATTAAACGCTAGTATTTAGTACCTAAGTAATAAATATTAAGTAATAGACTCTAATTAAGTCCTAAAACTAATAACCTAGTAATATATTATTAGGAAAAAGATATAAAAGATAAAACCTAATCTTAAATAATAAAGCTAAGATATTAAAAAAATAATTACTAATTAAAGCTAAAGATCTAAGGATAAAGATCTAAAGGTAGAGAGCTAAAGGTAAAGACCTAAAGGTAAAGACCTAAAGATAAAGACCTAAAACTAAAGATCTAAAACTAAAGACCTAAAACTAAAGACCTAAAACTAAAGGCCTAAAACTAAAGACCTAAAGATAAAGGCCCTATAGTAAAGATCTAAAGAAAAAGACCTAATAGGAAAGTATAAAAGAAGAGACCTATTAACTAAGACCTAAAGCTAAAGACCTAAAACTAAAAACCTAAAACTAAAGACTTAAAACTAAAGACCTAAAACTAAAGACCTAAGACTAAAGACCTAAAGCTAAAGACCTAAGACTAAAGACCTAATACTAAAGGCTTAAAAATAAAGATCTAAGAAGAAAAACCTAAAACTAAAGACCTAAAGCTAAAATCTTAAAGCTTAAGACCTAAAACTATAGATTAGAAGGAAATATAAAATAGAGTCTATTAAATTTAGTAAAGAGACTTTCTAGTATCTAGTAGATATAATTCTTAATAACTTATTCTTACTTATCTATATTATTAAGATCTATTCTATTATCTTTAGATATAATATATTACTAATAGCTCTAGATATCCTTTAGATAGTAGACTATAAATAGCTTTTTATACTTAGTTATTATAGCCTAGTACTAGCTATATAACCCGCTAATATATAGAATATAGGCTAGTAGTAATAATTATTCCTTTAAAGGTACTACCTAAATATCTAGAGATAGTTTAAACTAGTTAAAGAGTTTTATAGAGAGTATAATAGTAATTTCTTTAGGCTCTATACTAATTATAGTATAGAGCTTAGGATAACCCGCTACTTATTAATAGAGAGTAGTATAGTATTACGCGGAGGCTATAGCTAGAGTAATATAGTAGGGTTGGGATTGGCTATCCTATATAGTAGTAATAAAGTAGTCTAGTAATAATATCGTACTATATAAGTAAAGCGAAGCTTGCGAGATATAAGAGTCGTAGATTGTACTAAGTAACTAAAGTAATAGCGAAGTAACTAAAGAGTAGAACTACGAGACCTTTAAGGGAGTAAAGTCTCGTCTATATATAGAGATCCTATCCTAAAGCTCGCGAGGCTCGTTTAGTAAGAATAAGTCGAATAAACCCTAAAAGTTTATTAGGCTCATCCGCTAATATTAGACTAAATAACCCCCCCCCGGGCTTATTTAGCTCGTTTGCCAAGAATAATTAAAACGATCCCCTCCCGTAACCTAGACCTTGTCCATTTACTAATTAGTTCCTAGAGTAGACTATACGTAATATAGCCCTTCCTCTTAGTAAGCTAGTCCTATAGCGATTACTTAAGTAGTAATAAAACCCTACGCCCCGAAATTAAAGATAACTTCGAAAACTTCTACTAAGCGAAAACGAACTATTAAAGAAATATAAAAATATAGCTAACCCGTAATATTCTCCTATTAACGTTATTTCGAAAATAATTTTTCCTATATTATTATACCTTCCCGAAAATTAACAAAGTGTGTATCGTACACGAGGTTAGGAAAACCTTATATAGAGGTATCGTAGTCGTCTCTAGATAAAACCCGGGAGTAAAAATAGAAATAAATTTCGGAGGATAAAGAAAAGTTATCGTTAGCGAATATAGAGGTAACTAAAATAATAGCGGAGGTTATCCGGCGGTAGTAAGAGTAGTCGGAGCTCCTAGCCTAGATTAAGCGGAATAAAAAGGTTCTACTACTAGCTTATAAGAGAGCGTAGGTAAAGACTATTTACCTAATCGAGGAGTTAAAAGAGGAGGAGAGAGATAAGAGGGAATAGAAGCGGAAAAGAGGCGAGGTAGTTAGCCTCGAGCCTTCTAACTTCGCGTCCTTCCTTTCTCCTAGCTTAGGGATAGTAGACTAGGCTACTCTAGATTTACCTAGTAGTAATCCCTTAGAGCTTAGAGAGAGTTCCGTAAGTATAATATAGGTTCCTAAGTATTTTCCGAGGTAGGGTAACCCTTCTACTTAATAAGGTATTTATACTAACGCCTAACTATAGTATAATCGATAATTATCTCGACCTTATATTCCGGTTCGAGTTAGCTCCCCTAGAGTTCGGTTTTATAATCTAGAGGGGCGTCCTTATCTACTAGCTTAAGTAAAGAGATATAGAATACTAGGTATACTCGCATTCCCTTAGGTAGCTTAAGTTTATAATTAATAGCTCCTTTAACTTCTTCGATCTCGAATACTCTAAGCTTTCGGAAATTAAGTTTCTTACTAGGTCGCTTTATCTTAATATTACGTCGCTAAAGGTAAACCTTATCCCCCTTCCTAAGAATAGGTCCCTCTATTCTTTTCTAATTTGCACGTAAGGCTATACGTATATTTAGGAAGGTAATATCGCCTTTTAATTATTTATAAAGTTTACTTATCTCCGATGCCTATACTATTACTTTAGTAGGTAATATTTATTAACCCTCGATATCGAATCGGGGTTCTCGTCTATAGTTAGTAAAGAATAGTAATATCTTAATTATATCCTAGATAGTTGCGTTATATACGAATACTATAAGTAGTAGTAGCGATACCTAGTTACTTTAATCGTTATCGATATAAATATGTAGATATTATTCAAGTATTTAATTTATTCTTTCCGTTTATCTATCTATTTATAGGTAATAAGCTATTAACAAGCTTCTTCTAATTTTTAACATTTTATATAACTCTCCCTAGAAGTGTGATATGAATAGACTATCCCTATTTAAAATAATATTATTAGGTATACCGTACTTACTTACGACGTCTCGTACGAATACTCCTACAAGGTATCGTATATCGTATTATTTAGGAAGTAGTATAAAGATTATATACTTTATTAAACGATCTACTATAACTATAATATACTCGTACTAAATATTATCTAAGTTAGGAGAAGCTAGTAAAGGTCTAATAAAATCTATCGAGATAGTTTTCCACGTACTATCGGGTACCTTATTAGGTTGGAGAAATCCGTAGGGTTTATACCTCTCGTATTTTACTTTCTTATAGAGAATATATTTTCCTATCTCCTTAAAAACTTCCTATCGCATTCGTGGGAAGTAAAAGGTATTCTAGAGTCGAGAAAGGATAATCTCTAGTCGGTAGTAACCGTTAAGTAGAGATTTATATTATCGTATAATATAGCGTTTCCTAAGGCTTTCGGGAAGATATACGAGGCTATTAAAGAGAAATAACCTATCCTTAATACGGGTATTCTAGTCCGCTGATTATAGGTAGCCTTAGATATACGGGTCCTTTTATTAAGCGTCTTTTACTTCTTACTAGAAAGAAGGTTTTCTAGACTAAAGGGATAAGACTTAGTATATAAGTATATTATCTTCCCGTCGGAATAAAGCGCGTTCGACTTTCTCTTTTTCTCCTACTATAAAGTCTTCTCGTCGACTTAATATATCGGCGTTTACGTTTTCCTTTCCTCTCTTGTAAAGGATTTAGAAGTTATAAGATAATAGCTCCTCTAACTATCTTAATTACCGTCGATTTAATTCCTTTATAGTTGTAAAATTCCTTAGGTTCTTATAGTCGGAATATACTATTATCTTATATTTTACTCCTTTAAGATAATATTTCTAGTATTTAAAGGTATTAACTATTACTATAAGTTCTTTATCTAATATAGAGTAGTTAATTTCTACTTTAAGGAATTTTCTTATATAGTAAGCTACTAGTCTTAGCTTTCTATTAGAATCGGGTTAGCTAAGGTATACTCTAAGTACTCAATCGGATATATCCGCCTCTACTATAGCTAGCTTTTCTAGGTTAAATAATTATAGAATCGGTAGCGTCGTTAGCCGTTCTTTAAGTAACTTAAAGGCCTTTTAAGCTTACTTATTCTATTCGAAGGTAATCCCCTTCCTTATTAATCCCGTAAGGGGTTCTACAATCTCGGAAAAGCGTTTAATAAATTATCGATAGTAATTTACGAAAGCGTGGAATAACTATACTCCTTTAACGTTCGTGGGTACTAGCTAATCGTGTACTTTCTTATAAATGCCCGGGTCTATCTCGAGACCGGTAGCCGAGATAAAATATCTAACGAACTTAATTCGTTGCTAGTAGAACTCGCTTTTTAATAGTTTTAGCCGTAAGTTATATTTCTTTAGTACGCGTAGGATAGTCCGAACGTATTTAACGTATTCTTCGAACGTTCGTGAGTAAACTAAAATATTATCTATATAAATAGATATAAACTTATCTAAGTACTCGCGAAGTATATTATTTATATAGGCTTATAGCGTCGTAGGGGCGTTTATCAAGCTAAAGGGTATAATAAGGTATTCGTAGTACCTAAGACGAGAGCGAAATGCTATTTTCTACTCGTCGCCTTTCTTAATCCTAATTCGATAAAAAGTAGTAGGAATATCGAATTTTATAAACTATCTAGCTCTATAGAGTCTATCCCTTAACTCCTAGATTAAAGGTAGCGTATACGCATTCTTTTCTAAAATCTTATTTAGATATCTATAATCGATATATAATCGTTATAAACCATCGGGTTTGGGTATAAAGAATATCGGATATTCTATAGGTAACGTAGATTCCCGTATAAACCCCTTCTTCGTGAAATTATTAATATATTTATAAAGGATCTCAAGCTAGTCCTCTCTTAGAGGGTAGATTTTAAACTTTCTTAGTTATTTATTTTTCTTTAACTTTATCTCGTAATCCTATAGTTAGTATAGCGGAAGCGAATCCTCGAGTAATTCCTCTTTAAAAAGTTCCGCGAATTCCTAGTACTTATAGGGAATTTAGAATACTAGCCTATCCTCCTCTATCTAGAGACGATAGTAGTAAGCTACTTTAACGTATATAGGCCTTTTCCGTAAAGGTCTTTTCCTCTATACTCTAGGGCGTATCCTAGCCTATATAGGATATCGTTAGCCTAGGAAACTAAGCGTAAGTTTTCCCTAATCGATATGCGGGTTATAAAGTTAAAGCTATAGTAGACCTAAGATTAAATCTAAGTCTCTAATATTCGTAACGTTGAGAACTATTCTCTCCTTTCTACCCTATATAAGTAGGGTAACGTCTACTTTATAAATTACTATACCTCTATTAGAGTCGACTGGTCTTCTATTAGCGATTATTAGGGAATATAGATACCTTTTCGACCGTAGAGGTATTACCTATTTATTCGCTAAGTATTCGCTTAGAAGATTCCTATCGGCGCCTAAGTTAATAAAGGCCTATACTAGTATATCGTCGATCTTTACTTCGACTAGTATCTTAGGTATCCTAAGGTTATTTAAGAAATAAGGCGCTTATTTAGGATTTAATAGAGGCCTCTCTACTATTAATCCTCCTCGTTTCCCGAATATTTATACTATTTACCTACTTACTTCGTATTAACTATAATATCTAATCGTCGGATAAAGTATCGAAGGTTCTTTATCCTATTCGGATAGTATAGGTAGGTAAAGTCAATATATATATCTAGATAAAGGTCCTTATATCGATTATAATCCTAATCGATTACTTATATAATATCCCGAATAAAGCGATTAACCCTAAAGGTTGAGAATTCTAGATCTTCTCCCTCGTCTTTACTAGATTCCTCGGAGCTTCCTAACGAAGACGAATCTATATTATATTTTTCTTCGTCGTTAATAATTAATACTAGTACCTTCTATATATCCTAAAGGGTTTAATACTATAGAAGCTGGCATTCGTTACTTAAATAATAACTTACGGGTATATACCTATAGTAGATATAATCCTTATTACTTTATATATCCTTTATTTTTATAATCTTACGTCTTATAGTTATATTAATTTCTTCCCTATAGTAGGGGTAAAAAATCCAATCGACTTCCCCTAGGTCTTTCTAGTTTTTATATTCCTAAAGGGGATATTCTATAACTATATACTAGTTCTTAGGTAGTATCTAGTAGAGATTATATTCCGGATCGTCTCTAACCGTTAGATAATTACTAATAAGTTTAATTAAGGATATTATATTACTAACTCTAGTCTAATTTAGACTATATTCTAGTTCTAGTAAACCGAGGCGTTTATAGTATACCCTAGGTAACCCCGACGAAGAGCTTATTACCGCTAGGTACCCCCGAGGCGTACTAGTAGTATCGTAAGTTCCTCGTCCGCTAGGGTAGTAACCTAATCCTTCTTTTTCGGAGAGGTAGGTTTTATAGCTATTATCGTAGTAAGCTACCTAACTAAGGATATCGTAGTTAGGTACTACTTCCTTAGACTAGATTAAGTTAAGATATCTAGAACTTATTAAAGGGTTTCTAAATCGTTAGCCCTAATTTGCGAAACGTCCGTCGTTATTCTTTTTTAGCTGTCGATATTTATTTACGTAGTGTCCCGGTTTTCTATAGTTATAGCATTTCCCTTTCTAACCTATACCTTTCTTAAATCCTCTTAGAGCGCTTTAGATCTTATTAAGCTCTATTAGTTAAGGTCTATATAGATTAACTCGCCGAACCCCGGTATTCGCGCGGTTATTATTTCTATTTCCTCGATAAGAACTAACTCCCTTTCTTTAAAGCTTTCTTTCGAATAGGCGGTTATTAATCTTAATTAACGCTTTAATTATTAAGTATAGGTCCTAAGGCTAATCTTCTTTCCTACTAATTTCGTCTTTAATATCTTCCTTAAGACTATTATAATATCGACTAAGTAGAGCCTTACTTCCCTAATTAAGGTGTGTAGTAATACGCTAGAAGTATACGGAATAGTCTACTACTAAGGTATACTATCGTAAAGCCTTAATTTCCCGTTTAGTAATTCTTTTCTTATTAACGTTTCCGAAGGTTATCTATAATTCCCTTATAAACTCGTCGTACGAGAGAAAGATTCGTCGGTACGTTAAACCGATAGGGTCCTCGAGATATTTATTAAGGCGGTCCTTAAATAATACGTAAGCCGTTCCTCTTATATAACTAATAATAAATATAACTCTTTTCTCCTGAGTAGTAAACTTAGAGATATTCTAGTATATATAAAGGTTATATTAGGTAAGGAATATTTTAAGTTTTCCGCGCTCGCCCTTAAATATCTCGGGTAGATTAACTTTGGCTTTATTTCTATCGTCGTAGGTTTCGACTCGTCCTAAAGAGCTTAGTATAACTTAAGGTACTATTTCTTCTTAATCGGATCCTAACTCTTCTTCGCTCTTAGATTCCAATTCCTCGATTCGTTGTTTTCGAGCTAGAGGTATCGAGTCTTTTCTTTTTCCCTAACTTCCTAACGAAATAGTAGATATAGACTACTTTCTTTTAATACTTCTATATAGAGCGGTAGTTCTACTATATTACGCGGAGGCTATAGCTAGAGTAATATAGTAGGGTTAGGATTAGCTATCCTATATAGTAGTAATAAAGTAGTCTAGTAATAATATCGTACTATATAAGTAAAGCGAAGCTTATAAGATATAAGAGTCGTAGATTATACTAAGTAACTAAAGTAATAGCGAAGTAACTAAAGAGTAGAACTACGAGACCTTTAAGGGAGTAAAGTCTCGTCTATATATAGAGATCCTATCCTGAAGCTCGCGAGGCTCGTTTAGTAAGAATAAGTCGAATAAACCCTAAAGGTTTATTAGGCTTATCCGCTAATATTAGACTAAATAACCCCCCTCCGGGCTTATTTAGCTCGTTTACTAAGAATAATTAAAACGATCCCCTCCTATAACCTAGACCTTATCTATTTACTAATTAGTTCCTAGAGTAGACTGTACGTAATATATAGAAAGAATTAAAGGTCTATCTTCTTACCGTTATAGTAGTTTATAAAGAAAACTATAAGGAATATTTATATAGCTAAAGCTTAATCTTTCTTACTAAATAGTTATAAGTTAGGGAAAAGATAATTTAGTCCTTCTTTTATAGAATACGTTTATTATTTACGCCTCCTAGTTCCTTTCTTTATAGCCTTAAAAACTAATATTAATTATAAGTAGGCTAGAGTATAGTATAGTATATATTAGTTAAAACCTAGAATTAAAGACTTAGTAAGAAGATTTAAAGGGAGAGACCTACGAGTTATTACCTAATATCTAAAACGGTAAACCTAATATAAAGAAATAAAGAAAAAGATTTAGTAGCTACTATCTAAATCCCTAGACCTAATAGTTTAGACTAAATAGCTTAGATTAAGCGGAAAATAATAAGAAAGGGACCTATTAACTAGGACCTAGACCTAAAGACCTAATAAGACGAGAAAAGTAAAGAGACCTAATAATAAATAAAACTAAGTATTAAAAACTAAAGTAAAGATATAAATAAAACGACTTAATAGTTAAGACCTAAAGGTAAAGACCTAAAGGTAAAGACCTAAAGGTAAAGACCTAATACTAAAGACCTAAAGGTAAAGACCTAATACTAAAGACCTAAAGGTAAAGACCTAAAGGTAAAGACCTAAAGGTAAAGACCTAAAAGGAAAGACCTAATACTAAAGACCTAAAGGTAAAGGCCTAATAATTAAGATATAATAGAAAAGTATTAGAAAAGAGACCTATTAACTAAGAACTAAAACTAAGACCTAAAACTAAGACCTAAAACTAAGACCTAAAACTAAGACCTAAAACTAAGACCTAAAACTAAGACCTAAAACTAAGACCTAAAACTACTAGCCTAAAACTAAGACCTAAAACTAAGACCTAAAACTAAGACCTAAAACTAAGACCTAAAACTAAGACCTAAAACTAAGACCTAAAACTAAGACCTAAAACTAAGACCTAAAACTAAGACCTAAAACTAAGACCTAAAACTACTAACCTAAAATTAAAGACCCAATAAGAAGATATTAGGAAAGAGACCTAATTACTACGACCTAATATCTAAAACCTAAAACGAAGATATAAAGGAGATATAAAGGAGGAGACCTAATAAAAAAGACCAGGGTTTAGGGTTAGGGTTAGGGTTAGGGTTAGGGTTAGGGTTAGGGTTAGGGTTAGGGTTAGGGTTAGGGTTAGGGTTAGGGTTAGGGTTAGGGTTAGGGTTAGGGTTAGGGTTAGGGTTAGGGTTAGGGTTAGGGTTAGGGTTAGGGTT